>SJYO01006231.1:4658880-4708254 GCA_006410555.1 Capra ibex
CTGAAAACCTGAGTCTCCCTCTCCCTCTCCCACCCTACTAAACCCTCTTACCCTTAAGATTGTACATATGACAGTACATTCTTAACTTAGCGGTCAGGTACAGACTGCATCCCACGTCGAACGAACCCCGACCACGTACCCCTACTGGGTCTCTCTACAACACCCCTCCCTCCACCCTCCCCCAAGTACAAACCCTTGCGTACATTCTTAATTTCTACAATTTTAAATTTTTTATTTTTTTTTATTTTTTTTATTTTTATTTCTTTTTTTTATTTAATACACTCATGTAAGGAGTAAAACAAATACTTGAAGTAAAGTCGTCTTATTTCGTCCTGAAAGACTTGTAAAAAATTTTCGTCGTAGTAACACAGAAAATCCCAACTTTTGTTTACAACTGTATCAAACGTGTCCCCTATCTATATCCATGACGTTTCTCAGTATTATGAACCCAGCTTTCCGGCGTCAATGTTAGAACAGAGACAAGATATATTCAAAGATACAGAGTCCCCTCCAAACTTCATAACTCGAATGTTAATCAGTAGATATTTTATTATACTGACGGACCTTACGTCCTCTGGGCCCAAGCTAGGGACCCAACCCTTCTAGGGAACCTCTTCCTTTACCGTTGGGTGAGGTCATGAGGACGGACCTCTTAGGGTACCTCCCTCCTCGGACCATCCGATGTCAGGTACCCCAGCGTTTCTCAGCCTGTCTGACTCGCTGAAGTGTGTGTGTGTGTGTGTGTGTGTGTGTGTATGTGTGTAGGAATAAGAATATTTTATTCTTACTAATGTATATCACATGTATAGAGTATTAATACTCTGACTATAATTTAGAATATATACTTTGAATAAAAAATATTGAAAATTGTTTACTGTCTTTATCTCCGATAATGATAATGATTCATACTTTCGTGTGAAGAGGGGAGATACCAAAATAAACTAAAACTTTACTAATTAGGGAGAAAGTGTCCATAACCCTAATTAGTGGTATTTTTAATGTCTTAAAAGGAGTAAGGTGTTGTTCGTAAAGGTTTGAGTTCAAATCATGTTTCATGACAAGATTCAGGTCTCCTATTTTCTTTACTCGTACTATTCACACAAAACATCAGATCAATGCAAATAGAAATATGTACCGATATAAATCGTAAATATGTTCTTACTTACACTTGACTTTCACAGTCAGTGAGTCAGCACAGACTGACAAACACTGGAGTACCTGACGTCGGATGGTCCGAGGAGACAGGCACCTTAAAGGGTCCGTTCTTACGACCTCACACAACAGTAAAGGAAAAGTCACCTAGAAAGACTAGGTCCCTAACTTGGGTACAGAGGACGTAATGTCCGCTTAATAAATGACAATACCTGGTTTAATTCCTGTAAAACCTATAAAGGTTAAACCCTTATTTCGTTTAGCTCGACGATATCTACAATCACACGTCCATAAAAACACCTGATTGAAAAAACAAAAAGACTCTATTTATAGGTTAGTACGTTAATGGCCTAGTACACTATTAAAGGAGAGTTTCAGTCGGTTAATCGGAGGAGTGAAGGTAGATGTCGAAATTAAGGGAGTAATAGGTTGTATAAGTATCAAAGACCTCTAAAACTATATCTACAAAGACACGTTCCTACCCTTCCTGTGAATGGACGAATTGTGTTAATTAAATTAATAAGAACTCAGATATAGTTATATATTTCAGATATATTTTGGAAGAAACAGAGATATTTTCTAGTTACACCATTTTTATCTGAATAGGAGTCATAACTTGAAAGGTTAAGTACTTATACCAAAGAGGTAAATGTACCCATAAAGATTTTTAAAAAAAGTCTTGAAACAATTTTATACAATTTTTAATTGTCTAAAATTATTATGGATCGAAAGTACATAAAACCTCGTAAACATTATGATGAAATAAAAATTAAACCGGAGGTGTACAAGTGACAATCATGTATATATGTCAAAAATCTTTATTTGTCGAAATAATTTTATATTGAGTGTATTTTAAGTGTGAAGTTTCACATGTTAAGTCATAAATAATAATATAAGTCTCAATGTGTTGTTCATTACGGTGATATAGTATAATCTTGTGAAATTAATAGGGTTTTCTTAGAGTCCATTAGGGGAAAGGGTAAGAATGGGTGACTAATACAGTTGGTGAAAACCTAAATATGAAGATACCTAAAAACTGTAAGACCTTTAAAGTATATTTCACTTAATATAACCACCGAAAAAACACAATTAAAAAAGTGAATCGTACAAATTTTCCGAATAGGTACACTGTACATAACATGAAGTAAAGAAAAAATGTCAGTTTATTATAGGGTAAGTTTAACAGAAAAGTCAATATACAGTTATCTGTATATAAGGTGACAAAACGAGAATCCTTATTACGACGACCCTTATGAACACATGTTAAAGAAAAATTAACCGTTTATAAAAGTTAAAAGATCAGATATGTGGATCCAGTATGTACACCCAGTATATCATTGAGACACAAATCGAATAAGTAAGAAGTTGACTGTTCTAATAAAGAAAAGAGACTACTTTCGTAAAGATGAAAACAGTCTACGAAAATGACTTAGATACCTCTATTATTATACCAAAAGGGAAAGCAAGAAATTTACGACGAACAATATAATGGACTGAAAATTTGAATTTAATTGGAACGTCAGACTCTATTTGGGACGAACTAGGGTAATGAAAAAACGTAGAACAAGAAAAGGAAATGCACTATAAAAGAATTCGTACATACATTGATATGAATACTACCATAACTAGATAGTGGCAGAAAAAGATTTAATTGGAAAGTCTAAAAATAGACACCCAAGTATTTTCCTCTAAGAAGTAGGATTTGATAAACTTTCCCAAAGACGGAACAATGACAAAAAAGAAGGAGCACACAAACAGTCTTACGTGATCGCTTCGGAACGTCACTTTGCAAAATTCTGCGTGTGAGAGTCGAAGAGGTCAGTAATAAAACGAGGAAGAGGAAGAACCCGAAATCCGACGGACCCAGAAATGACACCACCCGTCCGAAGAGGTCAGTAATCAAACGAGGAAGAGGAAGAACCCGAAATCCGACGGACCCAGAAGTGACACCACCCGTCCGAAGAGGTCAGTAATCAAACGAGGAAGAGGAAGAACCCGAAATCCGACGGACCCAGAAGTGACACCACCCGTCCGAAGAGATCGCCACCACGCACCGGAGGTCTCGTGCGCCCGGGTCGCCGACGACGAGTCCCCGAATCAGCGGGTAGTGCACCCCAGAAGCAAGGACCTGGTTCTTACCTTGAACCCGGGGATGTACCCTTCCGCCTAAGAATTGGTGACCCGGTGGTCCCTCCACGATAATGACCCAATAAAACTAAAATATAAAGAGACGAAATGTTAATTAAACAGGTGGAACAAAGTAAATGACTCTTTTTAACGATTCTTACCGAGAAGAAATGGAAAAATTATAGACATCTTAGAAACAACAACAAAAGAAAAACTAAAGACTATACCTTTAATACAAAAGAGAGAGTGAGAAAAAAAAGGGGACTAGTCAGAATGATCCTCAATACATAAAAGTTTTCTAGAAAGTTTCTTTGTTAAAACCAGACACACTGAAAGGTATAATAGAAGAACAAAGGAGAAAGTACCTAAACGTGAGAGTACAAATAATAAACGTGAAAAAGTGAATTGTTTCCACATTAAACGAAATAAAACTTCTGATCTTAAATCAATTTTTTAGACGAAGTTGAGTCTAGCGGATACGAAAAATTGAGAAACCTCTATTAATATTAAAGAAGAGAGGTTATACTGGGATTCTGATTGATGAAGTTAGACAGTCTAGAGTTGTAACTTAGACGGTCTGGAACTTTAGTATTCTAGTGGAGATCGTAAGACATATAGTTCTGTCCTGTGAATCCTTGTGTCTCAGAGGAAAAATGTATCCGGAGTCAAATTCACGGGTTGTGTGTTTATATAAAATTCATTCTGTCCTACACTACATCCACATATAAATACCTAAGCCACTTTCTTTAGTTAACTGTTAACTTCGACACAAGAACGATTAATTGATACTTAAATGAACAGGACAGTACAATCCTTGACCCATCCGTTGTTACTCTGTCACTTCCCAATTCAAAAGAACCGTCCTAAATCATTAATATCTATAACTAATGAAATTTTGTAGTAACTCGACTGTCCTATTCTTTTCGGGTGAACAGAGTGACAAACCAGGAAAATAAAGAGTGTTCTACCTACTCAATTATTTGTCCCTCGTTCGCGAGGGTATTTAAGTCGTAGACATTATAAACAGTGGAAACCTTAATGAACCTACTCTCCTTGTAGGAAATACACTTAGACGCCCTCTCCTGATCGTCTGAAAGGGATCTTAGACATAAGGTGTCACACTAATTATGGTACAACTACAATTTTTTTCTGTCACAGTAAACCTCTTATACGTTACTCTTTCTTGACATGAAGGACATTCGTATAAGACTTACGATTCGAAAAAAAAAAAAAAAAAGTCATCGTACCCAAACAATGAAGAATAAGGAATATCGTACCGAACTTTGTCATTCTTCGACTTGATATATAATGTGTGGCTCTGTACCTATCAAAGAACCTCTTCCCTTGGGTTTATTAATAGAATTTCAATATACCATTTACCGATAAACATAATTGTATTTCTATTAGATCAAGTCCAGGAAGTACAAATGTTTCCTTCTCTAATTCTGAATTGCTCACACATACTGAAAAGGTTCCAATATCCTTAGAAGTTACTGTTCGCGTACACGAGGCAGTACACACTGAGAAACACTACTATGTCTGACATCGGACGGTCCAAGAAGACAGACCTTAAAAGGTCCGTTCTTATAACCTCGTCCATCGGTAAAGGGTGTCCGATATATAGCAGTGGAACAAATAAATTGAATGTATCTTTCAACAACAAGTCAGTGAGTCGACACAGACTGACACTGGGGTACCTGACGTCGTGTGGTCCGAAGAGACAGGAAGTGTTATTATACCTCGAACGAGTTTGAGTACAGGTAACCCAGTCACCACGCTAGGTTGGTAGAGTAGGAGACAAAAGGGGAAGAGGAGGACGTAAGCTAGAAAGGGTCGTAGACCCAGAAAAGACTGCTCAGTCGAAGAACGTAGTTCACCGGTTTCATAACCTCAAAGTCGTAGTCAAGTCCTAAATAAAGTAATCCTAATTAACCAAACTAGAGGAACGTCGGGTTCCCTGAAAGTTCTTAGAAGAGGTTGTGGTGTCAAGTTTTCGTGTCAAGAGGGTGCGAGTCAGAAGAAATACCAGGTTGAGAGTGTAGATATATACTGATGACCTTTTCGGTATCTAAACTGATGTGTACGGAAACAACCGTTTCGTTACAGAGACGAAAACTTATACAGTAACTCTAAAACAGTATCGAAAAGAAACTTCCTCCTTCACAGAAAATTAAAACACCGACGTCAGTGGTAGACCCAAGGTTTTAGTAGATGTCACTAAAACCTCGGGTTCTTTTATTTCAGACGGTGACAAAGGTGATAAAGAGGTAGATAAACGGCACTTCACTACCCCGGTCTTCGGTACTAGAATCAAAAGACTTACAACTCAAAATTCGGTTGAAAAAGTGAGAGGAGAAAGTGAAAGTAGTTCTCCGAAAAATCAAGGAGAAGTAAAAGACGGTATTCCCACTACAGTAGACGTATAGACTCCAAGAAATGTAAAGAGAACCGTTAGAACTAAGGTCGAAGACTAAGTAGGTCGGACCGAAAAATGTACTACATGAGACGTACATTCAATTTATTCGTCCCACTGTTATATGTCGGAACTGCATGAGGAAAGGGTTAAACCTTAGTCACCAACAAGGTATAGGTCAAAATTGACAAAGAGGAATTGGACGAGCGTCCAAAGAGTCCTCCGTTCATACCACCAGACCATAAGTGTAGAGAAATTCTTAAAAGGTCAAACAACACTAGGTGTGTTTCTGAAATCATATGTGTTACTTCATCTACAAAAAGACCTTAAGAGAAAGAAAAAAAGAATACTAGGTCACCTATCAGTGTTAAATTAGAGACCAAGGAGACGGAAAAGATTTAGGTCGAACTTGTAGACCCTCAAGAATCAAGTGCATGGCAACTTTGGAGCGAACCTCTTAAAACTCGTAATGAAACGATCGTACACTTTACTCACGTTGACACGTCATCAAACTCGTAAGAAACAGTAACGGGAAGAAACCTAACTTTACTTTTGACTGGAAAAGGTCAGGACACCGGTGACATCTCAAAAGGTTTAAACGACTGTATAACTCACGTCGTGAAAGTGTCGTAGTAGAAAATCGACCCCAAAGTAGTGGAGATGAACGAAGCGGTATCACCACACGAGATTCCGGGTGAACTTAAGCGAGAGGTCATACAGACCGATATCCACTCACTAGTGTGGTAGCACCAATAGAATCAGTAACTCTATATATATATATATATAAAAACACACACATGTTAAGAAGACACAAATAAACGGTGAAGAAGACTTATAGAAGACGAAAACAATCCAGGTATGGTAAAGACAGGAAATAACACGGGTAGAAACGTACTTTATAAGTGAACCATAGAGATTAAAAGAACTTCTCTAAAGATCAGAATGGGTAAGGTATAAAATGGAGATAAAGAAACGTAACTGGTGAATCCTTTCGAAAGAAAAGAGAGGAACGATAGTAAACCTTGAGACATAAGTATACCCAGATAGAAAGGAAAGGAGGAAAATAAAAGTGAAGAAAACAAAAGAGTTTTCTTTTCTTCTCTTGTAGTACTCCTTACAGTCTGACCTACTTCCTGTACGATCTCAGTTCTACCAGTCCTCTTTATAGTTGTCAGAGTCTATACTTCTGCTATTGTAAATGCGTCACCGTCTTTAGTGTCTCACTGATTTCTCGGAGAACTACATCCACTTTCACTTCTCACTTTTTAAAACCGAATGTTGAGTCGTAAGTTTTTTGATTCCAGTACCGTGGATCAGGGTAGTGGACTACCGTTTATCTAGTTTTTTCACCTCTGTCACTGGTTAAAGTAAAAGAACCCGAGATTTCAATGACATCTGGTACTGACGTCGGTTTTTAATTAATTTTAAATGAACGAGGACCTTCTTTTAAATACTGTTTGTACCCACTGTATAAACCTCTTCCGTTACCGTGAGGTGAGGTTATGAGAACGGACTTCTTAGGGTACCCGTCTCCTCAACCACTCGACGTCAGGTACCTCAGTGATCCTCAACCTGTGTCGACTCACTGAAGTGAGAGTGAAAAGTGAAAGTACGAAACCTCTTCCGTTACCGTTGGGTGAGGTCACAAGAACGGACCTCTTAGGGTCCCTACCCCCTCGGACCATCCGACGGTAGATACCCCAGTGTGTCTCAGCCTGTGCAGACTTCACTGAATCGTCGTCGTCGTCGTCGTCCATTGTATAAATTTCGTCTCTGTAGCGGACGACTGGTACCGACCGTATCAGTTTCGAGACCAAAAAGGTCATGAGTACATACCTAAACTCCTAACCTGGTATTTCTTCCGACTCACGGTTTCTTGACTATGAAGACTTAACACCACGACCTCTTTTAAGAACTCTCAGGGAACCTGTTGTCCCTCTAGTTTGTTCAGCTAGGATTTCCTTTAGTTTGACTTATAAGTAACCATCGTGACTACAACTTGGACTTCGAGGTTATGAAACCGGTGGACTATACTTCTCAACTGAGTGACCTATTCTAAGACTACGACCCTTTCTAACTCCCGTCTTTCTCTTCCTCCTTAGTCCTACTCTACCAACCTACCGTAGTGACTGAGTTACCTGTACCTAAACTTGTTTAACGTCCTCTACCACCTCCTGCCCCTTCGGATCGTACGACGTCAGGGACTCCAGTCTTTCTTGACCTGTAGTGAAACGATGGTTTGTAGTCACTGTTGAGGTCGTAGAATAGGTGGGGTCCCGACCACGGAGACCTTGGAGGACGTAACCGTACGCCTAAGAAATCGAGACACGGTGGCCCCTTCGGCGACGTCTCTGTGGATTGACAAGGGCAAGTTCATGTCCCCTGAATCCCAATAAACCATTTAGTACTTCAGACGAGTCAGTGACCTATCAAATACAAAAGAGAAGACAAAATATTTTTACACCATAAATGTATGAATTTAAGCTGAATCAGACACTTACTTCCGGGAAACCCATTCGAGCATTTACAAGTACGAAGAAATACAAACCTTTAATTTTAAAAACATTTTTCTATGTCTCTTGTCTTTTGTTCCGAATCGAACATTTTGAACTCGTCTCAGTAACCTTTAAAACTACACGTGTTTTTTACTTATCACAAGTTAAACACACTCAATAAAAAGTTTACCATCTTCATAGTCCTAAAGATTGGATATCAACACGGAGAATATTCCATTTGACTAGACTATCTATTTTGATATATATATAAATATATATGTCTCTATCTATCTATACCTATATCTATGGTAGAAATTATGAACTGTATAACAACTGAAGAATAAATAAAGTACATACATATCTAAGAGGAGAAGTTTGTTTTACTAACACTTTGGTCTAAGACCCGTGTGACTTAGACCTCAAAATGAAAGGTAAACTGACCGGTAACCATCTTGAGTGACTCATAAGTCATTAGTAACGTCCCCGAAGGGTCACCGTGATCACCATTCCTTAGACGGACAGTCACGTCCTCTGTGTTCTCTGTACCCAAGTTAGTGACCCAGTCCTTCTGTGGGATCTCCTTTTTTACCGTTGGGTGAGGTCATACGAACGGACCTCTTAAGGTACCTGTCTCGTCGGACCGTCCGATGTCAGACACCCCAGTGTCTCAGTCTGCCTTGGTGCGGATATTTACACTTAGAAATGGTAGTCTTACTTGACAAGTCTTGTCGTCTGTACACTTTACCGTCCTCAAATCAGGTTAGATGTGAAAATCATAAAACATTAAAATCCAGAATGATAGGGAAAAAATTACTCCTCTGGATTCCTATTTATGCAAATGAGATCATGGAGATATTAAGATTAAGTTGACTAGTTATAAATAGTGTTTATATTAGTTTAAATTCGATAATTTTACGGAGTAGTTTACACTCTCAACTTTGAGTATTGAAGGAAATTTTCATTATAAAAGGGGATCGGGTCGTAGAGAAAGGTCGAACGAAGTCCGATCTGTGCACGCTATATCCTTCTTCTTTTCACTAGTCGTAGAAAACAGAAAAACGAGAAGAGGAGTAGTGGGAAAGAAATCCACTACGTAGTGGGACTACGAAGACTGCAAATGTCTTAGAGTGAGTCCTTAATTTATATCTCTTCTCCACACCTTTTCCCGCCCCTTTGAAAGGGTCTGTCGGTTTCTTTATACCACAAATCACTTATGAATTTGGATTGAAAAAATTAAGAGATACTGGTGTAAACAATTATTTGTTCTTCTGATTTTGTTCTTCAGGTCCAAATTATCCGACTTTTTAAAGGTGTTTTGTGTCCACTCATGTCAGACTTGATAGTGTCCTTTATAAATGTTCTAGTTTGACTGTCTTTATCTTCCCTAATCCATAGATTCCTTAGACCTAAAACTCGGACTCTCTATATACCTTCATATTACACACCGTGAATATCTTTCTTTTTTTTTAAATCTATTACTCTGTAAACGATTCCATATAGTGAAAAGACTATTAAGAATTATGATCTTGTTATTAGTATCATGTACGACCTTTAGGGGGATCCGTTCCACGTTTATATAAATTCATCTCTTATCCCCCCAACAAAAATGGTTTATTCTTTCCATTTATTATTTGCACCTTATCACACCCGAGTGTGATTTCTATTCCTCGAACCTATTCATCGACATAAAAGTCGACGACCCACTCCTTTACTGAAGAGATAAATATACTGGGACGTGGAAAAATCCGAAAGAGACTCATTGGAGACAGGGGACTTTGAGATAAAAAGAGAAGCAACGGAACCGCAACCAGTTCTACTTCTACTTCTTGTTATTATCCCTACAATGACTAGAAACCGAGGAAGATCACTCGTCTTGTTGAAGATGTGCCTCGGGTTTTACTGTAAGCAGGGGAACAATCCGTGGTGGACGACTGACGTCACTATTATTGCGGGGAAAGTATAGAAGGGGTCGTATTTCCTAACGTAACATTGGTCAAGTGCGAGTTTAAAGATAACCAGTGTTCTTTTCTTAACTTAAGTAAAATTAAATGTACTTCTTAATGTATGTCGGTTACCGGCTTTTAATATCAAGTCGTCTTTCTTCCCGAAAGATTCATGGATTGATTTTTTTATTTGTCACTTTTTTAGACAGAACTCTGTTTAGACGAGGATTATTCACTCATCAAAATGAGTGAGATCAAATGATCTCTGATCTGTTTGTGAATTCCACGGAATATTCTTTTACAAAAATTCGGAGGTATAAATAGATTTTAAAAAAAGGCGATAAGTACATAACTGTACACGTGTATAGAAAAACGATATTTTAAAATACAATAAAAATTTTAGTTAAAATTAAAAATAAATGAAATTTTTTATAAACCGAAGTTGGGTTCACTTACATGAGTACTTTAGATCCGTAAACATACGATCATTATCGAATCAAAAGATAATGTATAATTTTATTTAACTATCGATAATTTCAAAATTTATAGGTAGACACAACGAAGATTTAGTAGAATACATGTTCGGGACTTTTCGTCATAAGATCAAACCTTCTCTACTGGTAATATGAAGTAAGGTCGGTGTACTAAAGTATTAAGGTATTAAAATACAAAATGTATTGTATACGTGAAATTAAACATGTAAAATACATAAACATAAAAGTATAAATACTCATATTAATACATACCGTATACACTATAACCACTAATTATAAATCCAGACTTGTATAAACGGTGACATTGTCTCAAACCATTATTTTATATATAGATAAAGAAAAGTATATTTGATCACATTTTGATCGAACCGTCGTGAAATTAAAATGTTTAATTTGGGTTACCCGTAACGTCGAAATTCGTTACAGAACTACGTTATTCTATATAATATCAGTCTAAAAATTGTAAATTCTTTTATTTTAAAGGGTGGTTACCAAAGTGTACGAAAAGAAACCGAACATCCCGGAAACTCCTCCGGACGTAGAAGGGTGAAAGGTTGGTGTAGTTAAGGGAGGTAGTGAAGATGAAACACCTGTTCTATACGACCAAAAGAGGTTTAAAAGATTTGGAAGTAAGACAAATTTAAGGGAATAGGAAGTTAAAAGGACGGTTACAGAAGTCAAACCAATTAAGTCAGAGAGTCAACACAGACTGAGAAACGTTGGGGTACCTGACGTCGTGCGGTCCGGAGGTACAGGTAGTGGTTGAGGGCCTCAAGTGAGTTTGAGTACAGGTAACTCAGGCACTACGGTAGGTTGGTAGAGTAGGAGACAATAGGAGAAGAGGAGGACGGAAATTAGAAAGAGTCGTAGTCCCAGAAAAGTTTACTCAGTCAAGAAGTGGAGTCCACCGGTTTCACAACCTCAAAGTCGAAATCGTAACCTTACTGAAGGAAATTCCAAATGACCGACCTAGAGGAACGTCAGGTTCCCCGAGAGTTCTCAGAAGAGGTTGTGGTGTCAAGTTTTCGTAGTCAAGAAGTCACGAGTCGAAAGAAATATCAGGTTTAGAATGTAGGTATGTACTGATGACCTTTTCGGTGTCGAAACTGATCTGTCTGGAAACAACCTTTTCATTACCGAGACGAAAAATTATACGACAGATCCAACCAGTATCAAAAAGAAGGTTCCTCGCTCATAGAAAATTAAGGTACCGACGTCACTGTTAGACGTCACTAGAACCTCGGGTTCTTTTATTTAGAAAGTGACAAAGGTAACAAAGGGGTAGATAGACGGTCCTTCATTACCCTGGTCTACGTTACTAGAATCAAAAAACTTACAACTCAAAATTGGGGTACCTGTCATACTTGTATCAAACGATAACAAATAAAAAGGGATGTCATTTATACACGTAAACAGACTGAGAAACACTGCGATACTTGACATCGGGAGGTCCGAGGTGATAGGAACCCTAAGAGGTTCGGTCTTGTGACCTCACCTAACAGTACGGGAAGAGGTCCCATAAAAGGGTTGAGTCCCTAGCTTAGAAGTAGAAAATGTAGAGGACGTAACTGTCCACTCTAGAATTAGTGACAACAGACCCTTCGGGTACCTAACGTAAACTGTAATATTCTTTGACGGTTTACCAAAATGTGGTACCTACATACTAAGATACAAGAGTGGTCGTTTAATACTCTCAGGGATAACGAGACGTTGGAGAGTCGAAGAACTACAAGAGTGATAAAAATTGTGATATACGAGTCTTTGAGTCAGCACAGACTGAGAAACACTGGGGCACCCGACATCGGACGGTCCGAGGAACCAGGTACCCTAAAAGAACCTTTTTTATGACCTCACCCAACGGTAAAGGAAGAGATCCCCAAGAAAGGATGGATCTCTAGTTTGGATCCACAGGACGTAACGTCCTCCTAATACATGGGTGACTAGGTGGTGTCTTTGGTGTAAAAATTACGACCAGTAAGATTATCCATACGTCACCGTACAGTTACACCGAAATAAAACGTAATGGTACTACTGACTACTATAGTTTATAGAAAATTACACGACTAAACGGAACGTATATAGAATAAAGTATCACTTTCACTTTTCATTTTCACTTCAGCGAGTCAGTACGGGCTGAGAAACACTGGGGTACCTGACATCGGATGGTCCCAGGAGACAAGTACCCTAAAAGGTCCGTTCTTATGACCTCACCCAACGGTAAAGGAAGAGGTCCTCTAGAAGGGTTGGGTCCCTAACTTGGGTCCAGAGGGCGTAATATCCGTCTGTGAAATGACAGACTCGGTGGTCCCTGTGGAATAAACTATTTTATGGGCGATTTCACAAATGGGAAAAATTCAACCCAACGTAAAAGTTACCAATCAAAACTCTCAAGAAATTTTTGTAAATTACGTTTAAGAAACGACCTATATACCAAATGTTTACGAAAAGTGTGAGACATCGGAACGCAAAAATAAAAGAATCGGTACAAAAGATACAGAAACTGTATCTTTTTGAAACGTTGTAAAATTATTCGAAAATTTTAAATATTGTAAAGTCCAAATGTTTCTTTTTTCGATATCTCTATCGTCCCTCTTAGGGGTATATTGGTTGTGTGAAAAGGGGACAGTAATTGTCCCCTTAGAATGTAATTATACTACGTAGACAGTTTTAATTACCTGGTTATTGCTAAGTAAGAGTAATTGATTTTAGGTACGAAATAAGTCTAAAGTAACTAAAATGGGGTATAGGAAAAGAGAAGGTTCCAGAGTATTTTTTACGATACAATATAAATCGGTGGTCATGAGGAATCCCGAAGAGAACTAACACTGTCAAAAGGTCTGAAAGTAACTAAAACTATAGGAACTTAAAACCCCTTATGATCAGTCCGTAGGGTCTCTTCCGTTACCGTGGGGCGAGGTCATGAGAACGGACCTTTTAGGGTACCTACCTCCTCGGAACATCCGATGTCAGGTACCCCAGTGATTCTCAGCCTGTACTGACTCTCTGAAGTGAAAGTGAAAAGTGAAATTACGTAACCTCTTCCTTTACCGTTGGGTGAGGTCACAAGAACGGACCTCTTAGGGTCCCTGCCCCCTCGGACCACCCGACGGTAGATACCTCAGCGTGTCTCAGCCTGTGCTGACTTCGCTGAATCGTCGTCGTCGTCGTCGTCGTCGTCGTCGTCAGTCCATAGGACATCATGCAGGAAGTCGACCCTAAGTACACTACAAAAGAATAGTACTAATATGACTCTAATCACCAAAAACCCTCTTTCAAACGTCTCCATCTCACGAAAAGAGTAGTATTCTCTTGTATAATAGTCGTGCTCAATAGTGACAAGAATGATTGAACCAGGTCAACCGATTCCATCACAAACCAAAAAGAGTCCTTTTCTATCGGACGAAGGGGTAATAGTTCGAATGGAAATCCCTTTATTAAAGTACACGTCGAGTGTGAATTCCTCAACCATCAAAATTGAGCTTTATATGTGTATTTATTAAAATTTAAGAAGACGTTCTTTGTATACAGATAGGGGTCATAAAATATGCACATAAATACATACATTAAAACTTAAATATAGTCACATCTGATAACCCGTAAATAGAATATGACCCCTGATATGGTTGCGCAGAAATAAATAAACCATTAAGTTTATCACGGTCGAATCTGGTCACCGTCGAGGAAGTAAACCCAGGAGACAAGAAAACGGTACATAGTTAGGATAACCCTAAATGATTATTGATATTATTATTGTACCTTCGCCTTTACCGTCTCTTAGGACTGTTTCATGTCAGATGTCCTAACGTTTCTCAACTTGTACTGGCTTCACTGAATCGTGTATTATTTTTTCTATTTTTAAGACGGAGTGGTCGACGGAACAGAAAAATGGATTACTGTCGTGTCACTACTCATACACGATCCCTGTCACTATTAAACGTATGTAAATCAATCAATCAAGTCAGTGAGTAATCACAGGGTGAGAAACACTGGGGTACCTGACGTCGTGCGTCAGGAGGGACAGGCAGTGTATGAGGTTCTCGATGAGTTTGAGTACAGGTAGTTTTGACACTACGGTAGGTTGGTAGAGTAGGTGACAGGAGGGGAAGGGGAGGGTGGAAGTTAGAAAGGGACGTAGTCCCAGAAAAGGTTACTCAGTCAAGAAACGTAGTTCACCGGTTTCATAACCTCAAAGTCGAAGTTTTAGTCAGGAAGGTTACTTATAAGTCCTGAATAGAGGAAATCCTATCTGACCAACCTAGAGAAACGTCATGTTCCTGAGTGTTCTCAGAAGAGGTTGTGGTCTCAAGTTTTCGTAGTCAAGAAGTCACGAGTAGAAAGAAATATCAGGTTGAGAGTGTAGGTATGTACTGATGACCATTTTAGTATCGGAACTGATCTACCTGGAAACAACCGTTTCATTACAGAGATTAAAAACTATACGACAGATCAAACCAGTATCAAAAAGAAACTTTGTCGTTCGTAGAAAATTAAGGTGCCGATGTCAGCGGTAGAGGTCACTAAACCCCCGGGTTCTTTTAAAGGTAACAAAGGGGTAGATAAACGGTACTTCACTACCCTGGTCTACGGTACTAGAAACGAAAAACTTACGACTCAAAATTCGGTTGAAAAAGTGAGAGGAGAAAGTGAAAGTAGTTCTCCGAGAAATCAAGAAGAAACGAAAGACGTTATTCCGACCACAGTAGACACATAGACTCTAATAACTATAAAGAGGGCCGTAAGAACTAAGGTCGAAAACGGAGGAGGTCTGGTTGTAAAGAGTACTACATGAGCCGTATATTCAATTTATTCGTCTCACTGTTATATGTCGGAACTGCATGAGGAAAGGACTAAACCTTGGTCAGATAACAAGGTACAGGTCAAGATTGACAACGAAGGACTGGACGTATGTCTAAAGAGTCCTCCGTCGTGTCCACCAGACCATAAAGGTAGAGAAATTCTTAAAAGGTGTTAAACAACACCAGGTGTATCAGTTTCCGAAACCACATCAGTTATTTAGTTATTTCATCAGTTATTTCCGAAATCGTATCAGTTGCCTAGTCTTTATCTATAAAAAAGACCTTAAGAGAACGAAATAGACTTAAGGTTGACTAAAACCGTTAAACTAGAGACCGTTAAAAGGAGACGGAAAAGATTTAGGTCGAACTTGTAGACTTTCTGGAGTCACGTGCACGATAACTTCTGACCGAACCTCTTAAAACTCGTAATGAAACGATCACACACTCTACTCACGTTAACACACTATCAAATTTGTAAGAAACCGTAACGGAAAGAAACCTTAACCTTACTTTAGACTGGAAAAGTCAGTCAGGACACCGGTGACGACTCAAGAGGTTTAAACGACTACATAACTCACATCGTGAAAGAAGTCGTAGTTAAAAATCCTAAACTTTATCGAGTCCACCTTAAAGTAGTGTTGATCGAAACAAGTATTATTACGAATTTAGGGTGGATGAAGTGTGAGGTCATACAGACCGGGATCCACTCACTAGTGTGGTAGTACCAATAGACCCACTAATTCTAGAAAGAAATATATTAAGACGTATAAAGACGGTACAGAAGAATTAGGGAAGACGAAGACCATCCCGGTATGACAATGACAGGAAATAACTCGGGTAGAGACATACCTCACTAGGGAACCATAGAGATTAAAAGAACTTCTCTAGAGATCAGAAAGGGTGGTTCTTTCTGATCTCTAACGAAAGTAGATAAAGAAACGGAGTTAATGAATCCTTTCGAAAGAATAGAGAGGAACGATAAGAAACCTTGAGACGTAAGTTTACCCAGATAGAAAGGAAAAGAGGAAACGAAAAGTGAAGAGAAGAAAAGAGTCGAAAAACATTCCAGAGGAGTCTGTCGGTAAAACGGAAAAACGTAAAGAAAAAGAAACCCTACCAAAACGAGTGACGGAGTACATGTTACAATTTTTGGAGACAGGTATCAAGAAATCCGTGAGATAGTCTAGATAAGTGAACTTAGATAAACAGTGAAGGTGACATATTATCATTCCGTAGACTAAATCCGGTAGACTAAATCCGGACTTACCAGGTCACCAAAAGGGATGAAAGAAGTTAAATTCAGACTTAAAACGTTACTTTTAAAGTAATAGACTCGGTGTCAGTCGAAGATAATAAGAAAAGAGACTGACATACCTCGAAGAGGAAGAACTCTTGACACACCGGTGTTATTATTATGTGAAGTTTTCGAATCTTCCACTAGCATAACCATCATCACTTCATCGCCGATTACCTTCCACCCCTTTGTGTCTAAAACCTTTCCACGTGTTCTCCACAGGTTACGCGAGAAGAGCTAGTCGAAGTGTACGGGAAGGTTTTGTACAACTTTTGGGGCGTATAAGAAGAGAGGTAAGACTAGTGGTATCAAGTTAGTGAGTAATAAAGAACGAACTTAAACCCTTCTTGGATATTGACTATAAAGACGAAAATCAAGACGGAAAAATTTTTAGGTAAGAGGTAGTCTCTTACAAAGGTTCTGTATAAATAAATATTCTCCGTCAACTCGTGATACTTTATAATATCTGAAACCTCACTCTAACCATACCTAAACTTTAAAAGAAGATGAGAGGGAAACCAAATTCGTTTAATAACTTGTAGTGACGAGAAGTGGAAAGAATACACTTTTATAAATGATTCGTATCCCAGTAACGTCTATAGTATTTTTGTCAATTGGAGTTATAACAATGAGACAAATGACACCCTTTTTGTGATTTCCTACATAAGTCAGACCGTAGTTTTATAGAGACTCGATCTCTAATTTAATATTTATACTTTTGACTGTATGTGTTTAATACACTAATAAGTTATAGTGTTTCGATAGTTTACTACTTCGATCCCAAGTTTGTCCTTAAAATTTGAGGTCTTAGGTACGAAAAATTTTGGTGTGACCGGTTAAAGTCTGACTCTTTCAATTCCGTGATTCTTACCTTAGATTCAAAAGATTATAAAGTTTGACAAATCGTAATAAAAGATTTTCTCTTTTTATGAATTGTGGGCGATCAAGTGACAGGTTTTATGTATTTTGTAACTATTTATCTTTACCGAGAAAAAATAGTAATAAAAATATTGGTGACAATAAATTGGATGACAAATTATAAAAACATCTGAGACTAGTGTATGAAACTGTACATCAATTCTTTGGCAGTATTAGATCGGAACAAAAATATAAGTCTGTAAGTCTAGATAGAAACAAAATGGAAAGAGACAGAACGATAGAGATACCGGAGATTGAGACAATGCCTATGTGTATGTGGTCTTCCTCGATGTATTTCTACGTACGTTTCAAGGACAACAGTCAGCGATTCAGCATGGACTGAGACACACTGGGGTACCCGATGTCGTGAGGTCTGAGGGGACATGGAATGATAGAGAACCGCAAACGAGTTCAAGTACAGGTACCTCAGGCACTACGACAGATTGATATAGTAGGAGACGGTGAGGGAAGGGGAATTATGTAAAAAATAAGGTTTTAAACCGTTACAAAATAACGAGAAAAAACAAATACGATTAAGGATACAAACCTTATCGAGACTGGGAAAAGTTCCAATGAAAAACCCGGAGGAACCACTGAGTCTACCATTTCTCAGCTCAGATGGACGTTACGTCGTCTTGGTCCAAGTTAGGGACCCAACCCTTCTAGACAACTTCTTACTTTACCAATAGGTGACGTGGTAAGAATGTACCTCTTAGGGTACCTGACTCCTCGGACCACCTGATCTCAAGTACTCCAGAGTTTCTCAACCTGTCCTGACTCGCTGATTGTGAAAGTGAAAAGTTCCAACTTAATAAGGATTACAAATATATTATAAAAATACTTTATAAAGAAGGAAGTTTCTTAGAAGGGGTTTGAAGTGGAGTAGGGAAAACAAAGATATAAGGTAAAAGTATTGTATATAACGAGATAAACGTAAGAAAGTATACAGTCTAATGGGCAGATTCGTCATTCGAAGAACTCGAGTTTCTTACACAAAATATATATACAAGGAGTTCCAAGTAATGTGTTGTACAATTTTCGGTGTTAATAAAGATTGATCACTTATTTGACTGTATTACTTAGTAACAGATTTTAAAAGTCGTTTTATAAAATTAGACTTAAATAGTTGTAATGGTTTTCTTTCTTTCTTTCTTTCTTTCTTTCTTTCTGGGAAAGAGAGATAAAACGTTCTATCGTCAAAGTTTACGAAGAATAATATAAGTCGAAGAGTAGTCAAAAGGATCAATCTTTATATCTACAGATATCTCACAAGTCTTATATAACCCTTATTAAGTTTTAATGTCGCTAAGGAAAAAAGGTCACGATTTGTTTGGTTACCAATATATTTAAGATGATTTTAAACTGATGAAGTATCAAATGTTTCCCTACACTCATCTTCTTTTAGGTTAAAAATGAGATGGACCTTTCATATAAACTGACTTTATAAACTAAAGTATAGAATCGAAATTGTTAAGTACCATCTTTCTTATACATGTTTGTGTGTATAGGTACGAATTCAAATAACAATGAAACAGTGAGGACCCAACTTTAGTCATTCATCAGAATAAAATTGTTTAGTCACGATTATAGATGTCCTTCCTACTATCTTAAGTTTCTCACTTATTAGACAATACTTCAAGAAACATTAATGAATATGTAACTAAACCAATTTTCACTTTGGTTAGACCCTCTACAATCAGAAACATTATGTTAATTTTAGTAGTAAATTTTTCCGAAGTCTAAAAAGACTCCTTACGTTGTTTATAATCCTATTTTATAGTGATCTCTTCGATTGTTTTCTAGCTACAACTATTTATACGATTAACACAAGATTGTTGAAATCTTTTTAATAATGGTAACCATGACGTTAAGTTTTATTCCTTAATTGAACTTACATACGGTAGCAATTATGTTTATACATGGTAGTGATTTACGGATCTGACACTATTTTAAGAGATACCTCATCACTTATTCTCGACTTTATTAATTTGTTTGGAGTTATATAGTGTTACCTGATTGAGTAGTTCTCACTTACCCTCCCTTTGTGTAAAGAAAGATATTCGTCTCACTAGCATATAAACTGACACAAAGAAAAGATTTCCCTTGTAACAGAGGGAAGCTAAATTATGTGGTCTACCTAATTAGTGATAATTTTTAGGTCAAACCTCGAGGAGTCAACCTCTATAAATACAAGAAAGGAGAGACAAATAAAGGGGTCACCTCAGTCCTAACATATACTTTTTATATATTGTGAGACAACGACTCATCTTTATCCCTTAAGTAAAATATTAAATTTCCTAGTGTTTTTAAACGTATTAATCAAATTGACATACTCTTTTGTTAAAAGTAGTTTTTAATTAAATTGTAAGAAGTCAGAGAAATTAATCAATATATCACGTGTAATAATTATTTACGTTGTAAAATGTAAAGGTCTATTTTTAAGTAAAATTATAAAATTGTCGAGTAATCTTTTTAATGGTGATTATTTGACTAACTTGTTTAATAACGTTTAACAAGATGTTAAAATAAATTTTTTCTGAAGAGTTAAATCCATTTATTAAGATATTATTATCACCAACCGGATCAATTTGAGAGAGAATTAACTTAGTAATTTAAAAGGAATGTTTATATTTTGTTTTTAACCTGTTTTCTTCAGGTTAAAAATGAACTTTACTACAAAATTAAAACTTTTTTAAACGATAATATATATTTTAGATAAGGATATAATTTTTACATTTTCATTAACTTTGACTTTATTAACGATCAAATTTTAATCCTACATGAAGATCATAGTAAAGATTAAGAATAAGTATTACTTATTAACCATTACGTGTTAAATATTAGACACATATATATTGGTATTTAAACTAAACAAGGTATGTAACTACGGGTCGCATCTTTTCATTTCACCAAAGTAAAGTATTGACTCATACTCAACCCTACTGAAGACTTTGTAAGCGTATGGACAAACTCTTAGAAACCTCAACCACTACCTGTCCCTTCGGACCCCACGACGTCAGGTACCCCAACCTGTGATGACTCGCTGACTGGACTTGACTTGACTTACACAATACGTCACGTCTAATACATATTGTAAAAGTCTTTTTGATATCGAACAAAAGTTACTAATTTTTTTCTTTTGTCTCAATGTATTCTTATATAATCCATACTTCGTTGTATTATGTACTTTTCAAAAAGATTTCTCAACCGATTTTTGATTTTTAAATATGAACCTTAATAACCTTAATTTAAATATGAACCTTAATTTTATACTATAAGTCAATTTATTTAGAGTGATTCCGTATCTCTTCAAATTAAAACCAAATTTCACGAGATTTCTAATATTCCTTTTTTTTTTTCAACGGAACTTAGGTGGGTGGGTGAGATGTACAAAAGGAGATACTCTCGATTGCTTTAACTTTCTAAGTTGTATTCTAGTAAAATGACAGGATTACTACTACTAAGGTTCAGAGGGTGCATACAGAAAGGAGATACCGTAAGGGGACACTAGTGTTCTGATTCTGGAAGTCTACGCTAATGTGGTAACTTCTGTAGTGTTATTGGTGGCTAGGCGTCTCTCCCTTCCTTTACAGACCAGTCGGACAATTTACACGACGACGGTCCTAATGTACTCAAAAGTCGATCCTAGGACAAGGGGTTCGGTCCTTGACGATTTGCGTTCTCCATAGAGATATCTGGTGCAGATGACGTCCTTTTCAGTGTGAGTGACTATAGAATGGGAGGTTGTCTTTCGTAGTAGAACCGACAGATAGGTCTACTGTTAAGATTTCGTTGCACGTTTCGATTATCCTAGTCTCCTTCTGGAACGGGAGAGGAGTCACAAGGACAGTCTTACTCACAAGGCATAACTTCGAGCAATTGTAATGACAAGCACAAGGTGTTTCTCGAAAGAAAAACGTGGGTGCCGACGAATGGTAAAAATGGGTTTAACACATGCCACGACTGACTTCTCGGAACTTCTGACTTNNCACGGGGTGACGGTATCATGTGTGTATATATGGGTTTTTGTTTGGTTGTTTTTTTTTCGGCGTAACCTCTAAGGTCAGTCTTATCACTCCTTGGTGAAGTGTCCCTGAGATTTTACCTTTACCCACTAGTAAAAGTTACACGTCAAAAAGAAAAAAACACTGTTAATAAGTGACAATACTATTATATTTTATTTTTAACATGGAGTGACCTACGGAACTAAGCAAAATCGATTCATATCGTGTCACTAGTCACACTCAATCTCTGTCTGCAGTAAATATATCAAAATGAATCTAAACCGAGGTAAAATGTGTCCTTTGTATTGTTTCATTCCGTCTTTTCCTTTTATTAGGTCAGGTTTTTATTACTTTAGTTTTCGAATCGTCCGGTAACGGAACCGTCTCCTCCTTAATATTTAAACCTTGATATAATCAGAAGAATCACAAAATTACAGGTAAGATATTTTGTTAAATTTATTTAGCCCCCCTTTCATGGAATTTTTGGACTTAAGAAGATTTTTCGTTTTGTTTGTGCCCGACTTCGTCTTCGTTAAGCTTCTCCAATAAAATTCTCTATTTGTTGATGTTCTTCTTTTCTCCTCCTAGAGTTAGATTGTAATGTGGAGTCACTTGCTCTTTTCGTTTTTTCTTTGTTTCGGGTTTGAATCTTCCTTCCTTTGTCAACTTTTCTCTCTCCTATCTATTTTTTCTTATTTTTAAATCACCTTTTACAGTTACGTTACTTCTATCAACAAAAAAAAAGTTTCTATTTGTTTTATCCGTTAGAAATCGATCTGAAGGGTTCTTTTTTCTCTCTACTGAGTTCATTTATTTTATACTTTATTTACTCCTTTATAATGTTGAATATGGTGTCTTCACGATTCCTAATATTCTCTGACGATGTTTATTAATAAACGGTTGTTTAACATGTTAGGTCTTTTACCTATTTAAAAATATTTACCTGTTATTGTTGATCCCTCTAATTTAGTCAGTAGTCTTTCGAGGGTTGTGAAGACACAGGACCTTTTAGTGTCCTTGTTTATCAAAATGATCACTTAAGATGGTTTTAAAATTTCTTCTCGATCATGGTTAGGAAGAGTTTTAGAAAGTTTTTTAAATTCTACTCCCATGAGAAGTTTTAATCAAAATGTTTCGATCGTAATGGGACCAGGATTTTGGTTTGTTCCTTTTGATTTTATAATGTCCGGTTATAAGGACTAATTGTATCTACATTTTGAGGAGTTCTTTTAGGGTCGTTTGACTTATGTTTACACGTAAAAGTTTTGAGTGTGGGTAACTAGTGTACCTAATTAACGTCTTTACCCTCCTAACAAGTTTAGGTGTATTGTTAATCACACTATATACTCCCACTGTTTGACTTCTTATTGTTGGTATATGTGTACGTTATATGTGTGAGTTATGTGTGTCTTTCTCGTAGACTTCTAAGAGAGTGATATTTGGAGATTTTTTTGACTCGTAACTCACTTATATGGAGTCGTATTATTTCAAACATATACTGTTCGGGTGTTGATTGTAGTATAAGTTATTACTTTCGACTTCCGAAAAAGAGATTCTCGTCCTTGTTCTAGTCCCACGAGTGAGAGTGGTAAAATAAATTGGTCTTGAACAAATGTCCTTTTTACTTATTTTATGAAATAAGACAAACGTCTTCTATATCATAATATAATTTTTTGATGTCAGGTGTGTGTGTGTTTTTGACAAACTTTGTATAGTCAAGTCATTTCAACGACTATGTTTTTAGTTATGTGCATTTAGTTAAAACAATAATATGTTATTTTTACTTGATAGTCTCTCTAATACTCTTATTAGACTAAATGTTGACTTAGTTTTTCTTATTTTATGAATCCTTATTTAAATCTGTTCCTCCATTTTCTAGACACGTGACATTTGACGTTTTGCAACTTTCTTTAACTTCCTCCGTGTTTCTTCGTCTTTCTATGCGTTACGACTACCTAATTTCCTTAAATTTAACAGTTATATAGTTATAATAGGTTTCACTAGATGTCTAAGTGACGTTACGAATAGTTTTAAAGTTACGATGAAAAGTATCTTGATCTTATTTGTTAAGATTTTGACATACCTTAGTGTTTTCTGGGGGTCCTCAGTTTTATTATAAACGTTTCTTCTTGTTTCGACCTCCGTAGTGTGAAGGACTATGGTTTGATATAATGTTTCGATATCACTAGTTTTGTCATACAAAACTGTAATTTTTCCATCTGGTTATCTTGTCACATCTCTCGGAGTTTGTTTGTACACGTAGATGCCAGTCAATACTGTTTCTTAGGTTCTTGTATGTTATCTCTTTGTTATCAGAGAAATTATATTCATAACTCTGGTGATCTCTCGGTGTACGTGTTTTTACTTTGACCTTCGAATAGAATGTGGTACGTGTTTCCAGTCGACTTTTACCTAATGCATGAATTTGTATTCTGAACTTTGGTATTTTAAGGACCCCACCCCCCTTGGAATCCGTTATTTAAGGATCTGAAGTAACAGACGTTACTAAAAGTCCTAAACTCTGGTTTTCGTTATTGTTTGTTCAACCAGATGTAGTTTGATTTTTCGAAGATTTGTTTGTCGTTTCTTTTAGTGGTTCTTGTACTTTTCCATTGGATTTCTCACCCTCTTTTATAAACGTTTAGTATCTAGCATTCCCCAATTATAGGTTTTATATATTTCTCGAGTACGTTGTGATATCGTTTCGTTTTGTTTTTGTGTTAATTAAGTTTAATTTTAACCCGTCTCTTTGACGTATCTGTAAAAAGGTTCCATATTTCTACTGGTTGTCCATGTATGTTTTTTTGACGAGTTATAATGATTATTAGTTACCTTAACTTTAGTTATGATGTTACTCAATAGTGGAGTCCGGTCATTCTTACTGATCGTAGCTCTTCTGTTCTCAATTGTGTACAATCACTCCTACACCGGAGAACACGTAACAACTATTCTTACGTTTAACCACATCAGTGATACCTGTTATCATACCTCTAAGGAGTTCGATAATTTTTGTCTTGATGGTATATAAGATCGTTAGGGTACAGATCTACATGTCAACTGGTAACTTGTCACGACCTCAATCCCCACGGTTGAGGACACGTCAACTTTTAGGGTGATATTGAAATGTCAACCGATAGTGTCAAGTTCCAGACTGTATGTGCGTTTGTACCTAGGACATCGTTACATCATACATAAATACCTTTTCTCCTTTTTTTTAGATACAAATGTTGGACACGTCAAGTTTAAGTACAAATTCCGAGTTGACATACAGGGTTCCTTTACTTTTGTTCCATAGTGTCTACAGGTATGAACGTACAAGTGAAGTCGTAATTTATGATATCAGTTCTGTGACTTTCTCGGATCAGAAGTAGTTACTACCCACATATCTTTTCATACGGGATGTATATGGTCTACAAAGGTTGGCGATCTGTGTGTGTCCTTCTAAGGACGTAAACGTCGTCGTACCTGCCCGAAAGTCCGGAACACAATCACCGATTCGGCACAGGCTGAGAAACACTGGGGTACCAGACAGGTACCTGAAAAGGTCCGTTCTTATGACCTCAGCCAACGGTAAGGGAAGAGGTCCCCTAGAAGGGTCGGGTCCCTAACAAGGTCCTAGAGGATGTAACGTCCAACTAAGAAATGACAGACTCGATGGTCTCTGAAAGTCCCGTAAAACGATTGAATTTATTCTTTATACTCTCTTCTGTTTAAAGTACCATAGTGAATATATACCTTTGAAATTTTTTAGACGTGAGTACCTGTGTTTATCATCTTATAACCAACGGTCCGTGATCCCCTCTGCCACCTCTATCTTTAGTTTTCTCCAACCATTTTCCCCCCTTTTTTCGTTACACCGTAACTAATTATTTCGTAATTAAAAATTACATTTATGTACTAAAATGGAAAACATTTAGTATTGTTCAAGTAATATAACTCATATGTAGATGGAACACCATACCAGTTATATAACGGGTTGATTGAAAGTTTTCTTAAATCGTCGATTCTGTTATTTATACTAGATTATGTTAATGTATTTTTATGTAACCTCCCTGACTACAACTTCGACTTTGAGGTTATGAAACCGGTGGACTACGTCGCTCGACTGAGTAAACTTTTCTGGGACTATGACCCTTTCTAACTCCCGTCCTCTTCTTCCCCTGCTCTCTCCTACTCTACCAACCTACCGTAGTGGCTGAGTTACCTGTACCCAAACTCATCTAAGGTCCTCAACCACTACCTGTACCTCCGGACCGTACGACACCAAGTACCCCAGTGTTTCTCAATCTGTACTAACTCACTGACTTGACTTGACTTATGTTAATGTAAACTCTATGTATCTTATCCAATCTCCCACTTAAGTAAAGTGAATTGTCTTTTAATTTTGGATGACATATTTATAATTGTAATAAGACGATCACCAACCCTGTTTCCTACGTTACCCAGTTTCGTACGAAATCTTTATATTCTAACGTAAAGGATTATAGTCTGTTCTCCTCTATCTAGGTTCTTAAACAAAGATTAAGACCGTAAATTTGGGTCGAAATCAAAAAATTTTACGATTTTACAGACTCACAATACAACTGAGTCAACGAAACGACCTGAGACCACGAATCTCCCTTATCTTCAGAATTACCCTACGATGGTTTCAGTATTAGGTATTGAACGAAAATAGTCGTCTGACAGTTCTACCCTGTGTATCCGAACTTTTCGTTTACACGACGCAGTAGGAGTCTTTTCTCAAAATCAACGACTTGGACTCCAAAACGTGGGGTGTGCAATGAAGTTCCTCAAAACAACCGGAAAACTGGACAGTGTTGATTATTTTTAAAAAGGGCAATTCACCATGACCAGACTTTGAAAAACTCCTTTACCATATGTTCCTGGTGAGTATAATTGCAAAATACAAAAGGAGGGTTGTAGTCACCCTTTACCCCATTTGATATCACCTTCAAACGATATAGTTTATATCGTGTCTGGACGATTCTTTTCTTTTCGTAAGTGTAAGATATTGGACTTCTTGAGTCCATCTTTTAATAGTAGTCCAAAAAGTCGTCCTTAGATTCATTTCGTTTCTTATGTGTAGACATGGTTGAATAAATAAAATAACCTCGTTGAAAGTTGGTGTCGAGAAAATTTCGTGAATCGTCTAGTATAGAGTTCTTCAAGATTAAAGAGGACAACGATCATCACTTAGTTTCTGATTTATTGACAGTGATTGAGAGAATTTTATCCCCACCTTTGTATAAAGCCACATGTACCGGGTTTTCCTGAATTTCCCTTTCTCAAACTTTCTTCAACCAGACGGAAACAAGAGTAAAGAAGTTGAAGGTAAGACCACTTCCTTCTGCTTTGGACCGGAGTACTTCAGGACACCCCAAAAACTAATGTACATCATCTCAGAATGGTAACAATAAATAAGTTATGTCCTTTTGTATAATATCTCTACCTAAACTTCCTGTGACTATCCTTTTTTTTTCTTTAAGAGTAACAGATATTAAGTCAGGAATTTGTAAGACATTAATACAAAATATCTTAATAGTGAGTATCAAAATATATATATATATATAAGTGTGTGTGTTCTTATGTTTTAAATACTACCACCCTTCTTGTTGACAGACCTAATGAAGAGATCAGAGTCCCAAAACGTGTCCCGGTCACGTAATATCCTCGAGTTTATTATAAATATTTTACAAACTTTCTTTCAAAGGATATCGTAAGGAAATTTATGAAAATGTAAAACACAATATAAATTAATTGAATCTTGAGTACTTAACCGGAGTGTGAGATCTTCGGTCAAAAGATGAAGGGAAAGCAACGTCCTTTTAAGTTCTCAGCCAATAGTATCGATGTGTCTTCCACCGTAGAAAGGAATTGTTACGGTTTATAACTCTACAGACTGACATCTGATAGAGGAACCTTTCGGACTCATCTCCGAAAACATGTTAGAGTTAAAAAAAAAAAATTGGTCAGATTTATTAGTAGTAACGAAGAGCCGGAAGGCCGATTCTAGTTCACATCTACTAGTAGTACACACATAGACTAATCAGATGGTCACAAAACACACACAAATCTCGTCAACAGACAATGTGTAGATAGACTGAGAACGAAATAAGCTAACATCTGTATAATACCGACACTAATAACTCGTATGATCTAGACTTTCTAATATGGAAGAATCAAATGAAAGTATTTTGTTTTTATGATGAAGATTAAATACCTAAATGGGAACGGTGAAAACAAACAAAGAAATTTAGTCAATTGTAAAGACCAATTATAAAAAATGTCTAAATTATTCCCTTTCTATGTACGTAAAGAGAGACAAATTTATTTTACCAAAGTGAACTACAGGTTGTTTTCCAGACTAAAAGCTCCGTGAATCTTACTACAGTGAGAATGAACTGTTAATTCTGATGAAGTGTCGATTTCAGATCAAACTTTTTTAATTTTATACTACTCAAATAGAACCATAATAACGAAAGGTACAAAGTCCGACGTTCAGTAGACAAAAGGAATGTTGTACATTAATACCTTGAATAAAATTTCGATAATTACTGTTGTACTTATCGGAA
Organism: Capra ibex; assembly: GCA_006410555.1. NCBI lineage: Eukaryota > Metazoa > Chordata > Mammalia > Artiodactyla > Bovidae > Capra > Capra ibex. The sequence goes on from SJYO01006231.1 coordinate 4,687,089, forward strand.
TTTCGACTGACACAACGGATCCTATTGCAATAACCTCTTATGTCAAACAGTAAAATGTTACAATCCATTATGCAAAGAATTGTAAAAACGGTACTTACATAGTTACCGTACATCTGACATCATTACTTTTTCGGAACGATGACTAAATATTATAAATAATGGCCACTTCAACTGAACAGTTTCGTCTTGGTCATGAACATAAATAGTAATAATGTTTGATGTTAAATTTATATAGTGATATTTGTAAATTTCTTTTTTTGTATTTAAGTATTTGAGGTAAAACTTCGAAGTTTTCTTCTCTCTACCATACTACCATCTACAACGAAGGTAGGAATTAGGTCCCGTTACAATGTAAACTATGTATAAAACATCTGAAGTTTTTCTATCAAATAGGAACAGTAATAAGAACATCGATAATTCTCTTATATACGTTTTATTATATAATTTATCATTGTATAAGAGTTTGAGTTCAAAGAGTCAGTTCTCTAAACTTTATAGACGTACTGTTACTTTTGACCTTTTTAATTTGGTTTTTTTAAGTTTTAATCATTTAATTACTCTCCATTAATAAAAAATAACTTGAGACTGAACTTAATATTTGGAGTTTTACCACTCTCTTCTTTTTTCAAAAGAAATTAAACTTGAGATCCTACAAAGACAAAATTTCCTTATATCTGAAGGTCTTTGTTGTTGTTTTACGAATTAACCAAACTCTCAACACACACACACACACCATCTACTTCAGAACGATGTGGACACACGACTGTCTAGAGAAATCATAAAAGTGTAACACGAAAATGTAGGTTGTCGATTGTGGACGTTCCTTTCGGTCGTTATGGACTCTAGACGTAGCGGGACGTTTCTTGGGACCTCTTCCGTTACCGTGGGGTGAGGTCATGAGAACGAACCTTTCAGGGTACCTACCTCCTCGGACCACCCGACGTCAGGTACCCCGGCGTGTCTCAGCCTGTGTTGAGTCTCTGAAGTGAAAGTGAAAAGTGAAAGGACGTACCCTCTTCCTTTACCGTTGGGTGAGGTCACAAGAACGGACCTCTTAGGGTCCCTGTCGCCTCGGACCACCCGACGGTAGATACCATAGTATGTCTCAGCCTGTGTTGACTTCGCTGAATCGTCGTCGTCGTCGTCGTTTCTCGGGATCGTTTACCGACGGTCGGGTCTTCATCTTTGCTGAGGTCGTAGGAACGGGGATCAGGTCTGACGAGACTCCATTCTGACAGAAGTTTTACAAAACACCTCAACTCGGATTTAACGGGAAGTATCCTGAAAGAAACTACAGTTTATAAACGAACCAAAGGAGGAGAAGGACCAGAGAGAAGTCATGAGGGAATGAGAAAAAAAAAAGAGGGGACCGTCATGAAGGACTATTTAATAGAAGTATACATAGGGGTAGAATCCCAGACGAAAACCACTCAGGACGAATTCCGTGTCACTATGAGTAATTGGTATGGGAGACGGAAGACTAACGTTGTGTCCCGACATGAATGACCGGAGGAAAACAACCCGTCATCGGTTCAACGACGCCTTTTCCGTTACCGTGGGGTGAGGTCATGAGAATGGACCTTTTAGGGTACCTGCCTCCTCGGACCATCCGACACTAGGTACCCTAACGATCTCAGCCCGTGTTGACTCGCTGAAGTGAAAGTGAAAAGTGAAAGTGTGAAACCTCTTCCTTTACCGTTGGGAGAGGTCACAAGAACGGACCTCTTAGGGTCCCTGTCCCTTCGGACCACCCGACGGTAGATACCCCGGTGTGTCTCAGCCTGTACTGACTTCACTGAATCGTCGTCGTCGTCGTCGTCGTCGTCGGTTCAACGACCGAGACCCTCTCCACTACATACGGTGAAGACCAACTCGTCCCGTAAGGGGTCTAATCTGGGCAATCTCGAGACGAGACCACTGGTACTTACAAGGTTAATCACCGATAAGATAGTCGGACCCTCTTTATAGTTATCGGAATCTATACGTCTACTATGGTGGGAATACCGTCTTTCACTTCCTTTTGATTTCTCGGAGAACTACTTTGACTCTCTCCTCTCACTTTTTCAACTGAATTTCGAGTTATAAGTCTTTTGATTCTAGTACCGTAGACCAGGATAGTGAAGTACCGTTTATCTACCCCTTTGTCACCCTTGTCATCTTTGTCACAGTCTGAAATAAAAAGACCCGAGGTTTTAGTGACGTCTACCACTGACGTCGGTACTTTAATTTTCTACGAATGAGGAAACTTCTTTAAATACTGGTTCGATCGTATAATTTTTTGTCTCTGTAATGAAATGGTTGTTTCCAGGTAGATCAGTTTCGATACTAAAAAAGGTCATCAGTACATACCTACACTCTCAACTTGGTACGTCTTTCCACTCGTAGGTTCTTAACTACGAAAACTTGACACCACAAACTCTTCTGAGAACTCTCAGGGAACTTGACGTTCCTCTAGGTTGGTCACATAAGATTTCCTCTAATCAGGACCCACAAGTAACCTTCCTGACTACGACTTCGACTTTGAGGTCATGAAACCGGTGGAGTACGCTTCTCGACTGAGTAAACTTTTCTGGGACTACTGCCCTTTCTGACTTCCTCCTTCTTCTTCCCCAGCTGTCTCCTACTCTACTAACATACCGTAGTGGTTGAGTTACCTGTACTCAAACTCATTTGAGGTGCGCAACCACTACCTGTCCCTCCGGACCGCACGACGTCGGGTAACCCCAGTGTTTCTCAGTTTGTGTTGACTCGCTGACTTGACTTGACTAACACGAATACAAGAACTGGATATACAGTTTCGGGACACTGTATTAAGTATAGTACTATTACGTGTCTACTATAAACCTGTCCATAGAGACTTACTCTGGATCAAGAGGTTTACTCATCGTTGAGTTGAGAACACAGAAGTACTTTGAACCCCATACAAGTACACACACATATAGACTCTTTCGTCCTCATCCTCTCCCGGTCACTTACTCTCAAGTAAGTGTAAAACGTACGTTCTAAAATTATTCCTTATCCTTTCTTTTACATTCAAGTTCTTTGTTGTACTATCAGGGGTGAGAAACGAATCTACAAATGAGGTATCCCCCATACCTTTCAACCTCAAGGTATTAAGTTTACTCACAGTTTGGTGGACTAACACATAACCTTTACTAGACCATGGGTTTCTTTTACTCCTTTAAGTGTGTTTTAATCACAATAAAAAGGAATCTTTAGTGAACACCCATCCTTCGTGTGCGATCACGAGATTTTCCGAACCAACGAATAAAGTACACGAAACGAATGGTCCCCACGATGTTCCAAATATAAGTCTCGTTTCGACACATTCAGGACAGACTATAAGTTCAGTTCGTGTTACCGACATAGCCCGCAACCTCCTTTATGTCGAGGTTTGACAGTGAAACAAAGAGGTTTCTCAACAACTTTGTAAGTCAATTACATGTGTCTTACTAAATTTCCAAATAAATACAAAAGATCCGACACGAGGAGGTTTGCGGTTCCACAGTAGTTTTCGGAAATTAAAATCAATAAGTATCTTAAAGACGTCTTCCTCGAATAAAGGTTGAAGTGAAAATAACCTACATTAAGGTAAAGGTAATTCGAGAGTCACATGCACAAACAGTTAAATACTGTGGTCACGTGTAAATTAATTTATTAGAATTTATGTACATGAATTTTCAGTTTACTTCTTTAATTCTAGGTCAACAAGTGGACGTTGACAAATTAAATACGACCGATAAATTAACTTTCAGTTATTGGTCCTTTCTTTTTCGTATTAGTAAACTCTAATATAATCTTTGACATTTCGTATTAGTTAACGTACTAAGTGTTCACATAGATAAATAAACTTAAATTTCATTGTTAAACAGGAGAAGTTTATACAAATAGTTTATATATATGGAAAACTTTCATCACAATTTTAACGAGTATAAGAGCATGTAAACTTTTGTTACTTTGAGGTCATGAAACCGGTGGAGTACGCTTCTCAACTGACTGACCTTTTCTGAGACTACGACCCTCCCTAACCCACGTCCTCCTCTTCCCCTGCTGTCTCCTACTCTACCGACCTACCGTAGTGCCTGAGTTACCTGCACTCAGACTCACTTGAGGCCCTAAACCGCCTACCTGTCCCCCCGGACCGCACGACGCTAAGTACCCCAGCGTTTCTCAGCCTGTGCTGACTCGCTGACTTGACTTGACTTCGACGGTTCCCGATTTGAATAATTACGACGTGTATAAAGTCAAAATGAAATCAATATAAAATAAAAGTACGTATATCTATATAAAAATTTTAGTGCAAATAAAATTGTAGTATAATTCTCTATTGATGTCAATACGAAATTCGTACTCCAGAAAATGAATGTAGGTATACTTTTGAGACATATTCGGAACACAAATCATTAGTACGATATATTAAATCAACTGGGAATAAAAAGTATAGACAATAAGGACGTATATAAACACGGGTCACCTTCTGTATCATTATTCTGTAAAAGTAACTAATGTTTAAATTTCCTCTAAATAAATTGTCCCTTCCTCTAAGAATGTAAATGAACAATGATATGATTGACATCTAAATGACACACTGAAACTTCTTCAACGAATCGAAGAACCACAGAGTCAAGGAGATGATTGTTTGATGACATCGTCAGTCCGTCCCATCTATTAATAAATAAAAATAGACTCTACTAAAAGACTTTATTACCTCTTCTTTGTTACATCACTTATGAATTTCCAATTTTTTCTTGGATTTTCCCAAAAATAGTATATATACACTTCGTCTCGTCCCTTCATTTTGAGACGTCTTCTTTGGTTCTACGGGAAAAAACAATCTCGTAACCCATTCTTAAAATTAAAGGAATTCATAGTCAAAGGAGGTAACATTTAATCCTTACTAATATAAAAAAGGGAATATCTAGACAAAGATACTTATTTTTATTAATGTGAAACCTTAAGGAATATTAAATACTTCATTATATATACATGAGAAACCTAGAAGGACCACCGACTCACCATTTCTTAGGATGGTTACGTTCTTTGTGTTCACTACGTCCAAGCTAGGGAGTCAACCCTTCTAGGGGACCTCCTCTTTTACCGTTGTTGAGGTCATAAAAAAAATTATATTTAAATAAATAAAATTAACCTCCAATTAATGAAATGTTATAACATAACCAAAACGTTGTGTAGGTGTACTTAGACGGTGTCCATATGTGCACAAGGGGTAGGACTTGGGAGGGGGAGGGAGGAGGGAGGGGCATGAGTCGGTAATTTTTCTTATGTTGAGGTCATAAGAACGGACCTTTTAGGGTGCCCGTCTCCTCTGACTTCCCGACGTTAGGTACCCCAGCGTTTCAACCTGTACTCACTCGTCGACTCGTGTCGTGTAGCTGCGACGAGAAATCACATCATAACGGGCACCGTTAGTGACCTACACGGGGTAAAGACACTATTCGTTAGGAAAAGTCCGGACTGGTTAAATCGTTTAAATAAATTATATTTTAGTGTTGTAGATCTGATAATTCTAAGACAGTTTTTTGTACAGATGACAAACTACTCAAATGTATGGTGAACTCCCCCGAATCACCATTTCTTAAGCGGACGGTTAAGTCCTCTGCGTCCTCTGTATCCAAACTAAGGACCCATCCCTTCTGGGGAACTTCCTCCGTTCCCGGTTGATCAGGTCACAAGAACGAACCTTTTGAGAACCTGTCTCCTCGGACCTTCCATACATCAGACACTCCAGAGTCTCAGTCTGTTCGGAGTCACTACGTCACTGACTCATACGTAGTCTTGTATAATGAGAAGGGTCCACCACGACCACCATGTCTTAGACAGACAGTCGCATCCTCTGAATACTCTGTACTCAAACGAGGACCCGACCCCCCTAAGGGACCTCTTCCTTTACCACGGGTGAAGTCATAAGAACGTCTCTCTTAGGGTACCTGTCCCTTCGGAGGTCGCAATATCAGACACCCTAGCGTCTCTCAACTTGTACTGAATCGCAGACTCGGTAACCTTGAACATTCTCAGAATGGACGATCTTGATAATGTCAGTTCACCAACACAGAACGATACAAATAATTTATACTTGAAATAGAAGACTTTTGAAGTCGTTATATCGGTCACAATATGAGTAACCATAGAGTTCAAAGTTAATTAGGATATAAGGTTTTAAAGTTTGCCAAATGAATCCTTCCTTTCTATTAATAAGACTCTTATTTTCGATCGTTTTAGTGTCAATTATATAAAAATAACGTAAGACTAATTAACATGAAATATCAAAGTATTTGTGTTTTTTCGTCTTTTGTAATCCCGGTGTAGAATGTAAACGGACACCCTAATTCACCGTATAAACTACTCAGACCTTCTTTTTGTGTTCGACCTTAGTTCTAACGGTCCTCTTTATAGTTATTGGAGTCTATACGTCTACTGTGGTGGGAATACCGTCTTTCACTTCTTGATTTGTCGGAGAACTACTTTCACTTTCACCTCTCACTTTTTCGACCGAATTTCGAGTTGTAAGTCTTTTGCTTCTAGTACCGTAGGTCAGGGTAGAGAAGTACCGTTTATCTACGCCTTTGTCACCTTTGTCACAGTCTGAAATAAAACCCCCCGAGGTTTTAGTGACGGCTACCACTATCGTCGGTACTTTAATTTTCTGTGAATGAGGAACCTTCTTTTCAATACTGGTTGGATCTATCGTATAAGTTTTCGTGTCTCTAATGAAACGGTTGATTCCAGGCAGATCAGTTCCGATACCAAAAAGGACACCAGTACATACGTACACTCTCAACCTGACACTTCTTCCGACTCACGGCTTCTTAACTACGAAAACTTGACACCACAACCTCTTCTGAGAACTCTCAGGGAACCTGACGTTCCTCTAGGTTGGTCAGGTAAGACTTCCTCTAGTCGGGACCCTAAAGAAACCTTCCTTACTACGATTTCGACTTTGAGGTCATGAAACCGGTGGAGTACCCTTCTCAACTGAGCGACCTTTTCTGGGACTACGACCCTCCCTAACCCCCGTCCTCCTTTTCCCCTACTGTCTCCTACTCTACCGACCTACTGTAATGACTGAACTACCTGTACTCAGACTCACTTGAGGTCCTCAACCACTACCTGTCCCTCCGGACCGCACGACGCTAAGTACCCCAACGTTTCTCAGCCTGTACTGACTCGCTGACTTGACTTGACTTGACTTGTTGGTATAAAGAGAAGACCCTCCTGTGTCCCTTATAAAACCCTTTTGTTTAGTCCTTTATGAAATACTACATAACATCAAATGCGAAAGATGTTTAAAAGAAATTGTGTAAAAGGAGAAATAAGAAATTTTCTCCATCTGAATAAAACCTTTTTTTAATATAATAAAATAAAACTCTAAGATTAAAAGAACTAGTTGAAAAATTGTAAAACTGAATAATCGTCTTAATCATCTAATTTACAGGAATCACTTTAATTTAAACGCCACGTGAAAAAGTACCCACCTTACGTAAACGTAATTATAGAAATAACATACAATCATTCTCGTAACATCCCTAAAAATCAATTTTACTACCTAACATACGACCATAGATAAAAGTGTCATACTGTTTTAGGACCCCCTTTTTTACAATTTGCCTAACAAAATTCCTACACTTTGAGGTCACCACCTCTTTTAATCTTCCGTCTCTTCTCGTTGTTTCAACCTTCGATCTGACATTTACCTTGTCACCATTTACTTGACTGGACTTAATAGACTGGACTCTTTAGGTTTAAGAATTAGTGATCACCACGTTTGACTCTTTTTGAGACTCAGAGTAATGCCTTAAGGAGAACCGGAGTCCTTAACCTTGTAGTCCAGGACGACCCTCAATCCCGTTTGCCTTCCCTACCCATGTTACTCCTACTCATCAACATTCATCAAATTCTCCGTCACCCTTCCGATCTCTAGGAAGTGTGATACGTCGGACCAGTATCGGAGAAGGTCTCCCTTTGGTCAAGTAAAAGACCTCCTCAATTTTCTCTGACTGGACTCTTTTTTGTCCATAGGAACCCTCGTTCCAATAGTGTTTCTTTTGGAATCACCCACACCACTAATTCATTGTTTACTGTGTCCAAGACCAAAAGACAACTTTTGGTCTCAGAGAAAGTTATAAAATGAGAGATAAACCCGTCAGTCTAAAAAAGTTCGACCTTTAATTTTCACCCAACCAAACTATAATTTTATGTTTCGCAAACGAGAGTCTCTAAAATAGGACGTTATTTCAAGTACCGACTGTTCTGGGTCAGTATACGACTTTCAAGAGTTAGTAGAAAATGTAGGGATGGGGTTTTACATTCCTCTATAATTTTCCACTGTCTTTGACTTCTTTCAGAACACACACACACACACACACACACACACACTCTCTCTCTCTCTCTCTCTCTCTCTCTCTCTCTCTTTCTCTCTCTCTCTCTTTGGTAAATCCTGGTGACCAAAGATCAGGTCCGTTTCCTTGCATCTTCAGAGACGGAATTTGTGTTGATTGTTCGATTTATTTCACTATTTGGTTGTTAGGAAGAATCTTGACAGTCTCTTCACCTCAGTGACCCATTTGACGACTACGGTTTTAACCTCTCTGTCTACCTATTTCTCTTGTAATTAAATAACCTCGTCTTTGAGTGTACATCTGTGTTACGACCTCAAGTCAAGTCAAGTCAGCGAGTCAGCACAGACTGAGAAACGCTGGGATACTTAGCGTCGTACGGTCCGGAGGGACAAGTAGTGGTGGAGGGCCTCAAGTGAGTCTGAGTGCAGGTAGCTCAGGCACTACGGTAGGTCGGCAGAGTAGGAGACAACAGGGGAAAAGGAGGACGGGGGTTAGGGAGGGTCGTAGTCCCAGAAAAGGTCACTCAGTTGAGAAGTGTACTCCACCGGTTTCATGACCTCAAAGTCGACGTCGTAGTCAGGAAGGTTACTTATTGGTCCTGACTAGAGGAAATCCTACCTAACCAACCTAGAGGAACGTCAGGTTCCCTGAGAGTTCTCAGAAGAGGTTGTTGTGTCAAGTTTTCGTAGTTAAGAAACCGTGAGTGGAAAGAAATATCAGGTTGAGAGTGAGGTATGTACTGGCGACCTTTTTTGTATCGGAAGTGATCTGTCTAGAAACAACCGTTTGATTACAGAGACGAAAAATTATACGATAGATCCAACCAGTATTGAAAGGAAGGTTCCTCATTCGCAGAAAATTAAAGTACCGACGTTAGTGGTAGACGTCACTAAAACCTCGGGTCTTTTTATATCAGACTGTGACAAAGGTGACAAAGGGGTAGACAAAGGGTACTTCACTACCCTGGTCTACGGTACTAGAAGCAAAAGACTTACAACTCGAAATTCGGTTGTAAAAGTGAGAGGAGAAAGTGAAAGTAGTTCTCCGTAATCTCAAGGAGAAGTGAAAGACGGTATTCCCACTACAGTAGACGTATAGACTCCAATAACCATAAAGACGGTCGTTAGAACTAAGGTCGAACACGAAGAAGGTCGGGTCGTAAAGAGTACTACAAGAGACGTATATTTAATTTATCCGTCCCACTGTTATATGTCGGAACTGCATGAGGAAAAGGATAAACCTTGGTCAGACAACAAGGTACAGGTTACGACCTCATCCTCTGCCATTAACTACTTAACACAATTCACGTTACCTCTGTTAAGACTCTTAATTTTAAGATTCTGTACTAGTATCCTCTCAGGATCGTGAAAGTTTTCGAGCTGGAAGACTTCCGGATGGTCCGGGAGGATCACTAATAGTCTCTCCTTAGGGGAACTCGAAGGTCGTCCTCTAGTCTCAGATTAGATGGACTTCTTTTACCTTTATGTGTCTAGGTCGGGAAAGTGGGTGGGACAAGATGGCTTTCCCTCTTTTTGTTGTTTTGTACCTTTCGTAGTCACTTCAAGTACCTAGTCCCTACGTCCGATTGGTTTTTGACTCTGTATGAGTATCCGAGATCTTACCAATGGGAAAGAGGGGTTGAACGGTGTTGTTGTTGTTGTTGTTGTTTAAATTTTGTACGACTTTTTATTTTTTCGTCGAAGTGACGTCATATACATTCTCTTTCTATAAAAAATGTGTTAATTAATGAAGTGAACTGTTGTATGTCCCTAAAATTAACAGTAACACTAAATTTGTCAAAATGAAAATATCGGATAGACAACTACATATGATTATGATTACTTATACAAAGGAAGCATGTCAGTGGCAGGTCTGGTGTCCCACTAAAACCACTAGTTCTAAACAAAGGAGACCTGAAACATTAAAAACTAGTGTGACAAGATTCTACAGTTCAAACTCATAGTCAAAAATATTTAACCCCCTTTTTTTTTTTTGGAAAGAGATGAATTGGTATAAAAAAACCAAACAAAAGTGGAAATAAATAAATAAAAATTAAAAATAAAAATGAAATAAAATGAAATGTTATGACATGACCAAAACGGTGTGTAACTATACTTAGGTGGTGTCCACATGTACGCTAGGGTTTGTACTTGGGGGGAGGGTGGAAGGAGGGGTGTTGTAGGGAGACCCAGTAGGGACACGTGGTCGGGGTTCGTACGACATAGGACGTTACCTGTATCTGACCACTAAACTAAGAATGTACTATCNACCAAAACGGTATGTAACTATACTTAGGTGGTGTCCACATGTACGCTAGGGTTTGTACTTGGGGGGAGGGTGGAAGGAGGGGTGTTGTAGGGAGACCCAGTAGGGACACGTGGTCGGGGTTCGTACGACATAGGACGTTACCTGTATCTGACCACTAAACTAAGAATGTACTATCATATGTACAAAGTTACGGTAAGAGGGTTTAGTAGGGTGGGAGACGGAGAGGGAGACTCAGGTTTTCAGGTGATATGTGTAGACACAGAAAAAACGACAGAACGTATGTCCCAGTAGTAACGATAGAAAGATTTAAGGTNGTATATATACACAATCATATGTGACATAACCACAAAAAGAAAGACCGAATGAAGTGAGACATATTAACCGAGGTCAAAGTAGGTAGAGTAGTCTTGACTAAGTTTACATAAAAAATTGCCGACTCATTATGAGGTAACACATATACATGATGTTGAAAGAATAGGTAAGTAGACGACTATCTGTAGATCCAACAAAGGTACAGGACCGACAATATTTGTCACGACGCTACTTGGAACCCCATGTACACAGAGAAAGTTAAGACCAAAGGAGCCACACATACGGGTCGTCACCCTAACGACCCAGTATTCCATCAAGATAAACGTTAAAAAATTCCTTAGAGGTGTGACAAGAGGTATCACCGACATGATCAAACGTAAGGGTGGTTGTCACATCCTCCCAAGGGAAAAGAGGTGTGGGAGAGGTCGTAAATAACGAACGTCTAAAAACCTAGCGTCGGTAAGACTGACCACACTTCACCATGGAGTAACACCAAAACTAAACGTAAAGAGATTATTACTCACTACAACTCGTAGAAAAGTACACAAACAATCGGTAGGTATACAGAAGAAACCTCTTTACAGATAAATCAAGAAACCGGGTAAGAAACTAACCCAGCAAATAAAAAGACCTTAACTCAACGTATTCAACGAACATATAAAAACTCTAATCAACAAACAGTCAACAAAGTAAACGATAATAAAAGAGGGTAAGTCTTCCGACAGAAAAGTGGAACGAATATAAAAGGAAACAACACGTCTTCGAAAATTAAAATTAATCTAGGGTAAACAAATAAAAACGAAAATAAAGGTCTTAAGACCCTCCACCTAGTATCTCCTAGGACGACACTAAATACAGACTCTCACAAAACGGATACAAGAGGAGATCCTCAAAATATCAAAGACTAGAATGTAAATCTAGAAATTAGGTAAAACTCAAATAAAAACACACGCCACAATCTTTCACTAGATCAAAGTAAGAAAATGTTCACCAACTGGTCAAAAGGGTCGTGGTGAACAATTTCTCTAACAGAAATGAGGTAACATATAAGAACGGAGGAAACAGTTTCTATTCCACAGGTATACACACACCTAAATAGAGACCCGAAAGATAAAACAAGGTAACTAGATATACAGACAGAAACACGGTCATGGTATGACAGAACTACTGACACCGAAACATCATCTCGGACTTCAGTCCGTTCAACTAAGGAGGTCAAGGTAAGAAGAAAGAGTTCTAACGAAACCGATAAGCTCCAAAAAACATAAAGGTATGTTTAGAACTTTAATAAACAAGATCAAGACACTTTTTACACCGACCATCGAACTATCCCTAACGTAACTTAAACATTTAACGAAACCCATCATATGAGTAAAAGTGATATAACTAAGAAGGCTAGGTACTTGTACCATATAAAGAGGTAGATAATCACAGGAGAAACTAAAGAAAGTAGTCACAAAATATCAAAAGATATATATCCAGAAATCAAAGAAATCCATCTATATAAGGATTCATAAAATAAGAAAAGCAACGTTACCACTTACCTTAACAAAGGAATTAAAGAAAAAGATGAAAGAGTAATAAGCACATATCCTTACGTTCCCTAAAGACACACAACTAAAATATAGGACGTTGAAATGATATAAGTAACTAATTGAGATCATTAAAAGACCACCTCAGAAATCCCAAAAGATACATCTCCTAGTACAGTAGACGTTTGTCACTTTCAAAATGAAGAAGAAAAGGTTAAACCTAAGGAAAATAAGGAAAAAGACGAGACTAACGACACCGGTTTTGAAGGTCTTGATACAACTTATCATCGCCACTTTCAACCATGGGAACAGAATAAGGACTGAAATCCCCTTTACGAAAGTTCAAAAGTGGTAACTCCTATTACAAACGACACCCAAACAGTATCTATCGAAAATAATACAACTCCATACAAGGAAGATAAGGACGAAAGACCTCTCAAAAATAATATTTACCTACAACTTAAAACAGTTTCCGGAAGAGACATAGATAACTCTAATTTTAGGAGTTATTTTAAGATCGTTAGTCTTAGGTTGTTGTGTAATTTTTCTAGTATGTGGTACTGGTTCACCCGAAATAGGGTCCCTACGTTCCTAAGAAGTTATAGACGTTTAGTTAGTTACATTAAGTGGTGTAATTGTTTAACTTTTTATCTTTCGGTATACTAATAGATGAATTGGTATAATATAACCCAACCACTTTTTCAAATAGAATCAAAAACATATTGTAGAATAGAGGATAACTTTACATTCAAGAATTATTTATAAATAGTTAATTAAAGTCGAATACCTTCAACCATGATTGTAACAAAACCGTATAGACATGTCTCCTAGATCCAGTCTCCGTAGTCCGTAATCTACTTTACTTTAAGGTAATAAAGAAATTTTCAGTATTACTAATAGTGTATAAAATTGTTAGATTTCTTATAGTTTTCCCTTTAAAGTGTGGAGAAATTCGTAAAGAAGTAAGAGTATATAGGAGAAAAGAACCACGGACCTAGTGATGTTCATTAATTTTTTCTTACGTGGGTTCACCACGTCGTTCCACGTGGGATTCCTGGATCCCAGTTTTCTTCTGTTAAGACACTGTACATACATAGTTTGTGGGATTTTTTAGACCGGATGAGTGTAAAGTAAGAAATAAATCAAGGATGACACGAGTTCTGTGACACCATCCGTAGTAAGTTCCATGTATCTGCTTATTGTCCAAAAAACGGTCATTCCTTAAATAAAATATATATTATCGTTTTGTATTTTATATCAGTTATCGTACGATATTTTACAAGTGTCTTTGGTATGTTGATTCTATAAAATTCTATAACCTATATAATCAAAATCTTATAATAGGAGGTTTTCTAAATTTACTTTTCATCCTATAATACAAGATTAAAATCTTCAATCACAATCTTAGTAAAGTCAAGTCAGGGAGTTAATACAGACTGAGAAACGATGGGAAACTTGACGTCGTACGGTCCGGAAGGACAGGTAGTCGTTCAGGGTCTCGAACGACTTCGAGTACAGGTAACTCAACCACTACGGTAGTTTGGTAGAGTAGGAGACAGTAGGGGAAGAGGAGGACGGAATTATAAAGGTTCGTAGTTCCAGAAAAGGTTACTCAGTCGAGAAGAGTATTCCACCTGTTTCATAACCTTGAAGTCGATGTCGTAGTCAGGAAGGTCATTTATAATTCCCGACTAAAGGGACCAAACTATTCACTGACCAAACTATAGGAATGTCAGGTTCCCTGAGAGGGCTCCGAAGAGGTTGTGGTGTCAAGTTTTCGTAGTTAAGAAGTCACGAGTCGAAAGAAATATCACGTTGAGAGTGTAGGTATGTACTGGTGACCTTTTTGGTATCGAAACTGATCTACCTGGAAACAACCGTTTCATTACAGAGACGAAAATTTATACGATAGATCCAACCAGTATCCAATCACAATCTTATAATAGAAGTATTTCTAAATTTATTTTTAATTCTACGATATCCAAGGATACTTTCACTTCACTTTCAAGTGATTCAATGAACGAATCAGTACAGACTGAGAAACACTAGGGTACCTGTCGTCGGGTGGTCCGAGGACACAGGTACCCTAAAGGATCGGTTCTTATGACCTCACCCAACGGTAAGGGAAGAAGTCCCGTAGAAGGGTTGGGCCCCTAACTTGTGTCCAGAGGACGTCCGTCTGAGATATGGTGGACTCCGTCGTCCCTCTCGGTATTAAAGAATCTCCACTTTAGTGTAAAACAACCCCTTCTTGTAATTTTATTCTCCTAACTTAATTGTGGTTGTATTTCTTAAACTGTAAAAATTTTAAATAAAAATTGACTTACTATGAACGAAATATTATACCTTAAACTGTAAAGAATTCAAATTTCGTAACAGACAATATTAAATCGACACTTATTTTAACGTGAAAGGTAGGTAAGACAAAAAGAGAAAGGGTAAATAAATAAAAAAAGAGTGGCTCATGTTACAATCATAAAAGAAGAGAACATTAAAGTTGTGTCCTTAAGAGTCAAGTGGAAAGACATAACATTTCGAGAATTAATAGTAACTGAAAGTGTGAAATCATAAAGATCATTATAGTAACTAACACGGGTTAACCCTTTACTTTCAAAAGACTTAATAACCTATAAATTCTTCTTTACTGTACCTTATTTTATGTGTGTATTTTTAGGAGACTGTCTTTAACTCCTTACACCTTAGTTAGTGTTTACACTTCCCTATTTTGTATAAAACGTGGGTATATATGATTGTCCTGTTTTAAATAAAGTAACAGTATAAGTCATAAACTTATTTGGTGGTGATTTTACCTAACTACTTTTTGAGAAGTTTTTTACCCGTATGTTCTTTGGATGGAGTTGTATCATTTATGGTATATACTATTTGGGTGTCGTTTGTAATAAAAGTTACCATTTTTTTCGACTTGCGTAAGGGAGAGTCTGTTCCTACCCGTTCTGTTCCTACGGGTGAGAGTGGTGATAATAATAGTTGTTAAAATTTAATTCGTTCAAAAAAATAACAAATCCCTCACTTAAACAGAGTATTCTATTTCTGGTCTCGTACGTTTCAAGAACAGATTTTGTTAGTTAAATTAAAACATTTGTAAACTCGGATTATTATCTCTTATGTTAAATCCTAACTATGGTTAATGTCTATCCAAAAAAAAAAAAAACGATTATCGTGTAAATTTTAACATGATTTTGATTTTATTAAAACGTTCATACAATTCTTTATCGTTCATGTGTTTATATACTGATTAATAAATGGATAACCAATAGAGAAGTAAATGAGAGAAACCGTTATAAAGTTTAAAGACCAAGAGAACGACTGAAGGACGACTTACTGAAATTTACATTCGTTACCATCGAGTACAACTTTATTTTCTTCTTAAATGAGTCGTCGTTTCTGATGTGAGACTTTTATAAAGGTCCTTTACCAAATAAGTTTATCCTTATGCCCTCTTTTCAAATTCCCTCCCAGTCAAAACACGTTTGTGTCTAGATAACGTAAAACCTTTAACCTTCTATATCTTTTGACCCTATCTTGGCTGTTCTCCCAGTGAATTTCTGACTCGACCCCGTCAATAACTTCATCCCATTTTTGATATTTTCTCCTAAAATCTTTCCTTCCGCTGTAACTATCACGTTCTCATAGTGTCCGGGGTTTTCGAGTTCTATTTTGGCAAAAGGACCGGTCTCCTCAGTGTCCTGTCTATAGGACACTTGGTATTTTAAGACCCTCTAAAGGGAAACACACACACACACACAAAAGAATATCGTGAATAGATACTCCCATCGAGGTCTTCTTACTTTGACGAACTTCCTACCCTTCGATTTAATGACTCTTTATTTATTCGTCTTTTATAACATAGGTCATCTACTGCATTCCCCGGGGTTTCCTATGTCTTTTACGCCCCATTGCCTCTCCTTACTCGTTCTCTTCTCTCGAGGGCTCTCACCAGGTATTTGTATTTATTCAGACTCGACTGGGACCACCTTAGTTACCTTGTTAGGTGACTTCGTGTCCTTTCCTGAACTCTTGGTTTGACTTGGTGACGTCTACGGTCAATTTAACATTTCGCCTGTTTAGAGATTGGTCTGATTGGTACTTGTTTCTTAGGAAAGTTGGATCTTAAAAAAAGAAAAAAAAAAAATTTAACTTCATATCAACCGAATGTTATAATATACTCTAAGTCCTTGTTATGTCATTAAGTTATAAAAATATGTGATGTGTTGTGTGATTCAATAATGTTATAATAACTGATATAAGGGACGCGTCATATGATATAGGAACCCTAAGTAAACGTCAACGATGAAACATGGAGAATTAGGAGCAGTGTGTAAAGTAAGTAAGACATGGGAAAGGAGAGACCGTTCGTGTGCAAAAATAGTCACGGTGATAATCGAATAAAGACAAAACAATATAAACATGTAAAAAATAACCGATGAACGTTTACTGTTGTATGTCTAAACAGAAACTGAAAAAAAAAGAGAATCATATAGGAAATCCAGGAAGGTACAACAGTGTTTACTGTGTTAAAGAAATAAAAATTACCGACTCAGTAACCCTGAAAATTAGGTTAACAGACTACTACCTACCCCAAGACGAGAGAGGGACAATCAAAACGGACTCAGACTTCCCGATGACCGTTGTAGGTTTTCCTTAATACGGGTGTACGTGGAGGTTCCTGTCAACACCCGTCCCGGGACCAGGGACTCCGTCCGTCGACGACTGGGTGCGGAGGTGTCCCCTGGGAGTCTGTGAGTGTCCGGTCAGAACGAGTCAGAGAGTGTCGTAGTGACGAGGAAAGGGGACCCAGGACCACACATGGTCCGAAACAAACACGGGAGACTCTCAGAGACAAAGGGGGTCAGGATACCTTTAAGACATTAGTTTGGGGTGACAGGAAGTTTTAGTCTGAGGGACGCCTAAGGGTCAGGGAAACGACCTAGGATTCCAACCCTTCGAACTACACCATCTTAGAAACGTTGTCATGTCATTGAAGAAACCACAATAACAAGGGGTCAAACACCCAGCGGGTGGGCCGTTCGTACCCTAAACTAAAATAACACTAACGTGTGGAGGGTGACAGAGGACACCGAATAGAAAACAAGAACCTGCAGCCCACACAAAGAAACCACCCAATGTCGAAGTCACGGTTCTACCTTCTCACTTCCTTGCACGGGAGTAGAAGACACGAATGGAAGAGACCTCGTCATCTCTTGACTTTAGGACCCGAACGTCGGTACCGTTTTGTGTACTTCCAGGGTCAAACGTCTGAGTCACCGAGAATGGCGGGTGTAGGTTCTACCTGTTCATTACCACCTCTCAAGACTGTTTTACACCAGGTGACCTCTTCCCTTACCGTTTGGTGAAGTCACAAGAACGGAGTTCTTGGGGTACTTGTCATACTTTTCCGTTCTTCTATACTGAGGTCTTCTGCCTGGGGGGTACAACTATCCCCAGGTCATTCGATGACCCCTTCTCGTCTCTTTATCGAGGTCCTTCTTACTTCTCCGACTTCACCTTTACTGTGAATGAACACCTACAGAGACCACCTGTTTCATTTCAGGTTACGATATTTATTACTATAGCGTATCCTTGGACCTTACAATTCAGGTATTTAGTTCCATTTAACTTACACTAGTTCGTCCTCTACCGTTCTCACTTGTAGTTATATAATCCTTGGTCCGTTGATCTTACCTACCCTTACCCGCTTAAATTAAGTCTATTGGTAATTTTTCTCAAATTCTTCTACACCGTACATATCTTCTTGATATGTTTTTTCCCAGAATTATTGGACCTATTGGTGATACCACACCAGTGAGTGGATCTCGGTCTGTAGGACCTCCTACTTCAGATCACCCGGAATCCTTCTTAATGATGTTTGTTTCCATTACTTACACTACCTTTAGGTCGACTCGGTAAAGTTTAGGATTTTCTACTACGACAATTTTCACGGCGTGACTTATACAGTCGTTTAAACCTTTCAGACGTCACCGGTGTCCTGACCTTTTCCAGTCAAAAGTAAGGTTAGTGTTTCTTTCCGTTACGGCTTCTTACAAGTTTGATGTGATATTAGCGTGAGTAAAGTATACGACGACGACGATTCAACGAAGTCAGCACAGACTGAGGCACGCTGGGGTATCTGCCGTCGGGTGGTCCGAGACGGCAGGGACCCTAAGAGGTCTGTTCTTGTGACCTCACCCAACGACAAAGGAAGAGGTTACGTACTTTCACTTTTCACTTTCACTTCAGTGAGTCAGCACAGGCTGAGGATTACTGGGGTACCTGACCTCACCCAACGATAACGGAAGAGGAACCTTCCATTAGGAGTTTCGGGAAGTTTGATCCGAAGTTATCACTTCTTGTCCATCCGGACCGTATGACGTCAGGCGCTCCAGTGCTTGTCAACCTGTACTGAACCATTGACATTTTGTTGTTATACCTGTGAATCCAACGAAGGTATAGAACTGATAATATTTATTACGATGTCACTTACACCGCCCCGCCCCCCCCCTACGAATATAGAAAAGTTTACAAGAGGATAAGAAGTCTATGTATGGGTTCTCTTATCAACCTAGCATAAAGAGAGAAAGAGAGAGAGAGAGAATAAAATTCCTTAGAGGTATGACAAAAGGTAAGCCGACATGGTTAAATGTAAGGGTAGTTGTACCGTTCTCCTAAAGGAAAAGAGATGTAGGAACAGTTGTGAATATTAAACGACAGAAAACCTCTAGTCAAGTCAAGTCAAGTCAGCGAGTCAGTACAGACCGAGAAACGTTGGGGTACTTGATGTCGTACGGTCCGGAGGGACAGGTAGTGGTTGAGGGTCTCAGGTGGGTCTGGGTACAGGTAACTCAGCCACTACGGTAGGTTGGTAGAATAGAAGATGGTAGGGGAAGAGGAGGACGAGAAAGGGTCGTAGTTCTAGAAAAGGTTACTTATTTGAGAAACGTACTCCATCGGTTTCATGACCTCAAAGTCGAAGTCTTAGTCAGGAAGGCTACTTGTGAGTCCTGACTAGAGGAAATCTTACCTGACCAACCTAGAGGAACGTCAAACTCACTGAGAGTTCTCAGAAGAGGTTGTGGCGTCAAGTTTTTGTCGTTAAGAAGTCACGAGTCGAAAGAAATATCAGGTTGAGAGTGTAGGTATGTACTGGTGACCTTTTTGGTAGCGGAAGTGATCTACCTGTAAACAACCGTTTCATCACAGAGACGAAAAATTATACGACAGATCCAACCAGTATTGAAAGGAAGGTTCCTCGTTCCCAGAAAATTAAAGTACCGACGTCAGTGGTAGACGTCCTAAAACCTCGGGTCTTTTTACCTCAGTAGGTGACAAAGGGGTAGATAAACGGTACTTCACTATCCTGACCTACGACACTAGAAACAAAAGACTTATAACTCGAAATTCGGTTGTAAAAGTGAGACAAGAAAGTGAAAGTAGTTCTCCGAGAAATCAAGAAGTGAAAGACGGTATTCCCACCACAATAGTCGTATAGACACCAATAACTATAAAGAGGACCGTTAGAATTAATATTGAACACGAAGGAGGTCGGGTCGCAAAGAGTACTACATGAGACGTATATTCAATTTATTCGTCCCACTGTTATATGTCGGAACTGCATGAGGAAAGGGATAAACCTTGGTCAGACAACAAGGTACAGGTCAAGATTCACAACGAAGGACTGGACGTATGTCTAAAAAGTCCTCCGTCCAGTCCACCAGACCATAAGGGTAGAGAAAGTCTTAAAAGGTGTCAAATAACACTAGGGGTGGCAGTTTCCGAAACCGTATCAGTTATTTCGTCTTTATCTACAAAAAGAACTTGAGAGAACGACCTGCTATCAGTGAGACTTGTCACACCAACATAGAGTAACACCGAAACTGAACGTAAAGGGTTACCAATTACAACAACTCGTGAAAAAGTAAACGGAAAATCGACAGACATACAGACGAAAACCTTTTTACTGATTATCAAGGAGAAGTGAAGGTGAAAAAACTGTCATTGACAAGAATAATACCACGATTATAGGATTAATTACTTTTATATTTTAATGATATAACACACAGACTTTAATTATAGTATCAGATACAATTAATATCCAGTTGAATACATATTTTATGTAAGAAATATTATAACTTAACACGTGTAAGAAATATAAACCTTTAGTTGTGCAATAGTCCGTATAATTATACAAAACGTTACAGAAGAAGGTAATTACGGAAAATGAAAACAACTACCAAAGGGATCGACACGTCTCCGGAAAATCAAACTACATCAATACAATCACATAAAAAACGAAAAAACGGGAACAGAAACATCTGTCTACATTTGGTTATAACAACACTAGTTATAATTTTCTTTTTTACGACGGTTACAAAAGTAGATCGTCAAAATGTTAAAGTTCAGAATGTAAATTTAGGAATTAGATAAAACTCAAACAAAAACAGGGTCCACATATTCCCCGGATAAAATAAAAAAATTTATACAACAACACATTTTAAAGGTTATGGTGAATATGGCGAAAACAATATCTAACACATGTATATTATATATCTGTGTGTATGTTAATAGATATATATAGATCTATATATTGATACATCTAATATATCAATATTGATATAATATTAATATATATACAGATATATGTTAATATATCTATATGTATGTCAACTGACATAAATATACCCG
>SJYO01006231.1:4708838-4980683 GCA_006410555.1 Capra ibex
CAACCAGTGTTGAAAAGAAGGTTCCTCATTTGCAGAAAATTAAAGTACCGACGTCAGTGGTAGACGTCACTAAAACCTCGGTTTTTTTATTTCAGACTGTGACAGAGATGACAAAGGGGTAGATAAAGGGTACTTCACTACCCTGCTCTCCGGTACTAGAAACAAAAGACTTACAACTCGAAATTCGGTTGAAAAAGTGAGAGGAGAAAGTGAAAGTAGTTCTCCGAAGAATCAAGGAGAAGTGAAAGACGGTATTCCCACCACAGTAGACGTATAGACTCCAATAACTATAAAGAGGGCCGTTAGAACTAAGGTCGAACACAAAGAAGGTCAGGTCGTAAAGAGTACTACATGAGACGTACCTTCAAATTCGTCCCACTGTTATATGTCGGAACTGTATGAGGAAAAGGATATTTATACAATATTAATGTCAACTGAAATACATATACCCGTATAACGACCCGACAGATATATTATATGTATATGTCAATATATGTATATATATTGATATATCTAATATATATCAAAACGACGACGACGACGACGACGATTCAGCGAAGTCAGCACAGGCTGAGACACGGTGGGGTATCTGCCGTCGGTGGTCCGAGGAGACAGGAACCCTAAGAGGTCCGTTCTTGTGACCTCACCCAACGGTAAAGGAAGAGGTTACGTACTTTCACTTTTCACTTTCACTTCAGCGAGTCAACACAGGCTGAGAAGCGCTGGGGTACCTGATGTCGGATGGTCCGAGAAGGCGGGTGCCCTAAAAGGTCCGTTCTCATGACCTCACCCCACGGTAACGGAAGAGGCTATATATCAATATTTACAATATTAATATATATATTAATATATCTATATGTATATCAACTGACATACATATACCCGTATAACGACCCAAGAGACATAATATATATATATACGACAATATATATATATATATTGATATATCTAATATATATCAATATTCATGTAATATTAATATACATATATTAATATATCTATATGTATGTCAACTGAAATACGTATACCCGTATAACGACCGATAGATATATTATATATATATGTCAATATATATATATTGATATACCCAATATACATCAATATTTATGTAATATTAATATATCTATATGTATCACAACTGAAATACATATACCAGTATAACGACCGACAGACATATTATATATACATGTCAAAATATATATATATTGATATATCTAATATATATCAATATTTACGTTATATTAATATAAATATTGATATATCTATATGTATGTTAACTGACATACATATACCCGTATAACGACCCGACAGATAAGACAAGGTCACTAGATAGCGAGAAGTGACCGACAGTCCATAGTAAATGGTACACAGGTCTCCAACTTCGTTTCCGGAACGACTCCACAGACCCTTTCCCCAGATACGAGGTTGGTCATTACGACTTCTTTGACTTCAACTTACTAAGACACTTCTGGATGTTCTGGAAGATTGATTGTGGTTTTTTTTNTTTTTTTTTTTTTTTTTTTTTCTACGGGAAAAGTGGTAGCCCCCGACCCTACGTTTTCATCCTTCAGTTCTCTATGGACCTTTTTGTCGTCCAAACTGGAACCTCACTTTTACTTCGTCCCGTTTGTGATTATCTCAAAACGGTTCCCTTGTGTGACCAGTTCGTTTGTGNTTTTTTTTTTTTTTTTTTTTTCTACGGGAAAAGTGGTAGCCCCCGACCCTACGTTTTCATCCTTCAGTTCTCTATTGACCTTTTTGTCGTCCAAACTGGAACCTCACTTTTACTTCGTCCCGTTTGTGATTATCTCAAAACGGTTCCCTTGTGTGACCAGTTCGTTTGTGGGAGAAGGTTACTGTTCTACTGAGATGTGTACCTGTAGTGGTTCACCAGTCGTACCTTTAGTCTAACTAATATAAGAAACGTCGGCTTCTACCTCTTCGAACTATGTCAGCGGTTTTTGTTCTGGCCCTCGACCGATACCCAGTCTAGTTCTTGAGGAAAAACGGTTTAAGTCTTAATGCAACTTCTTTCATCCCTTTTGGTGATCCGGTAGGTACATACCGGATTTAGTTTAGGGAATAATGATGTGTCACCTCTACTGTTTATCTAAGTTCACTAATATAGACCATCTGTCTTACGGAATTGTAGATACCTGTCTCCAAGTATTGTATCATGTTCTCTAACACTAATTTTGGTAGGTGTTCTTTATCTTTACGTTCACAAACAGACTCCTCCGGAATGTTTAACTATTCTTCTTTCTCTTCACTTTCCGTTTCCTCTTCCCCTTTCTATGTGGGTCGACTTAAGTCTCAAGATCTCTTCTCGTTCCTCCCTCTCCTTTCGTAAGAATTTACTTGTTACGTTTCTTTGTCTCCTTTTGTTACCTTGCCCTTCCGGATCTCTAAAGAAAGTCTTTTAAACTCTATGGTACCCTTATAGAGTGCGTTTCTATCTTTGTTTTTCCTGTCTGTACCGATCCAGGACGGTCTCCCTCTTCTCTAATTCTTTTTCACCGATCTTGTGTCTGTTTGTTGTCTTTTCGAAAACTACTGGATTTAATATTACTAATACACCAGTGAGTGGATCTCGGTCTGTAGGACCTCACACTTCAGTTCACGCGAATCCTTTGTAATGATACTTGTTTCAATCACCTCCACTACCATAAGGTCAACTCGATCAAGTTTTTAGGAATTTCTACTACGACACTTCACGACGTGACTTATGTAGTCGCTTAAACCTTTTAAATCGTCTAGTGTCCTGACTTTTCCAGACAAAAGTAAGGTTAGGGTTTCTTTCTGTTACGGTTTCTTGCAAGTTTAACGGTAAATTAACGTAAGTGAAGTGTACGGTCGTTCCAATACGAGTTTTAGAAAGTTCGATCCGAAGTCGTCATGTACTTAACTCTTGAAGGTCTACATGTTCGACCTAAATCTTTCCATCTCTTTGGTCTCTAGTTTAACGACGACCTAGCATCCTTTTTTTCACCTTAATTTTTTTTTTTAGTTGAAGACGAAGTAACTGATACGGTTTCAGAAAATACCACACCCAGTATCGTTTGACCTAATAAGAGTTACTCTACCCTTATGGTCTGGCATAATGGACGGAGGACTCTTGTGACATACGTCCTGTTCCTCGCTGTCTGTACCTTTTTGTCTGACCAAGGTTTGACCCTTTCCTTATTCAGTTCCGATATATAACAGTGTCGGAATAAATTAAATCTATGTCTCCTGTAGTGCACTTTTCGATCAGACCTACTAATGTTCGACCTTAGTTCTAACGGTCCTCTTTACAGTTTTGGACTCTATTCGTCTACTATGGTGAAATTACCGTTTTTAACTTATCTTTGATTTTTGGGAGAACTACTTCCACTTTCTTCTCACTCTTTCAACCGAATATTGAGTTGTAAGTTCTTTACTTCTAGTACCGTAGGACAGGATAGTGAGGTACAGTTTGTCCACCCCCTGTACACCTTTGTCACAATACAAAGCAAAAGAACCCGAGGTTTGAATTACACCTTCTACTGACGTCGGTGTTTTAATTTATACGAACGAGGAACCTTCTTATCGATACTGTCGAGATCTGTCACACGACGTTTTCGTCTCCGTAGTGAAACGGTTGTTTCTAGAGATATCAGTTTTTTATATATATATACAAAAAAAGATCATCGGTACATACCTACACTCTCAACCTGGTCCTTTTTCCGACTCACGGCTTCTTAACTACGAAAACTTGACACCATAACCTCTTCTGAGAACTCTCAGGGAACCTGACGTTCCTTTAGGTTGGTCAGTTAGGATTTCCTACAGTTGGGACTGATAAGTACCCTTCCAGACCAAAACTTCGACTTTGAGGTTATGAAACCGGTGGACTAAACTCCTCGACTGGGTAACCTTTTCCGAGACTACGACCTTTTCTGACTCCCACTCTTTTATTCCCCCGTTGTCTCCTACTCTACCAACCTACCGTAGTGACTGAGTTACCTTTACTCAGTTCCTGTCCCTTCCGACCTCACGATGTCAAATACCCCAGCGTTTTTCAGTCTGTGTGGTATCACTGACTTATTGTCGTTAGACAAAAACACCGTCGTGGATGATAAAACTACTGATATTTAAAATCATGTCTGAATTTAGTCCCTCGAACTATGGAGGTTTAAAAAAGGAAGAGTTATGATAAACACTATAAAACACAAAGGTATTTTTAAAAACCTAATAAATAAAGTCAAGAGACTTTTTACGGTACACATAAAACTGTCCTTAACGTGAATCTTTTGTCGCAACTTAAACATCTAACAAAAACCGTCATACCTATAATGAAGAAGGTTAGGTACATATGTCATATAGAAAAGTACAGAAACACAATAGAAGGTAAAGAAAGAAGTAGTGGAATATCAAAAGTCCAGAAAATGGAGGGAACAATTTGAATGGAGATCCATAAATAAATTAAAAATGTACTAATATTTACCCTAACGAAAGAACAAAAGGAAAAGAATATCAAGTAACAATCAAACATCTATACGTTGTATAAAGACATACAATTAAAACATAAGACTTTAAAATGACTTGAATAAAGTTATCAAAATTATCATAAAAACCGTATCAGAAATACCAAAAACTATGTACCATATTACTATAGATAGGTTGGTCGGGTAAGACTTCCTCTAGTCAGGACCCTAAAGAAACCTTCCTTACTACGATTTCGACTTCGAGGTCATGAAACCGGTGGAGTACATTTCTTAACTGAGTAACCTTTTCTGACACTACGACCCTCCCTAACCCCCGTCCTCCTCTTCCCCTGCTATCTCCTACTCTACCGACCTACCGTAGTGACTGAGCTACCTGCACTCAGACTCACTTGGGACCCTCAACCACTACCTGTCCCTCCGGACCGTACGACGTTAAGTACCCCAGCGTTTCTCAGCCTGTGCTGATTCGTTGACTTGACTTGACTATTACTATAGATGTCTTACTGTCAAATGAAGAGGGGAAAGTTATATCTACGAAACATAAAGAAAGCAAACAGACTAACGACACCGATTCTGAAGTTACGATACAACTTATTTTCGCCGGTTCCACTCGTAGAAACAGAACAAAGACTAAAATCTCCTTCTCGAGAGTCTAAAAGTGGCAACTTATACTACAATCACACTCAAACAGTATTTAGTAGAAATGATAATTATACAATTACATATAACGAAGAGATAATTAGAATAACACTCGAAAGTAACACTCACCTACAACCTAAAACAGACTACTCAAAAGACGTAGATGGTACTTCTGGCCCGAAGGGTCCTCCGAGTCACCAGTTCTTCGGAGGAGGTCGCGTCCTCTGTGTCCTCTGCACCCACCCTAGGGACCAGTCCTTCTATGAAACTCATCCTTTACCGTTGGACTAGGTCATAAGAACGGGTCTTTTAAGGTACCCGTCTCCTCGGACCGTCCGACGTCAGGTCCCCCAGCGTGTCTCAACCCGTACTGAATCGTTGACTCGTGAATCCGTAGTTTTACTGGCGTACCGAAATTAGGAAACAGTATCGCAAAGGAGTGTAAATGAATAAACATCGATAATATTGTAAGTACATAGGGACCTTGTCAAGAGGGAACTAGTATTATATACTAGGACGGTCAAATAACAACTTAAGCCATAAGGACCTTGTTAAGAGTGAACAAGTATTATCTACTAGGAAAGTCGCATAACAACTTAAGCCAAACGATTATAAAACAACCTCGAAGGGTGTAGACCAGTAGTCACTGTGATTAGACATTAAAAAGACACCCACCTCCCATGACAGAGAGAGAACAAAGCTATAATCTTACTACTACCAGATTATATTCAAACCTTCACAAGGTAGGACAAGTTAAAAAACTTTATCAAAATCTCTGTGTCCATAATTGGGATTTCGACATCAGCTTAAGGGGACACTTCGGTAGACCAGGACGTGAAAACAAACAACTCACAAATAACTAATATCTAAGTTAAAGTAATCAGACAATTCCAAAAGATAAAGAAGTCAATTAGTCACACAATTCCGAAAGATAAAGAAGGACTAAATCAGTACCTGCTAATAAACAAAGATCATTAAGTGAGTAAAGAAGACCCAACAGGTTAAAACCACATATTAACACAAGAAAACACTAACATAAAGACACTATAACCAACATTAAAGAGGAGAAGGTAAAGATTAATATAAATAAACTCATGAGAGAGAAAAAGAGAGTTACTAAGATCGATTTCCGAAAAGTTAGAAATTTTTATACAAATCTTTTGGTCGAGAATCAAAGGAACTAGAAAGTATAACGAAAAATAGGAGTTAAAATAAATAAAGACAACACTAGAAAAATAAAAGAAAAGAGATGAAGTAAAAATGAGTAGAAAAAGATTAAAGACATCTATATTTCAATCTAATGAATAAACTCAAAAAAACACACACACAAATAAACAAAGAACTTCATCGACATAGTGATTCTTGATGGGAGAATCTCGAGAAAGAAAAGCCGACACAGGGTTTCTAAAACCTTCAACACAAAGATATAAGTCGGTAGAGTTTCCCGAATGGAATCGTCAGAACCGTTCAACTGATCTCACGGTCTGTGAAGGTCGAACGACGGAGACGAAACCTCGAGTCTCCTTCATTCAAAACACATTCGGGAAACCCTCGTGTGAACCAAAAGAGGTCGGGAGGTCGAGTTTTAGGGACGACGAAAAGTCTTGGTCTATCCCCGAATAGAAGGACAAAGGGTAGGGGCCCCGTTCCTACGGGTTACACTCCGAGTTTGAAGAAAGAGGAGTCCCTCCTGGAGACACAAACACTATAAGAGAAGGAAGAAACCAACGAGTGAACTCCACATCCAGGACTAATTTAGTACAGAGACAGGGAGAATGGGTAGAGTCATAAAAAAAAAAGAAATATAGGAATTAACATCTTCTCGACAAGACGACCATAAGTCCAACCAAAATCTCTTTCAACAAGATATACACCAACATCAAAACTACATAGTCTTATTCACTCAAGTCCTAGAAGTATGAGACTAGAACTAGGGTGGGAGAACTAGGGTAGAACAGGAGTGGGAAAGAGTTGTATCTTAAGACATAGGTCAAATTTATAGGAAGTTTTTAACGACTTTGTTTCTGTCAGAATCTAATTCCTTTTTTTTCTATTAGACAGTGATAGACTGAGGGGGGCGGTTTTTTTCTTTAATATGTTACAAGGAATTCGATTTGTTTTTACTAAGGTCTTCTTTAAAACATTGAAGTCCTTACTTCCTGTTCGTTAATTCAATTATTTTAACTATGGTATATTTCGTATAGGACACTGGTATTATCATACGATCTCTATTTAATGTTTTTCTATAGACCTTTTAGGGAAGTTTTAGGGGTTTCAACCTTCAATTTGTTATCTGAAGATTTGTTAGCCAACGGACTTTTCTTTCAGAGTCGATACATTCTTTTATAAAACTTAATTTATTTTTATGACTTAGTACTGATAACTTATATACATCAGTATATAAAGCATGTATTAATTTTATACTTAATTTTATAAAACTTAATTTATTTTTATCGATGTCGAAAACCCATGACTATGTTGTCAAGAATCTCCCTTCAAACATCGTAATTTACGTATATAACCTTGTCTTCTTACTAGGTTTTGATCATTCGAAAGTGGAATTCTTACTCTCTCTCTTCCCGTTTGATTTGGACGTCGTTTGTTCCTTATACTATAGTCACTAATCTCGTCTCTAGTCATTTTAATGTTCGTCTGTCTCTTTTAGTCATTCGGTTGTAAGGAACAAAAAAAGTTTTAGTTAATTTAACTATCTGGACATCGTTCGGGTTGTCTCTTTCCTTTCTTATGTGTTACGTATGAGGAGACTATAATTTTATTATCGTCCTGTTATAAGATTTACTGAGATACCGTTATTTAAACTTTTATTAATCTACCTTACGTGATTTGGGAATTTTCTATGTACGGTAGTTTTAAATGATAGTCACTTTAAATGGTGCTTGTCACATTATAGATCGTTTCATTTAGAGTTGGGGAACACCAAAGTGACCACTTGACATGTTGTGTAAATTCTGTCTTCGGTATATAAAACATGTATTACATAGGTCTTTTGACTTACCCTCTTTTAGAAAGGATTGAATAGTCTCGTTGTAGGAATATAGTATAGGTCTATTTTTAATATTCCTTTCTTTTGGTGTTTATAAGTAGAACTTATATCTGTCTTTTAGGAGTCGATTTATAATTGTCTGTTTTAGATCGTTATATATTTTCCTATCATATTATGTAAGTTCATCTCAAATACAATCATTACTTTCTGATCAAGTTGTGGAGTTTGAATTTGTTACGTTACATGGTATCATTGTACGATTTATTATGCCCCTCCCTCCCCCCTCCCCCCAAGTCTTACCCCTTGTACACACATGGGCACCGTCTAAGTACAACTACATACCGTTTTGGTTATGTTATAACATTTCATTAATTGGAGGTTAATTTTATTTATTTAAATACAAATTTTTTATTTTTTATTTTTGTTTTCACCATATTATAGTTTTCTTTATCTTTTATTTAAAATATTTTAAGTTGTACATAAATGACTTCTTTATGAGAGTCGTTTTATTTTTATCTCATATGAAGAGAATCTCATATGAAGAGATTCGTAGGTCCTACCCATGAAGACCTTCCGTTCCTGATACTGAACCAATAAAAAAAAATGGGTACTAATCTTATCATGGAAGATATTTCCGTTATATATATATACATATACATTTATTCAGTAAATGTTATGTATTTACTCACGTGTTAAATATTATTTAGTGTGTGTATTTCAGACTGGACAAGTTTATCCAAATTAGTGAAATCGTTTAGATTTCTTGTGGTACATCCCCACGTGTAGGAGTTTTATCCTCCTACATTTTACACAAATACAATACACTCACACCTAAACACTTTCATCCATAATTAAACGTTTCCTTCAAAACTCCGATATTTATTAGACAGAACTCCTCGGTCTAAAAATTCATTTTTCTTCTATAAAGAGAGGAAAAGGTTTGTTGTAGTACTACAGATTTTAAATAAAATCTTTCGACTGTATAAAATTATGCGAACCCACTAAATTTTACTCGACCACTTCCCCGATTTTGGTACTTCGTAAAATAAGGTCTGCACTGTTAGACCCAGAAAAACCATCATCTATAGTATTTCTACTTATCCATTTTTTTTTTTTTTTTTAGTCTTTGAAACAAAGAATTTTAAAGTACCCCATTTATTTAGTCCGATTTGAATTTATACGAAAAAGTTATACATAATCTTTAGTGAGAAGATTTCATAAAAAAATCACTGTCAATTTAAATCGATAGTCAAGTCAAGTCAAGTCACCGAGTCAGCACAGGCTGAGACGCTGGGGTACTTAGTGTCGTGCGGTCCGGAGGGACAGGTAGTGGTTGAGGACCTCAAGTGGGTGTGAGAACAGGTAATCTCAACCACTACGGTAGGTCGGTAGAGTAGGAGACAGCAGGGGAAGAGGAGGACGGGGGGTAGGGAGGGTCGTAGTCAGAAAAGGTTACTCAGTTCAGAAGTTTACTCCACCGGTTTTCAAAGTCGAAACCTCAAAGTCGAAGTCGTAGTCAGGAAGGTTTCTTGTGGGTCCTGACTAGAGAAAATCTTACCTGATCAACCTAGAGGAGCGTCAGGTTCCCTGAGAGTTCTCAGAAGAGGTTGTGGTGTCAAGTTTTCGTAGTTAAGAAGCCGCGAGTCGGAAGGAATGTTAGGTTGAGAGTGTAGGTATGTACTGGTGTCCTTTTTGGTATCGGAACTGATCTGCCTGGAATCAACCGTTTCATTACAGAGACGAAAACTTATACGATAGATCCAACCAGTATTACAAAGAAGGTTCCTCATTCGCAGAAAATTAAAGTACCGACGTAAATCGATATCATTCACTTTAATATCATATACGCACATTATATATATATATATATGTGATTAAATATGTATATATACATACACACATATATATATGATTAAATATGTACTTGAATACTCTTACTTTCTTTTACAATCAACGAGTCAGAACAGACTGAGAAACGCTGGGGAACCTGACATCAAGTGGTCCGAAGACCCGTTCTTATGACCTCACCCAACGGTAAAGTAAGAGGTCCCCTAGAAGGACTGGGTCCCTAAATTGGACCCAGAGGACGTAACGTCCGTCTAAGAAATAACAGACTCGGTGGACCATTCCGGTGATATATATGAATATCATGTCTTAATATAAGTATAAGTATAAATAGAATAGACACACACACAATCATCGTATCAGTACAGAATGAAAAACACTGGGGTACCTGACATCAAGTGGTCCGAGGAGACAGGTACCTTAAGAGGTCCGTTCTTATCACCTCACCCATCGGTAAGGGAAGTGGTCCCCTAGAAGGGTTGGGTCCCCAGAGGACGTAACGTCCTTCTAAGAAAGGACAGACTCAGTGGTCCATCCGCAATGGAATAGATTATAGAAGATAATCTTATAAATACTTATAGTAAATGATCTGGGTGTATAGGATATAAAAGGAATCATGTCATGTGACTGGAATCTTTTATCTGTTATGGTAGTGTCCCTTCGTATACTTATTTACTTAATCGTTAGTTCGTACCAATGAACGACGTTTCTTGATTTACCAGAACAAATGAAATGTATATACAAACAGTCAACCCTACATATAGAATTCGAATGACGTGCATAATGACCCATACTAATTCTCCCTGTAGATAAAAAATTTTCTTGTATGAAAAATTACCGACATCACGTGCCCCTACTAGGTCTCTCTACTATACCCCACCCTCCACCCTCCCCCCAAGTCCTAACCCTTGAGTACATGTGGACACCGACTAAGTACAGTTACATACCGTTTTGGTTATGTCATAACATTTCGTTTTATTTCTTTTTTATTTTTTATTTTATTTTACTTTGTTTTTTTTATTTATTTTCTCGTATGAATTCCACTTAAAATAATACCCACTTTTCAGAAGTTGGGTGACTCTCCCGTCTACCTATTTTCAAACCAAATTCCACGGTCTTCCTCTATCGGAAGACTTAATCTCTAAAGTCAAGCAAAATAGAAGTTGACCTATTTTGAGGTATACGGAGTTCCATTGTGGAACTTTTCGAGATGAATCGGAACAGAAAGGACAAGTAATAAATTTTAACACGAAGTGTTCTATTTGTATCCACGTATTAAAAACAAATTAACTACTTACATCTTTAACTTAGAAAGTATAACAATGAAATAAACTTGACAAAAATTTCAAATAAAAGAGGAGATCAAATATTCGTTCGGGTACGATACATCTTGTTATATATATATATACCGAAATTCTTTTGATACTATTATATGGTACAAGTTTATGATTATTCTTATAAAAGTCTAGTGTAAAAAAGACTCAAGTTCTAGTTTTATGTGGGGTATGGAAAAACAACAACAACAAAACGAAACGAAAAAACACTGATGTGTGAAGTAACGTGTTTTTCACTCGATTATGATTTACTCTACCACTTTTAGACCTAACACACTACAGGTATACCAAATGTGCCGTCTCCGTCGACAACCACGGTCAATACATCACTGTTCGAACTCGTAGACGGTTTTCTTACTTTGATTTAAACTGAACTATCGTTCATTCAGCAGGACGAGTTTGTTAATACAGAGGGACCTGTTCACCACGGGCAAAAATGACACACCTATCTTTAACCTCGGTTTGTCAGTTTGCCTCTTCCTGTGCGACCGTAGTGAATTCTAATGAAATCCATATTGTTTTAACATTAGAATTTAAAGATTTAAAAGTCTTTAAGAGACTTGAAACGTTTACTGACCATTTACTAAATCTACCTATCCAGGTAAATATAGTTTAGTGGTAGGACTTATATGTGTGTGTTCTTTATTCGATTTGGATGTCTAACGGAGTGAATATTATTTTACATCGATGGAGAAATCCCCTTTAATTCGTCTACAAATTTTACAAAGTTGTTTAAAGTCTTCACTGAATGCCGTCCTTTACTCATTTTAATATAGGTTAAATTTGAGATCCTTCAGACATCTGTCTGATATTAATTGGTAATAATTACGTTGATCACATTTACTATGTTTTGAAGATAGGTCTTTCTAAAGAAGGTGACCGACCAGGAAAACTTATAGTCGTTCTACTTTTTACTTCTTAGGAAAATATAAGACACCAGTAGGTAGAGGAAAACTCGAGACCAGGAAAGTAACTAATTAAATAAACATGTTTAAATTTGAATAAAATCTATCACCCTTTTTTAAGTCTATTAATCGGTTCCTTTCCTCAGACTAATTAACAACAATGAGATTCTTTGTAAATCGGTTAACAGTATATAAGAATAGACATTCAATACCTTCTATAATATTTAAATTTTACAGTTTAGGATGACCTACGACTTCCTTCTCAAAATACAAACACAACAAAACAACTTATCCTAGACATTTAAAGGTGAAGAAAGTAATAACCCTGACTGTCGGAACACTACTGGAAACTTTACGGGAAGGAGAAGTCTCTACCTACCGAAACTCCCGAACTTAAGAAATAATAAAATCTTAAAATTTTCACTTTTTTTTTCAACGACGTTTATAACTTTTCTCGGAAAGGAGTATCAGAGAGTCTCTTGACTGAAAACCGAGTTACTCAAGAAGTACGAGATGTGAACAGAGGATTTGACCCTTTAGGTTAGAAACGCTGAATCTTCTGAACAATCTCAACTCAGAGGGTGGACGTTACCATGATTATCGACGACGACGACGACGACGACGATTCAGTGCAGTCAGCACAGGCTGAGACACGCTGGGGTATCTGCCGTCGGGTGGTCCGAGGAGACAGGGACCCTAAGAGGTCCGTTCTTGTGACCTCACCCAACGGTAAAGGAAGAGGTTCCGTACTTTCACTTTTCCCTTTCACTTCAACGAGTCAGTACATGCTGAGAATCGCTGGGGTACCTGACATCGGATGGTCCGAGGAGACAGGTACCCTAAAGGGTCCGTTCTCATAACCTTACCCCACGGTAACGGAAGAGACCATGATTGTCGATAACCGATCGTTTAGGTGTCCTTTCTCTTTAATTAGTAGAAATGATAGAAAGTTAAATGGATTCCTATATTTCGTTACTAGTCCAGTTTTTTATTTAATCGTTTAATTGTAATTATTGTTTAGGTTCCTATGTCATCGTCACACGTTTTCCGTCGGTGTCGTATACCTAATCCTTTGCAGATTTCTGTATGTTGCTTACCCCTCTTTATATGTGAATTTTCTTTTTATCATTCTCGTGATTCCTTTTAACTGGACATTATGTTTATGTTGACCTTGACTCTTTGTTCCTGTTTTTATTATCGTTCGATTCTAAACCCTTATTTAAGGAATAGTTATGATACGAAGTGACAGATAAAAGTTGAACCTAAGTAGTTATTTTAGATTTCAAAGAAGACTCGCAGGGTCCACTGTGATCCCCATTTCTTGGGCGGACAGTTACGTCCTCTGTCTTCTCTGCTCCCAAGTAAAGGAGACAGGTCTTCTAGGGGAGCTCCACCTTTACCTTGGGTGAGGTCATAAGAACGGATCTCTTGGGGTACGTGTCTCCTGCGACCACCCGATGGCAGGTATGCTAACGTTTCTCGACCTGTCTGACTTCGCTGAATCGCACGGACGTCAAAGAAGGTCCATATCTTCCCTTCAACTCTTAATAAAAGGTCTTAGGGGAAGGGACACGTTATGGGTCTTCTCGTACTCTAAACCTTTCATAGTCAACTTCTCCTCTTCGATACGAAAAAGTCTCCGTAAACGTAAGACTACACTTTAAGTGAAACCGAAGGACTGCCAAAGAACTGTTGGAAACGACGGTGTCTCATTCCGACAACTTATCAGAAGACATAATCAAACGATCCGAAAGGTATTTCGACTTACCGAAACTGATGTCTGAAATAACAAGAGTATCACGACCTCAGACCCTCAGGTTCTAGTTCCATGATCCTCCTAACTACAGAGGGTTCCGGAGAGAGAGGAACGGAACGTCTACTCGGGATCTACTCTTATCTTCGGGGACTGTTATGGAACCCTCTTCCGCTACCGTGGGGTGAGGTCATGAGAACGGACCTTTTAGGGTACCCGCCTCCTCGGACCATCCGACATCAGGTACCCCACCGCTTCTCAGCCCGTGTTGACTCGCTGAAGTGAAAGTGAAAAGTGAAAGTACGGAACCTCTTCCTTCACCGTTAGGCGACGTCACAAGAACGGACCTCTTAGGGTCCCTGCCCCCTCGGACCACCTGACGACAGATACCCCAGCGTGTCTCAGCCTGTGCTGACTTCGCTGAATCGTCGTCGTCGTCGTCGTCGGTTATGGAATTAAAGTCGAATGACTATAGAACTCGTCTCTTGGGACGATTGTGTCTTACGACTGGTCCCTTTCACACTATATGTAAACACCACTAGACAACGGGTCATGACTTTTGATTTTGTGAAGAAAAGTCAGATCTCGTAAACCGGTACAAATCTATCCAAAACCTAGCAGTTTTAAACTCCCTCCCAGGGATCTTACGACGATTCATAGAATCTTAGGTGTTCCGTCGGGAAGTTTTGTGTCCTAATATGTCGGGATATTTAATTATTACGGACCGAACACTTCGGGACCTAATCCGATAATCTTAGTAGAGGTTGATCTTCTTCTTTGGACGTAAACTCAATCTTGGAACTCGTATATTTATTAAAAAATTCTTTATCTCTAAACATTGACCAACGTATATAAAAGAACCCCTCTAGTCCTATAGTAATTTATGACGGATTGTCACTGATAATAAAAATCCCGAAGGTTTGACTTACACTGTGAAGAAAGCATATTCCTTATTCGAAATAAAACTATAATTATTCTTCAATGGTGAAGATACTCTCGTAGTTCTTAGTATATCCGAGTCTGGTAAAAAGAGCCCTACATATTTTACAAACTTGAAAAAAAAAGGAAACAACAAATGTGAGACCTTTATAATAATATGTAAAACGTACCAAAAGTCATCTTCGTAAATTAGCCATCTCTATTAAATTTTAAACCGAAGACATGAGGGAATCGTAAAGTAAGGAAAAGAGTAGTTCTTTCTAAGGATCCAGGGACTCTCTTATGGAGCAAACTTTTTAGATTACATACGGTGGCTAAGGTTTCATACACCCACCGTACTTGTGTGGTTCTTCTATAATCGTATGGAGAATATTAAGGTTTCGTTTTGTAAGAAATCTTTGAATTTGTGAATGTATTATATTTCCAAACATTATCATTCATATATTTATCTTTGATCTCAACCACTGTACGAACTCGGTGACCGGTGAATATAGGGAACTTGTACTATTTAATTTGTAATTTATACAAACCTCAGGTAAAAGAAGTCATGACAAGGATTTAAGAACTATGAGTCATTCTGAGATCCTAATAGTGTCAAAAAACTCCACTTAAATTTTATTAAAATTTTCGGGGGTCCTTCGTGTCTTAAAGACGTTCAATGACAGTTGACAGTCAGTTACTCTAAGGTGTTATGCCTAGGAGACAGCAAACCATACTCAAGGTTGTGAGTGAAAGACTGTACTTGGTAGTCTTGTAAATTATCTCTTGTCTATTCACTTGTACTTCTTCAGTAATACTGTTCTGACGTTTTTGTACAACTTATGGTTCCCCTATTTTGTTATATCTTTAGGACTAGGATCAATAAGCATTCAGAGACAGAACTTACTCTGAGGTGATAGTTTAATCACAATATTTTATTCTAGAGGGACAGAAGAGTCAGTATAAGAGTTTAGAGAGGTTTCTGTTTATAGCATACAAAAGACCAATAAGACAAGATAAATATTAATCTCCTCGAATGTTCCTCTTATCTTTGCGTTTATCGTTTCTTTATTCATTTACACTTTAAAATAGGTCTTCACTAAATACTATTCGAGTCGGTAGAGTTTAAATGATTCTTGGATTTCATAGTTTTCTAAATGGTCCGTTGGTTTTGTTTACAATCGTATAGGTATACACTTATTATACTTTTTCGTGTACATCGTAAATAACATTCAGTGTAGGTCAAGTCTCACGACAGGAATCTGCGATTGAGTGAATTAGGAGTAACGTTGGAATATTTTATTCGTAATACAAATAGAAACAAACTATTTAATCTCTTGTCTTTGTCCTTCTCGAAACCTTTGAAAAACCTCCTCAGGTCTGTCGTTTCCCCGTCATTTATAAGTTTTATCTCAGGAATGAAAATTATTGAAGTTCACTAATTAGAGGTTTAGAAATAAATCAGAAATAAGTTCGTACATAAATCACAAATTACAAATATCATCGTAGTCGACTAACGACACCTATTTCTCTTTATTCTGTCTGTATATTTGGTTATTTCCGAAGGGACCGCTGAGTCTACCATTTCTTAAAGGGACGTTACGTCCTCTGGGTCCAAGCTTAGGGGTCCAACCCTTCTAGGGGACCTCTTCTCTTTTCGATGGGAGAGACCAAAAGAACGGGTCTGTTAAGGTACTTGTCCCCTCGGACTTCCCGACGTCAGGTGCCCCAACGTTCTCTGTACTGACTCGTTGATTCTGAAAGTGGAAGGTATTTAGTTATTTAGAGTCAATCATACACAACATTATACTTGTGTCTCCCTTAATACTTGTAAACTGTCCATTGGTCTCCTTTTTGTGCGTCCTTTAATTGTCA
The DNA here is from genome assembly GCA_006410555.1 of Capra ibex. NCBI lineage: Eukaryota > Metazoa > Chordata > Mammalia > Artiodactyla > Bovidae > Capra > Capra ibex. The sequence continues at coordinate 4,725,578 of SJYO01006231.1, forward strand.
TTTGTCAAGACACAAAGTTGAACTGTAACAAAATGTGATAAACAAGAATAAATGTAGTAGTTAATATAAGTATTACACCGGAGTCCAATGGATCCTTCTAAATTATACACAAGTGTTTTAAAACCAATTCTTTCTTCTGTCAGGTAAATATTTACAAATAAAACATATCGGATAAGTAGGAAACCGGGTTTATGTTATAACTAATTAAAAAAAGAATATGAAACCTTAACAAAAGAAACACCAACGAGGTCCTGAATGGTGTATATAAAATGAAATAGTCTTAGAAGTATAAATATAGTTCAAAATATGATTTAAGGTGACTCTACATCTTTACGATGAGTATATATCGAAATAAAAAGAAAGATGAAATTAGGATAATAGTGATATATATAACATAAATATATACAACGTTTTGGTCGTTAGGTGAGTACTTGATGAAACGTATTAAAGTACAGTTAATATTTTCGACTCTTTTCTTTACTCCTGTTCATGTATAAATATCTAAAATAAAATGAATGGAGGAATTAATAGTAAGTGTCAAGAGAGTGCACAGGACACCCAAACTCAGTAGTAGAACGACCGAGAATGGCGGAAACACGAAGAAACTATTTGAATAATGTAAAGATATATAACATTCGATTTGTCATATTTATATATATATAATATGTTAATGAAAAATTTAGTTAATTCTCTTTTACCTGTTTTATACTTAAATGTAATACATAAAATATTAATATACCTGAAGGGACCACCGAGTCTGCCATTTCGCAGACACATGTTACGCACCATGGACCCGAGCTAGGGACCCAGTCCTTCCAAGGGACCTCATCCTTTGCCGTGGGGTGAGGTCATGAGGACGGATCTTTTAGGGTACCCGCCTCCTCGGACCACAGGCACCCCAGCGTTTCTCAGCCTGTGCTGACTCGCTGAAGTGAAAGTGAAATATTAATAATTAATGGAAGTGGTCACGAGAAGTTAAGAAGTATATCTAAATTAAAGGTAGATCTAAAACGAAGGATGTGTTTTTACAGAAATTAATAAGGAACGTTAAAGAAATGTTAATGTTTTTGCCAGACAAAATAGGTAGACCCTTACAGAAGATAGAGGCGTACACTTGCCATACTCCCGGAACCAACCGTCGACCTAAGATGTCGTGGAACTGACACGGAAGGGCATACTGATGATAACAAAGACTAATCGTCAGTCCACAATCATAGTAACGGTACCCACTTACTAAAAAGAGGACGACGAAAGTTTAAAAAGGAGACAGAAAGTCATAAAAATGATAGTGCATAAACATATATCTAGACAAACGTAACTGGGATAAACCTTGACCAACTTTAAGACCCTATATATGAAATCATGAATAGTCGTTTAAGTCCTTATAATTTGTTCAAAAAAAAAATTAAAAAGTCAATAAAAGAGGAAAGTAACACCATGAAAGTAATATGATCCAACCAGGACAATTTCCTCAGATTGTAAAAGAGACACCGAGACGATTCAAAAGAAGTAATATAAAAGAGAAATAAGAAGTTTAACCTATTGAAGGTATCTAGATTGAAGTTCAAACGACTACGTAAGAAGGTAAAATTAAGATAGTAAAACAAGGGGATTTCTTAAAACTTAAAATTTTTGACATGAAAAGTTAAGATCTTAAAAGGAAACGAAAATTTTTAATCGAGATTAAGAAATAAGTACAAATTACAAACTACTCCGTAACAGTATAGAAAGATAAAAAGGAATCCGGACCGAAGGAAAGTAAGGAACTTATATGAGTATTACTAATGAAACTTCAGCTGGGTAATTTGGACTGTTCAAAGACAACAGAACAAAAAAATACACAAACAAACGAAATAACACATATTCAGCATCAAATACGAAGAACGGAAAGAGTATTAAAGAACAACTTTTGTCCTGTAAAAGTCTTTACATAAAGTCGTTGGGACCTCTGGCCAAAGAAAGGAGAGGTACCGAACTAAAGAACAATAAACAAACACACAAAACTTTGAACCGATAAAACTATTTTAATTAAAGATGAGATGACAAGTCGAAACCACAGGAACCTCCCATGTCGGAACTCTTACATGTGTTAGTGGGACTCTACCGTCACAAGACTGTGGTCGTCCGAATAAGAAAAGAAAAGGAGAGACCACTTGATCTACCAGACACGAAATTAAACAACAAGAATTAATTCGATAACGGAAGTCACAGGAATGTTCCCTCAAAGGGGTTTGAAACAAAGTTTATTTTAGTAATTGGAACCCCTACTGAAACGTCGAGAGATAAAAACACCTAAAGGAGAGTAAGACCCTGCTAAGGGATTCGGTGATGACACACAACGCACAGTGATATTTGAACCCGGGACGTCGAACGGGGAGGTCGTACCTTGTAGATGGGTTGTTCGTCCGACCTCACTTCCGTGAGTCGGGATCATTAAGACCGACCGGTACGGACCTCATCTTGGAGATAGGGTACACATCCCTAAACCATTTCCTTTCCTCGAGGATCAAGAAAGCGGTTCGTGAACCGAGGAAGTTGAATCACAATTTCCTCTATTCTTCACAACCACTGGTCTGGAAGTGTCTATACCATTGAGAACTGAACTCTCCACTCCTGTCTTTTTAGAGACAAAAGAACCGGTGGATGGGTTTATAAACACGTACAATCGACGAGTCAGCACAGGTTGAGAAACGCTGAGGTACCTGACATCGAACGGTCCTAGGAGACAGGTATCTTTAAAGGTCCGTTCTTATGACCTCACCCAACGGTAAGGGAAGAGGTCCCCTAGAAGGGTTAGGTTCCCAACTTGAGTCCAGAGCACGTAACGTCCGTCTAAGAAATGGTAGAGTCGGTGGTCCCTGATGGATTCATATGTCCTTACAGCGAGTCAGCACAGGCTGAGAAACGCTGGGGTACCTGACATCGGATGGTCCGAGGAGACAGGTACCCTAAAAGGTCCGTTCTCATGACCTCACCTAACGGTAAAGGAAGAGGTCACCTAGAAGGGCTGGGTCCCTAGCTTGGGTCCAGGGGACGTAACATCTGTCTGCGAAATGGTAGACTCGGTGGTTCCTTCAGGTGGATTAATATCGGGGGTAGTTCAATTGGACCCACTACCCTCCCTCCTTATTACAACAGTGAGTTGACGTATCTGAAGGTGACAAGAATCTATTAAAATCCTCTGAAAGAATTCAATTATGAACAAAGGAAATTATGTGACGAGAATCACAAAAGGATCCAGTCAAAAGTCTTTTAAACAAACATAGTTACCAAAAGTGGTCTAAAAGAACAAAGAGATTTTTCTTCATGACGTCTCGAGAAGTACTACGGTAGTAACAAATTTCCTACGAAAGTCAATAGACTAATAAAGTAATTATACCTATTGTTACAGGAAGGAGTTATTACACTCTATTTACTCCATATTGGTATTTACGTATCTTAGTTAAATTCTTATAAGATTAATATAAAGAAAACTAGTTTTCTGTTTTATTTTACTTTCTGTATTATCGAGAGATTAGGTCAAACGATAACGGTCGTTAACCCAATGTATAAATGTTATGGTAAATATTCAAGGTGTGGTATAGGGACTTTTTTAAGTAATGGACGGATAACAATATTAAAAGTGTAATGCAACGAAAATAGGGGTTGACGGGTGGGGTAGGGATAGTAGAGTGGTCGGCTCAAACAAAGAAAGTCTCATGAAAGTCCGTAAAAAATTAGTAGTGGTTATAGTAATATTTTTATCAAGAAAAATAGGGACCTTAAAGGATGAGAGTTAATTAAAAAGGGGACCCAACCCGTACTTCTTGTAAGTGGGTTGCACAAACTATTTACTGAATTATTTATAACCAACCTTTAATTAAATAAGATATTTCACTACAACAACAAGTCAGTGAGTCAGCACGGGATGAGAAACACTACGGTATCTGACGTCGTCCGGTCCGAAGGGGCAGGAAGGGGTAGAGGACCTCATACGAGTTTGAGTACAGGAAACTGGGCACTAGGGTAAGTAGATAGTATAGGAAAGACAGCAGGGGAAGAGGAGGACGGAAGTCAAAAAGGGTCGTCGTCCCAAAGAGGTCACTGAGTCGAGAAGCGTAGTCCACCGGCTTCATAACCACAAAGTCGAAGTCGTAGTCAGGAAGGTTGCTCATAAGGTCCAACTAGAAGAAATCCTAACTGACACAAAATAGAGGAACGACAGGTTCCCTGTGTCAAGTTTTCGTAGTCAAGAAGTCGAGAGTCGGAAGAAATACCAGGTCGAGAGTGTAGACATGTACTGATTACCTTTTCGGAGTCGAAACTGATATACCTTGAAACAACCGTCACTGGAGAGACGAAAGATTATGTGACAGATCCAAATGGTTTCGAAAAGACAGTTCCTCGTTCGTAGAAATTTAAAACACCGACGTCAGTGACAAGTGTTACTAAAACCTTGGTTCTCACTATTTGTCACATATTAAACCTTGGGTTCTCGTATTTGTCATTATCTGTGAACGAAAGTCAGTCAATAATAAGATTGGTGTCCTTAACTCCTTTAAGTTACCCTCTACTTCGTACTAAGGTCGAAAGTTACTCGATTAAAACACCGGTTTTTTCTTAAACCTAAGATAATATATATTTACCTTTTAAAAACGTTACTTTTTATTTTGTAAAAGTTTAAAACATCAACCACGTTTTTACCCACCAGTCAAAATAAACCTGGCCTTTCGACGAATTCTCGTATTGTTACACCCACATAGAACTGTATGCCGAAGTCACGAGATCTGTGTCATCGTTTTGTGTCCATCGAAAACTACTTGTTTATCAAGGTAAAGTGACTATAGAGCCCAAATACCCTCATCGTACACTTCTGTCATTGAGACCTCGCAAGCCGTCCCTGGTCTAATACTACTTGAGAAGTATGAAACGATTGTTAAGAAGTGAAATGACCGTCCGTCGTCCTTTGTTGAATTACTTACTAAACTTCAAGTGTCTGTTACCCCTAGTGTAAAAATAACAACAATATTCAAAATCTCCCCGAAGGTCCACCATTTCTTAGGTGGACGTTACGTCCTCTGGGACTAAACTAAGGAACCAGCCTTTCTAACCGACCTCTTTCCTATCTCAAGAGACAGTTTAAGACTCTCTTTTAAGTAGATCTGATCAATTATCTGATCTCACTTTTTAGACACATTCTACACAAATGGACTTTATTCCGTCGTAGTCTTTCTGTATTTTCAACAACTTTTCCATCTCTTTATCCCGACACAATGGTAAATACATGTCTGACTCTCCTTATTTTATAAACTTCTGTTTAAGATCCAAATACTAATATATTGGACTTACTACTGTTATATTAATTTATCGTAACTAAAAATGTCTTTTTAATTACGAAGATCAACATCTGTGACACCAAAACTATATGGGTACCCTGTAGTCGAAAAGTAAAGACTTTCCGTCAAGTTACATATAAAATATGACGTTTCCGTTTCAGACACGATCTTTGTATATAAAATTTTATAAGTGTATATTCTTAAGTACTACAACACTTTCACTTCTTTTATAGTCAAATGTTTAAACTAAAGACTTCTTATCTTATGACTCCCTTTCGATTTACTCCTGAGTAAACCTCGGAGTTTACTCATCGGATGGTAAGGATGTAATTGTTAATAGACAAAAAAAAGGAAATTAAGTTATTAAATAATTTACTACTTCTAGTTCTCTAGATCGGGGACCAAATAAGATTACAGATCTTGGTACTACTATGTACGATTACGTTCGTTTATTGGGTCCTTTGTAAACATACGTTTGATAAGTGTAAAATAGTCTATTTTTTAATTATTTTTTCATACTAAAAATTTTCATATTCATGTACATACATAGACACTAATTTGTCACCGAAGACTTTCGGTATGAATTCATTTAATTGTCCATATAGATCACGTTAACGTTTCTACAGTTAAGTTTTACAGAATCATTTAAGAGGATCTGTTTAATTTCGTATACGGTTAGAAGTACATACCGGTAAATAGTTAAGAAACTTCTGAATATAAGATAATGTAAGAATACTTTTAAAAATAAACATTCCCTCATACATAAGTCCTCTAATCTATTCAGTAATATACTTCAGTATATTCATCTGTTGTTTGAAAAATTAAAAAATTTTATTAGTAAACTATTAGAATTTCATTAATTTCGCATAACGGATGTCTGATCCGGAACACCGTACACTACCAGGTAAGAACTTTTAGACGTCAAGAAATGTTAAATACTACGAAATAATAATACACTCTATCGTAAAAAAATTGAGTAGATCTGAAACCTCAAGTATCTCATGTTGACGAAAAAGATATAAACTGGGTATAATTCTCTCTTCTCCTCTAAAATAGTTCAACACGAACTGACGGTCAGGGTAGAAAAAGAGGAGATCACAGGGTTGCAGATTGACCCACCAGACCAATATCTATTCTGGTCTTCTGTGTTTCTCTTACATGGATTTGGTAGGAGTTTTTTACGGAACGCGACGAGTTTTACAAGTAATGTACACCGAAAAGGAATTATTGTACCAAAGACTTACTAAGACTGGACCGGTTTATAAGGAGGTGATAAACTTCTCGATCGTCCAAGTTTAAACTAAACAAGAGACTCTGATCTATCCATTTACACCCACACACGCACACACGATTCGGCGAAGTCAGCATAGACTGAGACCACAGAGTCTACTCGCCTCTCCACCCACCCTCCAATTACTCCCCTATATACATAGCTGTATCGACTAAGTGAAGAACATGTCCTCTTTGATTGTTTAGTGACATTTCATTGTAGAGTTATTCAATCTTATATATATATATTATATATGTTATTATATATACAAATACATATATATATTCACCCGAAGGGACCATCGAATCTACCTTTTCTTAGACGGACGTTACACCCTCTGGGTCCAAGGTAGGGACCCAGTCCCTCTAGGGGATTTCAGCCTTTACGGTTGGGTGAGCTCATAAGGACGGACCTCTTAAGAAACCTTTCTCCTTGTACCGGCCGGTCTCAGGTACCCCAGTGTTTCTCAGCTTGTGCTGACTCGCTGATTGCGTATGTATATGTATTTGTATCCATATCTCCAAATTTCTCATGGAAACAATATCAGAAACGATTCATGTTTATTAATTTACGTGTCTTCAATTGAGGTAATATATGAGACGGTCTGACGAAAAGGAGACTTCTTGACTTCAATTACATAGTTTACAACAATTTTCCTTCATTGTGAGACATTTTTCTGAAAGATTCACAATGTTTCATCTTTCACTTAATCTTGTTCTTTATTCTCTATCTTCTCTAAAAAAAGACGGTCCGGATACGATTTCAAGAATGATAGGAATCTCACTGTGAAAATTCTGTGTTCTCTGTATTAGAACCCTACCAATAAAACTTTTCTAAATACAATTTTTCTTGTGATACGAATCATGTAAGTAAAAAATTATTTTCAAAATGAAAGTCGTGTTCGCAACAGTTTTGACCTAATCTTATTTAAAACAGGGGTCAATAAGAAAATATATTGACTGACTTAATTTATCTTGATCTGTGTAATCCCCTTTTCACACACACACACGGATACACACACAATTTCTTTCTCTCTCTTTATGATATTATATAGTTGACAAGGTTATGTAAAAATCACAGACGTCGACACTTTTATATCCATACTGATTAATGGAAAGTTTACAAACTTTAAAACGAAAACATACATCCAACATGTGATCTTATTACAGAATCAATTTTGTCTTGAGTACTGACTGATTTCCTTCACAGTACAAAACTACTTGCAAGACAAGCGTGATTTTACGTGCTATACTAGTTCCTACTTTTAAACTTTCTCGACTTGAAAATTGCTATTTTATTTATATGAATTCAATGTTCTGAATTGGAAGAAGGAAAAACTCAACCTTCTAAAGGTATTGATACGAACTTAAACTTCTGGCGTGTTGATCCTTGGTAAAAGATATCTCTGAAAGGGTCTTTAAGACGCGTCTTCTTTTTGTAGCGTACGGTATAAGCCACTATGCCGTGTAGCGGATAAAAAACTTGGTCTATCTTAACTCTATTTTACTACTGTACGTTATCATGATCATATGAATCGTTATACAGTTTATTTTGATAATCACATGAAAATAGGTTAATAAAGCACACAACTTTTAATAAGAACGACCCTGTTTTCCCAAACTTTTTACCCTGGACTGATATCTCCAAATACCTTTCCTTTGTAAAAAATATTGATCACAATATAGGAAATAGAGTGGTTACACTTTACTACTAGGACCCCTAACGTCCGACGGTTTCAAAAGGGTTTGTTATTGACGTTCCATTGTTTCCCGTCGTCATGACACGTCGGTCCTCGTAACAAAGGAGAAGGGTCGTTTACTTCACACAAAAAAAAGGGGGAAACCTTTTATACTCACAGGAGGAAGTGATACGTATAGTATCTATAAAAAAATTAATGTTCTACTTTATCGTTGAAATTTTATAGAACTTTTTCACGAAACCATCATAAAGGAATTCCTCAAATTTTATATATATATATATATAAATGATAACTATACAGTATAGATATAAAAGAAACATATTCATAAGTCAAGTTCTCCTGTCGGACGAAGAAACGTGGATCTTTAGGACAGAGTAAAGAACAGGAAGTGAATGGGGACAGGGGAAGTCAACCATTTCACGACGAGACTACAGATTTTTAAGTAGGAGTCCGGGAGTACTAATAACACAAGTACGGTTTATTAAATACTGAGGTCGTAACAACGGACACCTGGGTAAGATTACCAGGTATCAAACCCCGTGAAAGTGACCGATGAAGGAATCGACTACAAGAGGACGAAAAGGACAGCTCATAAAATAGTTTTCGGTAAAGATACTGCTCACTGGAGTACCTAACATCGGGTGGTCCGAGAAGACAGGTACCTTAAGAGGTCTGTTCTTACGACCTCACCCATCGGTAAGGGAAGAGGTTCCGTAGAAGGGTTGGGTCTCTTACTTGGGTCCAGAGGTCGTAACGTCCACCTAAGAAATGGTACACTCGGCGGTTCATTCGGGACATAGTACTCCTAAAGGTCTAAAAGACCCAAAGGAGGGGACACGCCAAAATGTCAGGAAATGTGTACGAAGATACAATCGAAAAAATGCGACACGACAGTAATACGTAGGTCTACACAGATCTTGTGGATTCGTGGATCTTATGTGTCAGATAAGGTTAGTGACTCATGTTAAGACCCAGGTTTTGTCCACCACTTCTACGAGTCACTCACTTACTTCCTCTTGTTCTACATACATCTCTCTCTCCTAACCACACGACACTACTTCGGAACCTCTCGTGATCGTTTCCTTGACGCGAACTTTCCTACCTCGTTCCCTGTCGACTCTGAGCCCGGTGACAACAATAATGGACCTAGACAGGTACCTCCTCTCCGACAACATTTCGTCTTTTATGACAAGAGAAGAATGTGCACATCGAAAGAAATGGAGCACAAGAAAGAAATTATTTTCTGTTAAGTTCTGTATAAAGTTAGTCACTTATTACACATTTTCTTTAAGTAACTCAACTTTTGTATCAGGGGGAATCTTTCTTCCTTTAAGTTTTGGATCTAACCTTAATTTCATGTAAAGATACTATTAAAGGGGCATACGCTCTATCGTTTTCTCTGTGTCTACATATCTTGTCCGAAAACCTGAGACACCCTCTCCCTCTCCCATCCTACTAAACCCCCTTACCGTGACTTTGTACATATTATAGTATATACTTTACTCAGTGGTCGGGTCCGAGTTACGTACTATGACCTACGAACCCCGACCACGTGACCCTGCTGGGTCTCCCTACCATGCCCCTCCCACCCCACCCAAGTCCTACCCCTTGTGAACATATGGACACCGTCTATGTACAACTATATACCGTTTTGGTTATATTATAACTTTTCATTAATTGGAGGTTAATTTTATTTATTTAAATATAAAATTTTTTATTTCTGTATTAAATAATTCTTACTTAGTATTAAATCTAGGTATACAAATTTACACCTTAATTTTACAGGACATATAAAATTGTGGATTTTTGTAACACGGCTTATATGACGATTGGATTACCTTATAAATTCTTTATAATTAAATTTATTTTCATTATTCTAAAACTTTTTTGAGTCACTGGGGGTCTTTCTGTGTCCGACGCGAAAAGAAGGTAAACCAAAAGATTCATACGGAGTACACAAGATTTGAGAAACTTATGTTAAACTGGATTCGGATATTATCTTTATTCTTACGTATATTTGTTTGAATTATATTAAACCATCAAAGTTACGTATTTTAGATCTTTTATACATAATACATATGGATATATAGATCAAAGATACCACTGGACCAGTGAACCTTATATCAAAACGTACTTGTTATCATGTGTCAGTAGTGAAACTTAAAGGACTGGATAGAAAAGACGAATTTACGACGTAATCGTCTAAAATCATCGATCACAAATCGTATAGAATATTTAAGATAATTACAACAGACAGACCTCGAGCTGTCAATGAAGTCTTTTGTTTTCTTCAAAATGAAATGAACTTTTCAAAATGAAATCGAAATTTATTTGGTACTCTAATGTCTTTTATTTATACTTGTTATGACACTTAACGTGCAAAATAAATTAGCGGGATCGAAAATTTGATTTTTGTTTCTGTTTCGTTCGCAAAGATATATCACAGCTACTTCAATACCTAATTTTCCGTAAACTCCATAAGAAATTTTAATTACACCACAAAGATAGCGATCGGGATTCGAAAGTATAAATATTACGGTTATATTTCGAATATTACAGTCTTTCTTGTAACCTGGTCTTTTGATCTCAGGATTATAGTCCGGAACACAGTGAACATAAAATACTGTGTTCTGTTATTTGAAAGGTTTAAGAGTCGATAAAATAGATATTTTACTACTCGTTATTTTGGTATTTTGAAATAAAAGATAGAGAGATTAAGACATTCAGATTTCCGGATATATTTGAAGTTCACTTTTATACAGGACACAATAATTTGTAGAATTTCAAACGTACGAAATCTTATGGTTTTGATCTCATTTTTATTTATAAGGATCGTTAACTCCTTACAATGTACTAGATACTGTATACCACATTATTTATAAAACGATCATTCACTATTTATACACCTAACACATGTATTTTTCTTTACAAACATATCTTATCGTACAATTTTACGATGTTTCTAACTAGTGTGACTTCTGTAAACACATCTTTTATTCTCGAGTATATGATTCCAAGTTTCTACAGCTCAATTTTGTCACACAATTTTCACAGTAAACGAAACATGACGACAATAGACAGGATAATTATGAACTATTTATACATCAAATCTTTTCTTTCTATATTGACTACAGAAAAAACGTTATAATTATATCGTTCCTTAACTCCGTTTTATTTAACGGTAGTCAAGAATTAACGACTTTCTTTTCACGACACACTCGACTCAAATAGGAACTAACCCCATGTACTTATCCTTTTATGTCATAGAAATTCCAGTATTTCGTCAATTCTCCTATATACAGACACAGTCCGATGTGCAGACTGATGTATCCACCTAGGTTTGTTCAATCAATTAGCGGTATTTCTAGCCGATACAGTATACCTTTACACCTTTTCTTGTATTTGACAGGGAGGTTTTAGTTACACTTCGAGCATTCATTTACTCACACTACAAAAATAGGATTTTATTCTTCAGTCACGATTTATAGGTCGCTACGTGCATACGTACCGAGCCAGCGATTCAACACATTTGGAGAAACACTGGGGTACCCGACAGCGGGCGGTCCGAGGAGGTAGGTACCCGAAGAGGTCCGTTCTTGTGACCTCACCACCGGCAGCGGAAGAGGTCCCCTAGAAGGGCTGGGTCCCTGGTTGGAACACCGGGGACGGAACCGAGGACGCAACGTCCGCCTAGGAAGTGACGACTCGGTGGGACTTTCACGTTTATCAGGTCTAGTGTGACGTCAAATAACCTCTCTTCTATCTCCTATGCGCAAGAACGAAGATCTCTATGTCTTTGTGTCTAAAAACTACGGTAGGATTATAATTTATTTAGTAAACAAAGAAAGTCAAAATCACCGAAAACGATACATTGACAATTCCTTTACCCACTTCAATTTTCTCACCCACTACATGCATTACTACAATGTAGTAAATTACATACATTGTGTGTTACTTTATTAGAACCGAACCGAAGAGATATATAACGGTTCTACGTATTACCTAAACTTTGACCTTCAGCGAGTCAGTGCAGGCTGACAAACATTGGGTACCCGATATGTCAAATCGTCACGAGGTCCGGTCCTATGACCTCATCCATCGGAAAGGGAAGAGGTCCTCTAGAAGGGTCGTGTCTCTAGTTTAGGTCCAGAGGACGTAACGTCCATCTAAGAAATGGTCGACTCGGTGGTTCCTTCGGAACTAAATACTTCGTAAACGAAGGGACCACCTAGTCTACCATTCCTCAGACGAGTGGTACTCCCTCTGGACCTAAGTCAGGGAATCAGACCTTCTAGGGGACGTCTTCAGTTACCGTTGGGTGAGGTCATAAGAACGGACCTCTTAAGGTACCTACCTCTTCGGACCTCCCGTTGTCAGGTACTCCAGTGTTCCATAACCTGTGTTGACGCACTGATTGTGTGATATTACATAAATATTTCGTCCCTTCATACACTTGTGTATAGACATAGTCAATCAGTATTTCTTTCTACGGTCATTGAGAGTCTTAAACTTACTAACGGAATCTTTATAACCTACTTCACTTTACCAATATTTAGCGTTATTTCCTCTGAATCATTGTTCTTAATGAACTGTGGTCCTGATATATTTTTACAGTACGTCAGTAAATTAGGACTTCAAAACAACTTTCCTCATTTACTTTTATATTCTAACTCACTGAATTAAACAATTACTTAAGTAATAAGACGTTACTCTCCCAAATACCCATCCATCCGTCCCTACCAATCCTTTTTATTCTATTTGATTCTTAAAGATGGATATGGACTACAATTTGAGGTTCCCTAGATTATAGAAATACAAAAACAATAAATTTGGAATTTTTAGTTCTCCGTACGTACACACACACGCACACACACATACATCTTATCTCAGTTAAATAATTAAGGACCTTTAGTCGGTGAAACATCTCCTCTTATCTATTCCAATGTTAAATCATGAATTTTCATTAGAAGAACCTTGGTACTGATATCAAACCCGAGGTAAGTAGTAAGAAACACGTTCTCTTCGTTTCCTTCTCTTTATTTGTGTAACCTCTATTTTACATACACTATTCGTCTTTTTTTCTCACTTCTTAAAATGTAGAGGAAGGTGTACTAGGTAGACTGTCTTACCGTAGTAATTTAGAAGTAGGCCTCATTTTACATATTTCGTTAATTCTTTCTGTTACACGTATGTATTCAATCCATAGACATAAAAAGGGGTTTCTGTCCCATAAATTATGAATAAACGAAACTAAGTTCCTTCTTTTTCCATCGAATCCATCTGTCAGGAACGAAACTGATTACTATAGAGTTTGGAAGACCCCGAGATACACACTCGAATCAGTGGGTCGACACAGGTTGAAGAATACTGGGGCACCTGACATCGGGCGGTCGGAGGACACAGGTACCTTAAAAGGTCCACTCTTTTGACCTCACCCAATGGTAAAGGATGAAGTCCCCTGGGAAGACTGGGTCCTTAGTTTGAGTACAGAGAACGGAGAGGACGTGACCGTCCACCTAAGAAATGGTGACACCGGGGACCCTTCTGGGAGACCCCGAGACACCCATTGAGGTTTAAGTCTTCAATGTTTTTACAGGATAAAGGACACATCTATCAGTTTCTTCTGTAACGTGTCCAGATTTAAGGATAACGATTGTTATACAATCTCAATTCACTGTCAAATCCATCAAGGTTATACATAATAATAAAAGTCTAGAAACTTTTAACTTTGAGGTCTAGTCGTGACACACAAACATGAGTTCAATCTCAACATACGGTTGTCTGAATTCTAGAGGTAACTTTATAAGGAAAATATTTGTTATGTTCTCGGTTTAGGGTAACTAAATAAGCGGTTAATAAAATAAGATGACTTAAGACTACAATTTATAACGGAATATTATCGAATTTAAAGGTCCACCTCTTATATTTTTGGGTTAAGTATCTTTTAGTAGTATCACTGACATAACAATCATAAACCGAATAAAAACTTATAACTTCTAAATCACCAGTTTTACACATTTTGTAAATAAATTACTTCGTGATTATAGTTAAATCTCCCAGTCTTCCTTGGCATACATAAACCGGATCATTCAAGTCTCGTGTCACTTCATACGATTCAGTAAAGTCAGTGTAGACTAAGAAACGTTCGGATGCCTGGTATCGGACGGTCCGAGGAGACGGGGACCCTAAGAGGTCCGTCTTTGTGACGACACCTAACGGTACGGGAGGAGGTCCCTAGAAGGGTTGGGTCCCTAGCTTGGGTACCGAGAATACAGAGGAAGTAATCGTCCGCCAAGAAATAGTGGTCGTCTTGTTCTCATATCTTTATATTTATATCGTGCAATTAGGGAATGGATTTGAGACATTCATAATAAGGGAAGTAGGGAAGGTCGGGTTTCTACGGTGGTAGTGGTTCTTCCACGTGTGCTAACGTAGACACGTGTCGACTTCTACACAGGACGGTATGGAACAAATCGTAACACTAGTGAAGTTATTCACCGTGCCATAACCTTGTTGACCTATAGGGACGCGTTTTCTTGCTTTGATCTGTTGTCTCTGGTGGTGGAATTCGGTACGCGTTTTAATAGAACATTTCCTAATTCTGAATTTGTATTAAGGACTACGATATCTTAGGAACCCCTTTCGTATCCCTTTTTGAGGAACTATAACCAGAACCTTTATTGAATAAAAACGATACAATGGTTTTCAGTCCGCTTTTTTGTTTTCATTTGTTTATTTTGATGTAGTTTGACTTTCTGAAGAAGTGTCTTTTCTTTTGGTAGTTGTTTTCCTTTGCAGTCGGATGTTTTACCCCCCCCCCTTATAAACGTTCGATAGATATACTATATAAACTTTCCTTTCTGAGTATATATAAACTATCATCACTAAAATATAAAACCTTAATTTAGATCACTCTTTTCTTTTACTTACTAAGAGAGATACTTCAGTGTAATCCTATTAAAACCAGATGTCATATTGATACTTTATTAAGTCAACACTGATTATGTCAAGAAAACTTCATGAGGAACGACACCTTTGACTATAGTGTTCTCTTTTGTTATAAACACCCTCATTTCACCCACCCTGAGGAGGAGAGATTTGAAAACAACGAACATAAAAAGGTGAAAGATCAATAGGACTAGACGAAAAAAAAAAAAAAATGGTGTAAAATTTATTCAGACTCAACAAGACAAACAATTAATCAAAACGAAGAAAACTTTGTGGGTGTGAACTCCTTTTTTTCAACTGTTACAAATAATGAAGTAACGAGTATAGAATAAAATCCGACTCATTTTAAATGTAGTCCGTTATAAAAAGGACTTCCGTAACCTATTAAAAGAAGTAATCGAACGGGAGGACGGTTATTGATTTACAAGGATAGACACTAGAACTTTTTATAACGTTAAACTTGTGGTTGCAAAAGAAACACATATACCTTCAAAATCAAATAAGGTCAATATTTCAGAACTAGACAAGGTTAGAGGAAACTGGATTAACATTATAAGTTCAATACAAGATAAACCTACTGTGATTTGAAGGCTCACAAATTAATGAGATGACTACAAATCGACTATATTAAAAGAAATATAGTTTCTTAATATATAAAATTAATAGTCGGAAAAAGGAGGTTTTAATGTTGGATTTGTCAACAGGGATTCATTGACATATGAAATATATCTGACGAATACCGATAGTTTCGTACTTGAATTAATTTTCGTTATAGAGTTTTGATATTACATTCACCCACCCTTTCCTATACTTACTGAAAATGTTTTCAATAAACTTGTTTGCGTAGAACAATTTAGTTTGTTTATCAAGAGTCGTACCTCCCAATAATTTTTTGTAGTCTAGATTTCTGATTATAAGTGACTTATATTCTTTGTACAGAATCAGTCCACATGACCACTTATTAGATTGTTGGTTTTGTTTAGTTTATTATACTGTTAATTTTTCAATTCGTTTGTATACTCGTTCACGACTTTACAAACGGAATACTTACAATTAGTATAGGTGGGGATTCTTTCCTGTCCTATCAGTAGTCTATAATCAAGAAAACTTTTAACAGTATTAAGTAGGGAGAAAAAGAGTAGATATTTTACCCTTTTGTTTTTAGTGGAAAATATTCTCTGTTTTTACATTTAACCTTTACGTTTTTTATCATAGACTGTAAATAGTTATACATAATAAATTTTAAACCATCAACGAAAATGTATATAACAATGAAGGAAATGTTGGCGTCGGTTATTGTGACGACAACAACCACGACTGATGGTGAAAAAACGTGACTTCTCGGTAAAGAACCATTTGATTGTTTTACCTATTAACGAATTTTAATTTTGTCAGTTTGTATCAACAACCAGATCTGAAACCGGGAAGAAAATTTACGAAAGATTTCTCACTGTATTTCAATCACCCTATCAAAAATATCAGGCAATTACTAGAGACTCACGATTTAAATTTCAGTACGTTTCTAGACGACACAATTCTATGTAAAATAAGAGGATTGGGTACATCGAATTTCAATATAAGGTCTAATACCGAAACTCTCTATGTCTTATTTCTTACATTTTACTTGGGGAGAAAGATGAAGAACTAAAACTTCCGTGTGCTAAGTTTCAAATCAGTGAACTTATTTCACTAATAAAGTCTTGGTTCCAATCTTAATTAGTGAGGGGATGTTCAACTAAGAAAGTTTATTGAGACTGACGGATTATTATGCTTTAAAACGAAAATAGGTGAAACGGAGTACTAATACGTAACGGAATCCGATAAAGTTGTTGGAGTCTATACGTCTACTGTGGTGGGAATACCGTCTTTCGTTTCTCCTTGATTTCTCAGAGAACTACTTTCAGTTTCACCTCTCACTTTTACAACCGAATTTTGAGTTGTAAGTTTATTCTAGTACCGTAGGTAAGGGTAGTAAAGTATCGCTTATCTACCCCTCTGTTACCTTTGTCACAGTCTGAAATAAAAGAACTCAAGATTTCAGTGACGTCTACCACTGACGTAGGTACCTTAATAGTCTGTGAACGAAGAACCTCCTTTTCGATACTTTTTGGATCTGTCACATAATTTTTCGTCTCTCTAAATAGACGATTGTTTAAGACATATCGGTTTCGATACCAAAAAGGTCATCAGTACATACCTACACTCTCGACCTCTCAACCTGATGTTTCTTTCGACTCACGGTTTCTCAACTACGAAAGGTTGACACCACGACCTCTTCTGAGAACTCTCTGGGAACCTGACGTTCCTCTAAGTTGGTCAGGTAGGATTACATATAGTCAGGACTTGTAAGTAACCTTCCTGACTACGACTTCGACTTCGAAGTTATGAAACCGGTAGACTACGCTTCTCGACTGAGTAATCTTTTCTGGAACTACGACCCTTTCTAACTTCCGTCCTCCTCTTCCCCTACTGTCTCCTACTCTACCAACCTACCGTAGCGGTTGAATTACCTGTACACACACTCGGTCGACGTCCTTTACCACTCCCTGTCCCTTCGAACCGTATTAAGTACCCAGGATTTCTCGACTTCTACTGACTCGATGACTTGTTTTTGTTGTCTGAGAAAGACTAAGTAGTGAGGGGTTAATTTCCTATTCTATCGAAATTGATGACGTCACTCATTTTCTCTAGTTGTTAAAAGACCTCGGAAAAAAAAAAAAAAAAAGTCTTATGAACTACTATGTCAATGGGTATGAAGGGTCTCTACACCGAAACTCTATGGTAGGGTTTGTTTCTTTTGCGGGAGATTCAGTAACTTAGAAAGTTATAAGAGAGTAAAAGATTTAAAATTCTGAGAAAACCTAAAGTATGAAGGGTTTAGGAATCACGTAAAGGTTGACTTCTATATTAAACATAATAAGGTGGGAAGGGACTATCGAGTCAACTATTTATTAGACGGACGTTACGTACTCTGGGGTCAAACTAAGGACCCAACCCTTCTAACCGACCACATCCCTTTCCGATAGGTGAGGTCATAGGAACCCAAAGGGAACATCGAATCGACCATTTCTTGGGAGGACGTCTAACCCTCTGGACACAAGTTAGGGACCCAACCCTTCTAGAGGGCCTCTTCCCTTTCCGATGAGTGAGGTCATAAGACCGGATCTCTTAAGGTACCTGATATAACACCTGATACAAGGTACCTGATACACAGGTACCCCAGTGTTTCTCAATTTGTACTGACTCGCTGAAAGTGAATTAATGAATGGGTGGGTTACTTTTTGTTTATTTTCGACTTGAACATAAAGTAATTCTATAAGAGTCAAAAAGTCAATAAAAAAGGCTAAATCCTATTCTCCTACAACCTCTCTTGAAGTTGATATTTAATTAGAACTAGGATTACGTAGTGAATTATGTAACAAATAATTATTGTTTACTCTATGTACCAAAATTTTATAATAAAAGTCAGTATACACGTAAAAATTTTTATATTATGTATATATTTGTTTTCGTAATAGACTTTAGAGTTAATTTTTATATTTACTGATAACAAAATGTAAATACCATACGGTTAAACTCCCTGGTATACCAAGTTTACTCAGTCTATGTCGACCCACTGACTTGTTATTACCAAGTTTTTTGTAACTGTCAAACAATATAGGAGTACGATACTAACAGTTAAGTACAGGAGGTACTGAACAGATTAAAAAATTTTCAGGTATTAATCTATTTATATACTGTCTATCTACGAAAAGTAGTCTGCGGAGGTTTAAGAAGTGAATAAAGTTGGTGTCTCCACCTCATAATATTAAAAGGGAACAGAAACCTGAACATCTTAAAGTATCTGAATATATATGTAACCTGTGTAAGAAGGTGTGAGTTATGTAACCTTGTTTTAACACTTTAAAGGATTCAGAATGTTAGGTCTTTCTTTACATGTAGAAAGATAATGACAGATAAAAATAATGACAAGATGACTATAATTGTCTTTTATTAAAATTTCGACATTGAACCCTTAATTTTCGTTCTTACTTCACATTGATATCACCGATTAAATTTTTTTTAGGTATAACTAGGTCCAATCTCTAGTGATAAAACTGTTTAAAGTAGGAGAAGTCTATTTAAAGATTAAGGCATTATTATAATTTTAGGTATTTTAATTATCCAAATGGAGTTTTAATACAAATTGTATATACTGTCACGTGAAGTTGTTTATAGTCCTAACTGATCTAATACAACGCCATTTTTACGGAAAGTCAACAAATTTTCTGGTGTTCCATTAAGGAACGAATTCGATGTACAGGCAGTGGTCAGTCAATCTTTTGACAATAAGTATACGAACAAAAGAAATCAGACCCTAAGTCCGACTGTCTCACCGTTAATAAAGAACCCATTTCGTTTTCTCCCACCAACTCGTACGGGACCGAAAAATTCGAAGACAGACCTTACCTGTGTATAGTAAAGACAGACACAAGTTAACCGGTATATTTCAGTATATCGGATTGAAGTTTACCCACTCTCTCTGCTTAGGAAGGTACGCGGACTTCTCTTTCGGACTTATAAATATGTACCGGTGTACACATCCATTTGTCGTCCGGTATGAATTAAACAAAAAGAGTATCAAAGTGACAAAATGAGGTAACGGTAATAAAAAAAAGGATAAGGGAGGACCATAAAAATTCTTATATATGGCGTCAAATTGTCTAAAGAATCCAAAAAGAGATTGGAGTATGCACGAGTCAGTGAGTCAGAACAGACTGAGAGATGGTAGGAAACCTGACATCAGACGATGCCCTGAAATTCCATTCTCATGACCTCACCTAACGGTAAAGGAGGAGACCCCCTTGAAGGACTGGGTCCCTCACTTGGGTACAGAAGACATAACGTGTGTCTAAGAAATGGTGACTCGGTAACGTCACCATTTTGGGATTTAGAGTATGCGTAAGAATATTTAATATTTGTTGTGACGACGCATGAAGGAGAGTATCTGCGTGTCGACATATTCTAATAAGAGAACCCAATATATCAAGATCTTTTTTTACGATTTAATCCCTCATAACAGGTTTAGTAAGAAGCAGTCAAAGAAGTAAAGAAGAGGTTTTTACTGGTGATACAAACACGATAGAAACATTGAGGTCAAACATTCTTGACACTAAAGTAAAAAACTATAAATAAAACAGTTAATAAACCTTCCAACTATACTACTACACGCACGTTCGATTCATCAACGTCAGCACAGACTGAGACACACTGGGATACCTGGCATTGGGAGGTCCGAGGAGACAGGTACCCTAAGATGTCCGTTCTTATGGACTGACCCAACGGTACGGGAGGAGATCCTCTAGGTGGACTAGGTCCCTAACTTGATAGCAAAGAACAGAGGACATAACCGTCCGAAAAAAAATGGTGATGACGGTGGACTCTTCGGGAAATATCCTAATTAAAACAAAAGAATTAAACCTAAAGGATATAACACTCAAGATGGTTCAAATTTTCGATTGAATTTGGTTCTTAATTCAAATATAAAAGAACTGTACTTCTATCCATATTCGTTGAATTTCATAACTCATGTATGTGTCGTATAACTTACAAAATTTGAAATTTACTTTAGTGTTCCTTCCTACGTAAAATATTGTTTTTCTCATCATTTTTTAGTGAAACTTCATTTCAAATGATTTTTTAATGGTACTTTTAAATGACAAAGTATATCCAGATTTGAATGACTTCTTCGAAATTTTAATGTTCACTAAGAACTTTTCGTACCCGAACTTGATACACCCAGGTCAATATGTACTTAAAAAAAAAAGTCATCATTTATAAAACCATCACACGTTAGAAACCAACCAACTTTAGTATCTCATCCTTTTTTATCTACACCTCCTCTGCACATATATCTCCTTGGTGTATATGTCTACTTTTCACTTCCACAATCAACGAGTCAGCACGGACTAAGAAACGTTGGTGTACATGGCATCAGGCGGTTCGAGGAGACAGGGACCTTAAAAGATCCGTTCCTTTGACCTAGTCTATAACTAAGGGAAGAGGTCCCCTAGAAGGACTGGGTCCCAAACTTTGACCTAGAGGACGTAACGTCCGTAAGAAATGACAGACTCGGTGGTCCCTTCAGGTTCATATGCCTGATATTTAATATTCACCCAAAAACTGACTCGTCTTCCAACCGTGGGGTTGGGAGGGAAAGAATAGATCCATACTGATGGACTCCTATGTAAATCTAGTCCCTATGTTTGTGTCTCTTTTAACAAAACAATACGAGTACCCTAACAAAAACGAGTATTAACAATTTGTAAACCAAGTACCATTACAATATTTTTCTACAAAGGAAAACTTTTTGAACTTTCGTATATTACTGTAGTATTTTTAAAGGATTCAAATATGTAAAACATTCTTTTTCTTTCACAATTAATGAGTTAACAAAGACTGAGGAACCCTGAGGTACCTGACATCGGATTGTCCGAATAGTCCGGTACCTTAAGAGATCTGCTCTTATGACCTCACCTATACCCATCGGTAAGGGAAGAGGTCCCCTAGAAGGCTTGGGTCTCTAACACGTAACGTTCGTCTAAGAAATGACAGACTTGGTGGTTCCTTAGGACCTGTAAAACATTTTAACCAAACTTTTTCACAGGACATATAAAGGACTTGAAACAACTTCAAATTTATTAACCCATAATAGGATTTATAATGTTTTGTTCGGTGTAAGTAACTTGGTAATAGTACGTGTACCAGTTGTACGATTGTTTATAACAAGTAAGTTATTGAATGAACGGGGTTTTGAATGAACGGGTATTCCGGAGTGAAGTGGTAGTTTCGACGTTAAGTGTCTGGAAAGAGACTTCGTATACATATACACACACATAAACCACGTCGGAGTCCTTATAGGTTTTGACCTCAATATTATTGACAGAAGAATTCTTAGTATTTGTACGACTTCTTTTTCGATGGTATTAACTGGAGTTTTTATAGATATATTCTCCAAAATCTGGTGTTAGTACAACGTTTCGTCGTAGTCTTCTTTTTGATGTATCGGAATGATGTATGTACTAAAATAATAGAAAAAGATTTTTAGAATGTTTCTATTTTCACAAGATTGTTAAATCCCGAAACTACTATAGTGTTAAGGGTAAGTGTTTTAAACAACTTCATGTTTTTATACGTGGTACAAATATTTTTATAATCGTTTCGATGTACACATTTAAGTAAAACTTTGTACACTTCGTATTTATACACTTTAATTACTTAAACGAACGGAAAATATTAGAAATATAGTTCGATTTCTGAACGAACGTAATATAGTTAGATTTCAGTTCGAATTCTATAAACGATATCTGAATCGATGAACACACCATCTTTGGACCCCAAAGAAAAAAGAGAGGTACAGATCTTTACAATAGATACTCGTTGTACTCTTTGGTGAGTTCTAAATAGGTATACAAATAGATGTAATTACTAACTTTCCTCCCTCATCTGTCACTCATTCGTTTTAACCGAGCATGATGATTTCACCAAAGATGATAAAATTTTAAAGAATAAATATTCTCCAACGTTCCTTCTGGTTTATTCCAGTTATCATATCCGGTCTATAATTATATTTTTTTTTAGGATAAGACATATCTATGTCTATACAACAATTTTATGAAATAACCAAAGAAGGTTGTTAATCTAAGACTATACACTTCTAGATAATTTTCTTTTTTTTTTCCTTTCAGAAATATTTTACCCAATACCTATAATATCTACGGAGTCATACACACACATATATATATATTTTGAACTAGAATTACATTTTTGTTTGGTTTCGTTACGTGACGCAAATTAAACCACCAACGTCACTTCCTTATACAGTGGTCCTTTTTTTTTAAGACTTTTACAGTCATGAGTATCATGGTAAATATTCTTTCATATCTTTATACAATTTCTCTAAGTCATAAAGGTACAAAAGGTCTATATCCTTTACTTCACCTTTAACTTACTCAGCACTTTCAAATTCTTTCTACATCATTTTTAACTAATTATAACAAAGAAATGATAAAAATGTTTCACACATATTTGTCGAATCTTCTTTAATTATACTTTACGAAAACTCGTTTATCTTCCTTTATGAAGTGTGTCGTAACACCTTTATATAACGGAAATCTTCCAATGTCTCAGTTTTTGACATTGACTAATTATCCTGGTTATTATTATAAACGTAACCGGTTGCACTCCTTCAACCCCGGTCGAGGTACGATCGAAGTCCCTGAAAAGAGACTTGAGGTAGGTTTTCGTGAAAGATCGGACCCCCAACTGACACGAATTAATTGAGGTAGACTGGGTCAGTGTGTCTCATTTCAGTAGTTAGATAGTCTAAACCGAGTGAAAGAAGGTCCCTCAACACCTACTTCCAGAAGGTGGATAAAGACTTGATCGTTTTCGTTTACAGAGGAGACTGTGTGTGTGTGTGTGTGTGTACGTGTGTGGGGTTTCTTCTTTCGTACCGTGCCATTTAAGTCGCGAAAGTGGAGGTGACTACTCAGGTATTTTCAAAGGCAGGACTGAGATACTTCTAAGACGTCCCGTTGACTGTTATACATCTTACTTCTCAGTCTTTTAGTCCGATTTTTAGTTACAGAAGGAAGTGACTGACTGATACACTTAACTCCGTTTAGTGACTTGAAGAGTGTCGGAAGTCAAAGAGGTGCTTTTTGTACCTTTGTTAGTATTATTTTGAGACGATCCCTATATTTGGGATTCAATAATTATCTTTAATTAATAAAACAACTTTTTAGACAAGTATTAACCCCTTAAGAGATCGTATATACTTACATTCTGTTTTGAATAAGACCTGTGAAGAACGAAAAAAAAGCGAAAAAGTGCATAAAAGTGAAAGGGAGTTACAATTACGATGAGCGGTTTACGGTTTCAGACATGAATGACGAAGAACGGAATGGTCATATATACGTATAAATAAAGTGTAATAAAAACGAGTAAGTTTCCTTGACAACGGAATTAATTATTTTATTTCAGTTTATTTACTTCCAGTTATTACCCTTTTTAGTGGGTGGTTCTTGTTATAAATTGAACCGAAGGATAAGATTAGAGAGTAAGGGTCCTAAGTGAAGGAGGAATGTATATAGGAAGCAAAATGGTACTACTGAAGTTTCCAACGAACAGGGTTTGTATCCAGTTGTATCCCTTTGATTTGATATCCATGAAAAAAACCATATCTGTCATTTTACCTGTTGTTTTGGAACAAGGGAGAAGGAATTGGATGCACTTCGTAAACGGGTTAATAGGGAAGAAGAGGAGACCTAAGATCTACCGGTTCACGTCTGTACACTATCTTTTTAGTATTTTACTTTTTACAGAGATTTATTGGTGTATTTCCTTTATAAGAACGGTTGAAACTGTAAATATAACTTAACGAAATGCTCAATCTTTATTTGAAAATAACCCAATTCGGTGGCTTTGGTACCCCAAATGAAAAATTTGGATGTTTGTAGTGAGATCATTTATGGACTATATGTCTAATATAATTGAATCTGGTACGTTTATCTGTAAATATTCACAACTCTTTCGTCTTTTTTCCCCCCCCTCAAACTCTATCTGGTACCTTTGGACTGGAGGGTGTTAACGTAAAATGATCCCCAATGTCTGTCGCGAACCGTAGGATATACAACCAGTCGAAAGTATACTTCCTAGGGTAGGATTGTGAAAGAGAAGTCTTCGGTCCACAACTGGGAGGTTTTCTGTTTTGGACTTTTTCACTTCCGGTTCCTCCTTACCGATAAATGGAACTTTATATTTCGAAGTCAAGTCAAGTCAAGTCAAGTCAGCGAGTCAGCACAGGTTGAGAAACGCTGGGGTACTTAGTGTCGTGCGGTCCGGAGGAACAGGTAGTGGTTGAGGGCCTCAAGTGAGTCTGAGTACAGGTAACTCAGGCACTACGGTAGGTTGGTAGAGTAGGAGACAACAGGGGAAGAGGAGGACGGGGGTTAGGGAGGGTTGTAGTCTCAGAAAAGGTTACTCAGTTGAGAAGAGTACTCCACCGGTTTCATGACCTCAAAGTCGAAATCGTAGTCAGGAAGGTTTCTTTAGGGTCCCGACTAGAGGAAGTCTTACCTGACCAACCTAGAGGAACGTCAGGTTCCCTGAGAGTTCTCAGAAGAGGTCGTGGTGTCAAGTTTTCGCAGTTAAGAAGCCGCGAGTCGGGAGAAGTGTGAGGTTGAGAGTGTAGGTATGTACTGGTGTCCTTTTTGGTATTGGAACTGATCTACCTGGAATCAACCGTTTCATTACAGAGACGAAAACTTATACGATAGATCCAACCAGTATTGAAAAGAAGGTTCCTCATTCGCAGAAAATTAAAGTACCGACGTCAGTGGTAGACGTCACTAAAACCTCGGGGGTTTTTATTTCAGACTGTGATAAAGATGACAGAGGGGTAGATAAAGGGTACTTCACTACCCTGGTCTACGGTACTAGAAGCAAAAGACTTACAACTCGAAATTCGGTTGAAAAAGGGAGAGGAGAAAGTGAAAGTAGTTCTCCGAAAAATCGAGGAGAAGGAATACGTAAAATAGATTAATAGTCGGAGAAGAGTTTCGTTTACTTTTTTCTCTACTAATGGGGAATTTCCTTTATGATTCGGATTAGTGTTCCAGCCTCTTCCGTTACCGTGGGGTGAGGTCATGAGAACGGACCTTTTAGGGTACCTGCTTCCTCGGACGTCAGGTACCCCAGCGATTCTCAGCCTGTACTGACGTGCTGAAGTGAAAGTGAAAAGTGAAAGTACGTGACCTCTTCCTTTACCGTTGGGTGAGGTCACACGAACGGACCTCTTAGGGTCCCTCCCCCCTCGGACCACCCGACGGTAGAGACCCCAGCGTGTCTCAGCCTGTGTTGACTTAGCTGAATCGTCGTCGTCGTCGTCGTTAGTGTTCCATTGCACGATTGGATGTCTATTATTCTATTAATGATAGAGTTGTAGATATCTTTAAGGTTGTAAGTTTATTTCTTTTTTATATTTTGCACGTCACAGTCCTCATGTTAAAGTAATGGTGAATAAAAAGTAAATAAAGATTTTAAAACACAAGACATTCTGTTTCCAGTCTTTCGAAAACAAACAAACAAACAAAGACATTTTCCGGTCTATCGTTGACTAAAACCGAAAGATCCTGTGTGGTGGAGACAGTGTTGAGACACGATTGATGAGTTGGAAAGGTGACTTCGTGGTTGTGTCGACGTACGCTAGGCATTTGTTTACTCACACCGACATAAGAATTTTTTTGAAATAAATGTTTTGTCTGTTACTCGACTTAAACCAAAAGTCAGTATTAAATGGTTGGAGACTAAACTCCTGAATTATATGTCTCACGATATAAGAAAAGGACAACGGTGAGAATATTATGTCCAACTAACGTATTTTGAGATCTAGAAAGTCACTCTGTTTGCTAATACTCACCCATCCCGAACCATAAAAGACTTAATATATTGACATACTTAGTTTACTTTACAGAATCTTATCAAAAATTTAAGAGAACAAGACGGAATCATGAAAACGTAGATTATAAAATTTAGTTACATATTGATTCTTTTTTTTTGTGACCTTTTTTGAGAACCTGTGTAAAAAACCTCAGTAAGAAACCAAGACCGTTCGACGTGTACATTTGATACTTAAAAGCATTTATCGCTATACGTGCTAGTCACCAGAATACGACCTCTTGGACCGTATCTCAGTCGTCGGGTATCAGAGAAGGTTTAGTGGGAGTGGGTTAAGTGAGTGACGGGGATTAGTTTTTCATGAGTACGAGTGAAGTAACATTGTCATGTCGACCTGGTCTCCAGTCGTAGACTGGGTCCTTATCGGTCAGTCATATAGTCGGTCGGGGTAAACCAGACGTCTTCTCCGACTCGGTTAGTCTACAGGAGAGAGACTTTACCTTTGACTCGTCAATCCTTCCCCTGAAGTTCCATTTTGACAATATATTCGTAAGTATCGTAGTGTAAAAAAACTCTTTTGTATTCAACGTTAATAATTTTCCGTTTTACATACGCACTTGTCGTCGACACGTAATTTGTGTTCGGAGCGTACCGCCTGCTTATTTTATCGTCGTCTTCTTTTTCTTCACTCACACATCCCTCACTGCCACTTGCAATTACCGCCTTGAATCTGATTTTCTGTACGTCGAGACAAGTTACGACAATCACAGCGGGAACTTCGATCCTACAAACCGAAGAATATTATGTAGACCTTGACACAAGAAGTGTACGTCTCCTTAAATTAATGTAGTTACTGTTCCATATCTATAGAAACTTCATATTCTATTTGTATTGTTTTTGAAACGTGGAAATCTTGTTACTTCACTTTGCCTCTTTGAGAGTTTGATTGATCTGTCTTCACTTTCATTTTCAGTGAATTAGCACAGGCTTAGAAACACTGAGGTACCTGCCATGTCAGGAACCTTAAGAGGTCCGGTCTTATGACCTCACCCATCGGAAAGACAAGAAATCCCCTAGAAGGGTTAGGTCCCTAGTTTAGGTCCAGAGGGTGTAACGTCCGTCCAAGAAATGGTCGACTCGGTGTCTCCTTCGGGACATTACGACCCCACCCATCGGACAGGGTAAAAGTCGCCTAGAAGGGTTGGGTTATTAATTTGGCTCCATAAGACATAACGTCCGTCCTGAGGGGTGGTTGAACTCGGTAGTCCCTCCGGGTCGATCTGTCTTTATCTCTTCATTTATGTCGATCAAAACCACGGTCGGTGTTTAGGAAGTGAAACGTCGACACTCTAGAAATCTTTCGATGAATTGAGGAAAACATAAATTAAACTGTAGATATTTTATCTCCGTTTTGAACATGAACAGAGTCTCCCAATTACACTACTTATTCACAATAATGTGGGTCTCACGAATCTCCTCATAGACTCCGTGTGATTCTATGGTCACTTACGACAAAAATAAATAATACAGCAGTATACGATAATGTACGAAATTTTATGAACAGTAGACTTGTAAAGTGGTGTTTGTGACAGGACTTAAGAAAAACAGTCTTCTACTACGAGAACGTATTATCGTCGTATTTGTGATTATTACGACAAACTAAGATATGTTTAAATAAGTTTTTTAATAAACATATCAAACTCACGTTTATCTCAGTTCCATTTGTAACAAACAAAAAAAAAAAATAAGTAAGAAACAAAAAAGATCATCTCCATACAAAAAGAAGGTCTCCTTCATTGATAACCGACATCAAGTGTGGTACTTGTCTGTCCAATTCGATTTTTTTTTACACGTCTCATAACACAGACGCTATAAAACTTGATGAGACTTAATCACGTTCCTCTAGGTTGGTCAGGTAGTATTTCCTTTAGTCAGGACCCACAAGTAACCTTCCTGACTACAACTTCAACGTTGCGGTCATAAAACCGGTGGACTACGCTTCTCGACTGAGTGAACTTTTCTGGGACTACGACCCTTTCTAACTTCCGTCCTCCTCTTCCCCTGTTGTTTCCTACTCTAACAACCTACCGTAGTGGCTGAGTCACCTCTACTCAAACCCACCTGAGGCCCTCAACCACTACCTGTCTCTCCGGACCGCACGACACCAAGTACCCCAGCGTTTCTTAACCTGTGCTGATTCGTTGACTTGACTTCACTTGACTTAATGAAGAAAGATGTTTTTGAATCTTAAACTTTCAATTTTTAAGGGTTAAATGACAACTTACATACCAACGATATATCAAGTATTAAATTAAAATTTCCAGATCTTAAATACTCTCTCTCTCAATCACTTACCTTTCTTCTTATTCTTTCCTGTTATTAGGTCTAAAATATAAACCGAATTATAAAAGGACATTCTTTAAAGAAGAAATATCGAGGACACAAAAACAAGAATCTGTGTGAAAAGAAAGAAATCAATTTATGTAAGTCGTTTCGGTGACCTTCCTTTCGTGTTACCAGCATTTTCTGAAGATAACTATTTGCAGGAGAGTTAAACGTGATCTTAGTCCTCCGTAGAAATTAGTAAATCTCACAAAGTAGGTAAATCCCTGTAAATTTCTTTAATTAATAAACTGTTATACATATTAAAATCCAATTTTGAGACCCTTTATTTAAATAGTACTTCAAAATTCACTTTCCCTTCAGCGAATCAGCACAGGTTGAGAATTGCTGTGGTACCTGATGTCGGGTAGTCCGAGGAGGTAGGTACCCTAAAAGGTCCGTTCTCATGACCTCACCCCACGGTAACGGAAGAGGTTATTAAAATCCAATTTTGAGACCCTTTATTTAAATAGTACTTCAAATTTATACTATTTAATCTCGTATGAGTCAAAAATTATATAAAAATTTTCCGATATCGTCACTTGTACAAGGTCATTTTTCAAAAAGTAAACGGGACAGCAGACCAAAATGTGAGGATGACCAATTTAATTAGAAGTTTAATAACTAATGGTTCATTGTAACACTTAACCAGAAGATATCGCACTGAGACTGATGGCACAAACGAAATAGTAATTAGAACAACCAGTAATATAGTAAATGACAAGTAATATCGTTCTCTATTTAACGTGTTTACGAATTACAATCAAGTCGAACCAACGAAAGAAATCACTGCGATTAAGATGCCTCTTCAACCCGTTTTAGTTACAGAATACGTGGTAAATATAATTTAATACGAACAATATACTAACTTAGTTGTGATGTATCTCAAAAGAGTTCAATTAACTAGTTGAGGATGTTTTGTTTAATTATACTATGTAGTTTGAATACCATAACAGAAGGTCTTTCTTGTATTATTTGTAGTCACGACTTTCTTTTGATCACAAGGAAGACCCTATGACGTTAAGAGTTGGGATTGGTTTACCGACCGATTTTCATCGTCTTCTCTCTTACGATTACATTTAAGTCTCCCTCTAAAAAATGAAAAGATCTTCGTAAATTCTATAAATACAGTTCATTATATTAATGTAAACAACTTTGTGATGTCACAAACGGGGAGGTTGGGGGACAAGGATTTTGTGTCGTAGATTTTATAGAGAATCTTCCAAAAAAAACAAATGATAAGATCAAATTTATCGATAACAAACGGTAATAATTAGTAGAAGACTTTCAACTTAGAATCATCTATAAAATAATTTTGTGGAAGGTACCAAATCGTTTAATTGAGTTATAATTATAACGTTTTATGTAAAGAAAACCTCTTGTACTTCAGTTTACATAGGTTGACACATTTTATGATGATACAAAATATTAGTAATGGTATTAGTGACCTCAAGTTACACCTAATTTCCAATCAAATTTTACTATTTTTATATTTACTTATAATACAGTTACAAATTTTAACAGACGACGACGACGACGACGATTAAACGAAGTCAACACAGGTTAAGACACGCTGGGTATCTACCGTCGGGTGGTCCGAGGTAGTAGGAACCCTAAAAGGTCCGTTCTTGTGACCTCACCCAACGGTAAAGGAAGAGGTATTTTATCAGCAGACCTAAAAATATTTAAACCCTAAAACTTTAAAACTCATTTACCTTTTAGGTATCCGCGTGTGTGTGTGTGTGTGTGTGTGTGTTTGTGTGTGTCCTCGCCAACTCAGAGTAAATCTATGTATAAAATATTTATTTACAATTTTCTCGCACATTTAAGATACACGGATAATATACAATGAACTTGTATATAAATTAAGATGTCTTTTATAAAATGAAATGTATGTTATAAGTCAAACTGGTAGACCCACATGAATGTCATTATCATTATTTACTCTCTTCTTTACTTTCGTGAACTTTATTTATCGGTTACCGTAGGTCGATTACACCTACTCTACACCAAAGAGGAGTTCCTTTACTCAAATTTTAGTCTCCTTTTGTTCAATCCGATAAATCGATACAAAACGTTTCTACTCATGAACCGATCATAAGACAAATATATACAAGTATATTTCTATCTGACTGGACCGAGATAAATAAATAAATCTCTCACCCAGAGGACTGGTCAAGAAAGAAGATGAAATACCATACGGTAAAGGTCCGAGGAGGTGGGTACCCTAAAAGGTCTGTTCTCATGACCTCACCCAACGGTGACGGAAGAGACGAAAAGACTAATTGTAGGTCAATTTTTGATTCAAAAGACCTTTTTTTTTTTTTTTTGTGACTCTTTTACAGAAGGAAAATTTTACTCGCTACCTAATAATAATTATACAAGAAAGACAATTAACGTAGACAACTCACCCTCATAATTAAGATTTGTTACCAAAAGACTAATACAAAAACCTTTAAAATGCCTTAATTTAATGGTTTCCTGTGTCTAATTTTAATATAACTCGTTGACTCAGTAGTTCTTTTATGAAAATGAGCAATAAATAAATTATTTAAATACATAAATACATGCATAAAAAGTGACACGGCCCAGAGGTAACGACACGTTAAAAGAGATCAAAACCTCTCGTCCCCGATAAGATCAACACTACGGGTATGAAGAGTGACGCCCCGAAGAGAACGACACCTCATGGCCAAGATCCTACGTGCCCGGACACAGAGAACCTAACCGTCCGTCTAAGAAGTGGTGACTCGGTAGTCCCTTGGGGTTCTTTTATTTAAATATGTAAAATTTACCGTTAGGTGAGGTCATGAGAACGGACCTTTTAGGGTACCTGTCTCCTCGGACCATCCGACGTCAGGTACCCCAGAGTTTCTCAGCCTGTCCTGACTCGCTGAATTTTTTTTTTTTTTTTTAAGTTTTTGTTGATTTTTGGATGGTACTATTGGAACGTAGGATGCATCCTAAGTTCGTAGAGTCGTTTTCAACTTACTTATATTAGGAACATTGAAAACAAACGTCTAAGTTTGAAGTTAAATAATCCATTTACTAGATATAAAATTTACACACGAACTTCACCTTCAAATTACTACAATTCAACATAACGTACGTCACATGTTATATTGGTTACATAAATGGACTTCTTAACTGGTTTTATACAGATATGACATTTTAATCATTGACTCCTAATTTCTATATTTACTCTTTGAGACAGTTATAACATTTTTGTAATACGACTTTATTACTATTGAGTTATATTAAAACGGCACTTTATAACTGTAAGAATAGGTATATCATTACAAAGGAACTTCAAAATACCTTACGAATCAGAATAAGGAGTGTTTTTAACTAACGTCTTCCAACTTCATGGTACCGGAAAATGAAAGTGCCATGGACACTGGTCAACATAGATTAAGTATCTGTAAGATCCTACTATCTTATTCAGTAAGTCATGGGGTTTTGAAAATATGGACATCATAAAAGTAGTAACAATGATTGAATCCATATAAAGGATTTTGACCGAAAAAAAAAAAAGGAATTCTACTAGTCATCTTTAGACTCCGTTCCTAATTAATGTACTATTTCTTGTTTAGAATACATATAGAAACATAGCAATTTAAGGTCTTTAACTTCATTGTCTTAACAAACCTGTTTGGAATTTTCTTTTTTTTTCAATTACAAAAGACGGTGTATTTATGGAACTAACTCTCTGTAAAGAACATGTGACTGTATATTAATTCTCAAAGTAAAATCAGATATTTAACGTTGAGACTTTTTTTAAACTGAACTCATTACTTACATAATAGATAAAAGCAGGAACAACACTCTTTAAACCAATTTCCGTCAGACTCTGACACCACTGAGGCATCGGGACAGACTCTAGATCCGAGAAGACTACGAACTTAGTGGACAGCGGTTGAACACTGGTAACTGAACATCAAGATTCTACCAGAGAGCAGAGACCCGTAACGTAGTCAAAAGGACTGTCGTTCTTCCCGCTCCCCTTTTACAGGGTGTTGAAACCTCAATTAGTGGGAGGTAGGGAAGTGAGGACGTGAAATTTCTCGAAGAGTCACCACATCAGTTGTTGAAAAGAAAAAGGTATCTTTTCGTAAAATAAAATTTATATAGTTACACGTGCAGTTAGGGTTTGAGGGTTAGATTAGGGTATGGGTGGAAGGGGACCATTGACATTGAAGTAAGAGATAAAGACAAAGTACTTATTCAAGTAAACATAGTAAAAAAAATTAAAGTGTATACGCACTATAGCATACCTTAGTGTACTATAATCAGAAAGAGACAGACTGAAAGAAGTGAACCATGCTGTTAGCGGTCCAGGTATTTACAACGACGTCTACCGTAATACAGTAAGAAAAGTTAACGACTGTTGAAAGTACATACAACATAACTACTCTCGACACAATATACCTGTAAACTTATATTTTCCCTAAAATCTTATATGTCCGAATAATGAGAACCACTTCTTTTCTTATGAAAACACCCACTTTTTCCTTTTTGTTTTACCATTTATCGTTAGAAACGTTTTCAGATACGATGTCAAAATGTCTTATTTAAATAGTAGTTATAACGATATATTCTATTAAAAGTCCCGTATGGGACAGGTCATCTGGACCCAAACTAGGGACCCAACCCTTCTAGGGGAACTCTTCCCTTGCCGATGGGTGAGGTCATAAAGCCGGACCTCTTAGGGTACCTGATCGGGAACCCCAACGTTTTTCGGCCTGTGGTGACTCGCTGAAAGTGAAACAGAGAATGGTCTATACGATTGACCCTGTTACGGGACTGAACTTCAACGGAGTTACTGACATATGATAATAACTTAATTAATTTAATTTATTCCTTATATTAAGTAATTTATTATCATATTACTCGTACTTTGTAGGAACCATGCGTTATTAACAATGAGAGGAAGATTGCGGAGACTAAAAGGTAAAACAGATCTATCCTGAAAATTTTAGAAATGAAGATGTTTAGTCATTCTATGACAAAGGTTTTTACGGAATTCTTACCTTTTATAAAGTGTCTCTGTTTAGAAATAATGAAAGGTAATAATAATGAGGTTCTAAAAAGTAGTAATAATTATTTAATTGAAAGTTATATCTTGGGTGTCGACATACAGTCAAACGAGTATAGAGTTCCGTGGCACTGACTGTTTTATAAAGTTTAAGTTTTAATTAAACATTAATATAAAAATCTATAAAATCAAAGGGTCTGTTGAAAACATCAGAACTCAGGGTTAAAAAGACCATCGGTAAGAAATAACAATAGTCCCTAAATAAACAAATATAAATATTAATAACAAGACAAGAGAAATACTTGAAGGTGTATGGTTCAGAGGTGGCTCTGTTGATAATTTAACAATTTTCTCAAACATAGAAATTTTTAATCTAGAATCCCATTTAAAGAATCTTTATTATAATGAATTTCTTTACAGATTTTTTAATCTGTGTAAAGAATCACTGGGAATTGAAATTCGGACAGTATGTAAAGATTGAAAAAATATATAAAACACGAATTCAAAACTTTATAAATTACGAGATTTTTATTGAAAGGTACTAACATAAATTTTAACTCTTTATTAAATCTGAAGAAAGGTTATAAAATGTTTTAATGTAACTTTATACATGTAAGTTAAAATTTGACTCTCATTTCGTTTCATTCTTTTAACATTCATGTTTTTACTTATACTTATAAGTAAAATTAGAGTCTTATTTGATCTTTCTGAAATGTAAAATATTATTACTTACATATACAATGGTCATCTCGTTTTAATAAAATAATTTTAATTTATATTTTTATAGTGAGTCTTTTAAAATAATTCAAATCTCTGACGAGTTAGTCGTCTTTTTATGTTTCGTATTCTGTATGTTATAAACGGATTAAGAACTTGTTTTACATATTAAACTACGAATTAGTTCATCCCGTTTCCATAAGACTTTATACATACCACATACAGATATAAAGAATCAGAAAAAGAGGGTTTTAAAGGGTTCCGAAAAATCTTCAGTCGGAATGGATTGCGACTCCAGAACTAGTGGAACAATAGGAAGTTTTTGGAGACTAAATCCACCAGATTAGTCGTGTCATGCTTTTAGAAGGAGAATTCTCTAAAAAAAAAATTTCGGGACGAAGGATGGGACTATATTAGGAACTCTCCTTCGGAGGGACTTAAGAAGTCAAACCCCTATTAAAGGAGTCTGAAGTATCTGGTGAAGACCGGGGTTGGTAAGTACAAGAGATGTCTTAAACGATGGAATATTGCCAAAAGTAACGTATAGACAGAGAAAAGACGTTGATTTAGTGTTTCATAAATATCCGTCTTCATTAAAGAATAGAAGTTTTTTTTACCGTACACTAAATAAGTACAAATAACAAAGAATACTATATTTCTCTTTAAGGTCGTTTTTTTTTTTTAATACTTGTTTTAGACGTTCGTCCTCCGTTTGGACATAAATCCGGACTATTATACACTTACCAACTACTTTTTATCTTAATTTTTATACATATTCAATTGTAACGAAGGTTCTATCAAGTATATTTCTTCTATCTATATTTATGTAATAGAGATCGGTAAGTACTTTTGTTCTTGAAGGAGTCTAAGGAGTTCGAGGTTTGTTTATTTTACTCTGAAGCTTAGGTTTTCTTTGTGGTCCGAGGTATAGACGAATCAAACCAAATGAATTCTTCTACGAGACATTCTAATATAAAAGACACCCGTCTATTCTACTAAGGAGAAGTGTACCTTCTGGTCTTACGACTTGAAACGAAACCGGATTGAATATTTTGTCCTTTAAGTAGTCGACACATTTAAGTGTAACTATATAAAAATGGGGTCTACCCAACTTAATTGACTCTCGTCTTTCGTTAAGACGCTGTAGAGGTCTTTGAAAGAATAGAACAGAGTGGAAATAGACTGGTATCTCTACAGGTCTCAACTGGTTCAAATCGATGTCGTAAACAGTACCAATTTATCTATTTAGTTACTTTTACAGATATCTTTGTTTTCTTTATCTTTCTATAGATATAGTATGACTATAGTTTCAAGGAATTAAAGGATATAAGAATTTCCTTTATTCACTGTCACTAGTCAACAAAAGGGAAATTTTCAACCCTGATATGATTAACTATTAAAAAAACAACCATAATCTTTTATCATAAAACCCTAAGGATGTTGATTACCCTCTATAAGTACCTGGTTTACGTCGACGATTTCTGAAGAAACTCTTTGACATGTAGGAAAAGAACCTCTTCTTTTACCGTTAGGTGAGGTCGTGAGAACGGACCTTTTAAGGTACCTGTCTCCTCAGCTATCCGATGTCAGGTACCCCAGTGTTTCTCAGCCTGTTCTGACTCGCTGAAGTGAAAGTGATTACTTCACTATAAATACTGTTATTAAACCACCTCCTTCACCTTTTAGGTCCAAAATAGAAAATTGAAAAAAAGGAAGTCAAAATTAAAACTCGTTAACTAAACCTGTCATGATCTCTCGTCCACTCCATTTTTAAAAAAAAAAAAATGAAGTCATTATAAGCATATCGAACAAATCAAATAGTATATACCTCTACCAAAAGAAAAGTAATCAAATTGAACAAGTAGAACTGTACATATTACAGAATAAATTTTTGTATAAAAGAGTACTACTTTAGTATAGATAATACGAAAAATGACTTTAGAGAAAAGAAAAAACAGAAAACGAAGACATTGTCTCTAATTCGTTAGACCTCATACTTTTTTATCCAGACGATTTCTTTTAGCATCTAAAATAAAAGAAGAAGTAGAACTTTACCTTATGGAATATCATCTTTTTTCTCGTTTTGTTTTAACGAATACGTAAGAGGTTTTAGTTTGATATAAGTAATTTAAAATAGATCTTAGGTATACCTATGTTTTTAATTTTACAGAATAGTATAATAATACACAATATATATTATTAACCGTTTATAATTGGTTTTATAGTTTATACAGAAGAGAATAAGGAAGGAACTTGAAAGATATTATACGGTAAAAAGTATTTGACTTATGATAAAATTGACGAATGTATGACTATTGATTGCACCACAGTTCATAGTTATGATTATATTTATATCTGTCAAGAATTTACCTGACCCAGAATTTCTGTAGTAAAAAGACTACGAGTGCGAAAGTTTCAATGAACGGTAAGAAGTAAATAAAGGAAATCGGTAGGATGGTGGAAGACATAGATGAAGTTGGTAGAATAGTGTAAGCCATCCGTAGTGCGAACTCGAGGAAGTGAAAAGAGAAGGAAACTACATGTCACTCTTTCGTCCCTTTGGTACAGTCGTAGCGACTTTGAAATAGTGTAAAAGGGTATGGAATAAAGGGATACAGGTTTTCTTTTGATTTGAGAAACATCCTTTTCACGAAGTTAGAAAATTTATGGACATTTTATAAGGCTCATAAATTTCATAACTAAGTCTTTAGACCCCTACATTCAAAAGCAAGAAATTAAGAAAAGATACAGAACATCTAGAAAGGTCACATTTTAGATATATAGAATAGGAAAGATTTCGTTCTGAAGATAACAAATAACGTTCCACATATTGGAAAGTAAAAGACAAAAACGTAGAAGATAATAAATTTTTAGTTTTGACGATTATACCATGACACACAGAAATAAAAGGAGTATATATATTAATTATGCAATTCTATACAATTTATAAAAACGAAATAAAGAAATAGGTAAACTAGACATAAGAACTTACAAAGAAATTGTAACACAGTATATTAAAAAAAACTTAAATAAAGTTAGTAGTATTAAGACTAATAAACAAAGAATAAACAATTTCTCTGAAGAGAATCGTAGGAAAAGTTGAAGAGTTTTAATGCGACAATGGATAGTATTACTAAATTTTTAACACTTTCTAGAGAAGAAAGTAGTTCGTAATCTCCCGAAAAACAAACAAACAAGTTAGAGAAAGGGTGTAATATACACGAAGGAAGGAATTTCACACCAAGAAGAACAACGGAGCAAATCTTACACCCTAGAACGGTCTCATCAATTCTTGTTTCTTAACATCTAGAAAGATCAACCACACCCACATAAAGGGCTCAA
Source organism: Capra ibex (assembly GCA_006410555.1). Lineage (NCBI taxonomy): Eukaryota > Metazoa > Chordata > Mammalia > Artiodactyla > Bovidae > Capra > Capra ibex. Next base: position 4,763,725 of record SJYO01006231.1, read on the forward strand.
CAAAAGTGTAACTAAACAATGGATAATTCGGAGAGAGGCCTAATCCTTCGGGTAATCAACGAGAACACCCTTATACTCACATCTCCTCTTTTTGACTGAAACGCATGAATTACCTCCCAAAGGACTGGACTCCTTTTCTCCTTTTCTCCAGTTAGTTCTCCTTTAAAGTTTTGCCTGAAGTTCAAATATACATTTTATAAATTTGACACACAAACAAAGTATTACGATTCATCCATTTATAGATGTGTACCGGACTTTCAGGTAGTGTCCTTTACCCGGATAGCAATTGCGTACGATACCTTTCATGATTTTATCTATATATCATTATTTATACTCTTGTATTTCTATTGAGAATTTTCATAAAATTAAAGTCATTCCTGATTTTTTATCCACCATTTACTTATATTAGTCACATTGAAAAACTTTGTTTAGTGAGTTTGGAGATAAGGTAGGACAAAAAACGCTGTACGCGCAAGACGAACAATCATAATGTTTAACATATTAGTACATATTAGTACTTTCAGTGTGAAGTGTAAAACAAATGGGTGAATGGTGACTATTTCGCAGTGAGGAACTTGAGAGAATTGAGGAGAACACATATACGAACCCCGTAGGTCCCATTTAGTATCCAAAACTTTACTGAGTGTCTCTCCACGGAAGAGAATCCGGTTCTTCTTTAGAGGGTTTGTTTGTAACCGACGGATTTTTGTGAAATGTACCCCCATAATCAAAGAAACCTAGAGACCCTGAGAGATGAATATAGGTTGACCGAGGAAGGTATGTCTTGTCATGGAATAGATCGGAGTTCGTAGAAAGTTTTTCTTTCAGTAACTTTGTACATATTATAGTATATACTTTGTTCAGCGGTCAGGTCCAAACTACGTACTATGACCTACGAACCCCGACCACGTGACTCTGCTGGGTCTCCCTACCATGCCCCTCCCTCCTCCCTCCCCCCAAGTCCTACCCCTTGTGTACATATGGACACCGTCTAAGTACAACTGCATACCGTTTTGGTTGTGTTATAACATTTCATTAATCGGAGGTTAATTTTGTTTATTTAAACATAATTTTATTTATTTATTTGACCAAACGTTTTGTTTGTTTTATTTTATTTTTTCTTTTTTTTCTTTCAGTTCAGAACATTGTAGGACATCTCGTTCACAAATAACATTTCATCGAATTTACAGACCCAATCCCCCTCGTCACGTTAAACGTTGGGGGAAAAGCGGGGTTGACAGTTGAAACCTTAATTTTAATCTAACAACGGTAAACTGATTATAAAGTATTAGTTATTGAGGTGTTCATGGGTTGCCTTATTACTAAATAAGACGTATGCATAAAAATTTTAATAGAATTTACTGTCATATCGACAGAGAGGAAACAGAGAGAGAAATACAAGATTGGATGGTCTCACCTTCTATTATGATAATGATTCTCTTTTGCATGAAGACCTACAAATGAATACGTAGTTCCTAAAAATTTAACCGTTTCCTACGGCCCCGGTGATAAGTGGAGTACAAACACGAGAATGTGAAGACCTTTTTCTTTGGATATGATAATTCATTTTATTTGTAATCGAAGTTGAAGACACACAAAAGGGGAGAAGAGACTAATAGTCTTCGTACAAAATTAATTGATTTGATTGTTTTTATAAGATTTATGAGATACCTCAACTGAGGTGAAGGAGTAAAAGAGAGCAAATAAGTAAAAATTTCTTTATAAAGGTGCACCATTTGACTTACGGCTACGTACAGTGACGAATCAGAGTCGTAATCACCGACGAAGAGTCATGAACGAAAGGGAGAAGAGTTCAATCCTTCGTCTCCAAGAGTAGTTTCACGTCGGCCCCAATTCTGTGTCATTAAAGTGAAACTTATTGTGGAAAATAAGATCGTCGACTTGAGGTAAATGAAGAAACGGACGGTTTCTGTCGCAAAAACCATGGGTAAAGTACCGTATGAAATGAGGAAAAAGAAGAAGTGAACGGAAAAAAGAAAAATACCTGATTTAACCGAGGTGTAAGATTCAAATTACTCATACATGTCCAACCGTCCGTTCTTTCTTAGTAAATAGATCTCCCGACTCGGTCGACGTTCCATGTCTCAAAAGCAAAGTAGAACTCCTTTATTTTGTTTGTCTTTTTTCGATTATAATATAATTAGAAGTACAAGTGTACCCTTCGTAAAGTCCTTAGAAACCCTTTATACCTTATCTAATCCTCGTGCTAATTTTAATGGTCGTATGACGTTACCAACTGTGGATAATACTTCATCATAAGTCTTTTTCACTTCCATAAAACAAATTTAGACATAGTTTATCTTATATAATTTATTTACGATAACACCTTCCCTAGTCAAACATTCATAACAAGGAGTCGTAGATACGAATTTTAAAATTTAGGTTTTTCCGTAAAACTTTTCTCAATGTACTACTAATCTTTACCCAAAATCCTGATTCCTTTGAATAACTTTATTACAAATCAATGGTATCACTGAAAACAAAGAAGTCTGATAAAAAAACACGAAGTTTTAGTGACGTCTACCACTGACGTCGGTATTTTAATTTTCTGCGAATGAGGAACCTTCCTTTCAATACTGGTTGGATCTGTCATATAAGTTTTCGTCTCTGCAATGAAACGGCTGATTTCAGGCAGATCAGTTCCGATACCAAAAAGGACACCAGTACATACCTACACTCTCAACCCGACACTCCTTCCGACTCACGGCTTCTTAACTACGAAAACTTGACACCACGACCTCTTCTGAGCTCTCAGGGAACCTGACGTTCCTCTAGGTTGGTCAGGTAAGACTTCCTCTAGTCGGGACCCTAAAGAAACCTTCCTTACTACGATTTCGACTTTGAGGTCATGAAACCGGTGGAGTACACTTCTCAACTGAGTAACCTTTTCTGAGACTACGACCTTCCCTAACCCCCGTCCTCCTCTTCCCCTACTGGGTCCTACTCTACCGACCTACCGTAGTGCCTGAGCTACCTACACTCAGACTCACTTGAGACCCTCAACCACTACCTGTCCCTCCGGACCGAACGACGTTAAGTACCCCAGCGTTTCTCAGCCTGTGCTGACTCACTGACTTGACTTGACTTGACTTTTACTCTAAAATACTACAAAAGTGATAATTACTAAATTCTCTTTTATAAAAATAGAATATATCTTTTTATTTTAAACTCTTTCAACATTTGATTTCCCTTAATTTCATTAATTACACTGATTAGAGCCTTTTTATGTACTAGTTTTTATCTTCGGTTGAGTGTGTTTTGTATCGACTGAGATCATAATGAAGTGTAAATAGAGTATATTTTTACTACATCGATAATGGCTATGGGTTCGATATACAAAATCTGAAGAAGTTTGATTCTTAACAAATATTATAGGTTCAGGCATTTATACAATGGGATTTGGAAAGAAGAAAAACACTATAAATGTAGTAGAAGTGTACTGGCACATTGATCAACAACTCGATACTTTTACTTAGACAGAAAACTCTGAACCCTCCGCGACCGAATGACGTAAACTGACACGACAGGAAGGACAACGAGAGTGAAGACACGAGACTTACATTCAATTCAACCTGTGACTCCCTTCCGAGTGAATCTGTGGTTGACCGTCCCGGGTGCACACGTAGGTAGAGGGCGGAGGGCACTGACAGTTCTGCTAAAGGACAGACATCACGTGGTACTCGAGACAAAGAGGAGGGTCCCAAACGAAGTCTCTTTAGTTAAGCAGAGTGAGAATAAAGACTCGTGAATTTTGGGTGTCGTATTAAAGATAGGATTACTTCACCGTAAAAAACATACATCACACTGGATTTATTGGTGTCATACACACGGTGATAATGAAAACAACTACTGATTTAGTAATGAGTAGTCCTCTTGTTGTGTAACTAGGGAACGTACACGGTTTGAATTTTCATTAATCAAATTAGAAGGATTTTAACGTGGTTTCAGTTTATATCCTTTATAAATCTAGTAAGGAAGGAGACTAAACATGGTCAATTCGTCTTGTAAGTTCCATAAAAAAGTCAGGAGGAATTGTATTACAAGGGTCGTCGGTTAGTTATTATCAAGTTTTGAAGACTACTCTATTTTTGATAAACTGTAAGGACGGTATTTGTTACCTGTTTAACAAATTATTATCAACATTATTATTTAATCACCCCTTAATTATATAAAACCAATTCCAGAAACACCGAGTCGACCATTTCTTAGACGGACGTTACACCCTCTGAATCCAAGCTAGGGACCCAACCCTTCTAGGGGACCTCTTCCCTTTCCGATGGGTGAGGTCATAAGACCTGACCTCTTAAGGTACCCGAACATATCAGGTACCTCAGCGTTTCTCAACCTGTACTGACTTGCTGAAAGCGAAGCGAAGCGAAGCGAAGCGAAGTGAAGTGAAGTGAAGTGAAGTGAAGTGAAGTGAAGTGAAGTGAAGTGCCAATCATTCAGACTCGATGAGAAGTACTGACAAGGGTCTAACGAGACATAAGGGTGAGAGGAGGTACTCTGTCAAAGAGGGTGTCACTTGACTTTCTCTGAGTCGGTGACAGTGGTTCCTCACCTTTAAATCGATCTACCCCTTACTTCTTTTCGTCGAAAAGTCCTGTTTAAGACGTACGATGTAGAACTCGAAAGAGTTGACAATTTTATTAGATACGAATTATAAATCATCAGTGACTCAAGGGTAAACTTTCCCAGTTTCACGTTCACGATCAGCGAGTCAGGACAGACTGGGACGTTGGGGTTCCTGAGATCGGAGGTCCGAGAAGACAGGCACCTGAAGAGGAACCTGAGATCGGAGGTCCGAGAAGACAGGTACCTGAAGAGGTACCTGAGGTTGGATGGTCCGAGGAGACAGGTACCTTAAGAGGTCCGTTCTTATGACCTCACCCAACGGTGAGGGGAGAGGTCCCCTAGAAGGGTTGGGTTCCTAACTCAACGTCCGTCTACAAAATGGTAGACTCGGTGGACCCTTCTGGATTAAATCCAGATGTATAGTGTTGGGTCACGGTTGCGCTATTGAGGACCCCCGCCCCCCCTCCCCCCGTAACACTTAGTCCGAAGTCCAAAGTGTGAAAACTCTAAGATTATGAAATGATATAAAAATACCGAAAGTATCTTTGTTGACGTGTCAATAATGTGTAGTATAATATTTCTACTACGGAAACGATTACACTACTAGACAAACTTCACTTTATCTCAACGAAAATGAGGATACTGTGGACTTTCTTTGGATACGAACACCCACTTTAATGTGATAACGATTATTTCATAATCTTATTAAGAACTTTATATACAAGTACAGTTTTAGCGAAAAAGATATGCGTTCATCTTCTATCGTCACGTAATTTTGACGTTTTGACTAGTTAAGCCCAGGTTTCTGGAGACGACGGAAGAGCGAAGAAGGAAAAAACTTAGGTGTCTTTTATTCGAAAACAAAAACTTAAGACTTCGATTTTCCTTCACCTTTCCCGACAGTAAAACAAAACTGATTTATAAAGGACAATAAACCTAAAGAAGTCCCCTTTTATATATACTATGTGATAGTTTCTTTTTCACTTCGTATTTTTAAGGTGGACATATTTGTTTACGCATCTTTTTTCAATCTTTCTTTTATCTAGTCTACATTGTCATCGACAGTAACATCAATTGTACCCACTATACAAAAAAGAAAAGGAAAAAATGTATTTAAAATTTAAACGGAATTATAAATTATGAAAAAGTCGTTGATGTTTACTAATTTACAGTGTTTACTTCAAAATTATTTATGTAATTTCAGTCAGAATAAATCTTCCGTATCCAGAAGATTTCCCTCCTCTCTTACTTGTTCCTCCCTTCAAAGACTCAAGGTGACTCAAGTGTTGTGTCTTCAGGAAAAGGACCGTATGGGTCCCAAGATAAAGGGTAGTGAGGTATATACACCACGAAAGAAGTTCCGAAAAGAAAGACGGGTTGGAAAAGGACAGAATAAGTCTCTGTGAAAGGGAAGAAGACACGAGGATAAAGTGAGAACTAAAAGAGAATACAAATAAGTATTTAAGAAGACCGAACACTGAATAAAAAACAACAACAACCGAACAGAATAATGAAGTTTCCTCTTTTACAAAGAAGGTCAATAACGGGTTCAAAATAAAGGAAACATGTATAGAGGTCAAACAAATTACAATTGACACAGTATCGTTTAAAAAATATTAGGAACGAAATGAACTCCCAAGTGTAAAAGAGTGAGTATTTTAATTTCTTTTTTTTTCTTACTTTTTTAGTCGTTACAACTTTTGTAGATAAAAGATGATTTACGTGGGAAACAGTATCCATCATCTTTAAGATCGATATAGGGAACAAACGAAATTGACACAATATTAGTAACAAAGGGGAACCCACCCTACACACAATGTGTTAGACAAACAGAATGTCTCAAGAAAATCATTTTCCAGATCTATCAGTAAAATTTACAACTATTTTTAGTGTCATTATATTTACGATTATTTAGGAAGGAAGTTTTTCATCGTGGTTATTTATAATCGTCACTCGTTTTTTAAAACCGATCGTTTCCCTTGAGAGAACTAACCACTGAGATCCAAATAAGTTCGATACTTTTATTCTACAATAATGGTACGAGACTGAAACTAGTCTAGTTACCACTTTCTAGATGAGACCCCTTATAATTTTACTAATACTATGTTAGTGTGTTGTACAAATTAGAAACCCTTTTCGTTCAAAAAGTTATTGTAAATTCTGAAGGAATCTTTGACATCATAACTTTATTTTATGGTGAATCGGTTTACATAGGGCCAATAAGTTGATGCATAAGGGCACGAAATGTTGGTTACTATATGTTACGACCCTGGTAACCCTTTTTTGAATGTTCCAGTATCGTTCAGTTAAAAAAAATTTTAGAAATAACCTAAAAAATTATTGTACTAACTTTATGTAGTCACAAACCCCCGTTATATGTCATGATTTTATTTACGAAATTAAGGTTAGAAAATTTAATGTTATGGAATCCGTGACGAAGCGTTTGAGTATTACAAAAATATAATAATGACAAATAGAAATAAAAGTTAACTTTAAAGGTATTGGTTCGTAATTTTGTAAATTTGATTAAAAGAAAGTAAAAAAATCGTTTGAATTTTTTTTTTTTTAGGGACTGTAATAAAGTTAAAGTCGGATAAACATGAATTTTATCAAAAGAGTTTGAAATTAAAGTAACCGTTTAAAAGTTTTAAAATGAATCATTCGTCATATTAAATACTTGTAAAAAATTTCGTATTTTTCACATAAATGTTACTTTTTAGTGTTATTATATTATCTCACTGATATACTGAGTTTTGTTGCAACACTTTTTCGAGAATAAAGATCAGACTGAAACATTGATCAGGAACAAACGTCCTACGAAAATTTGTTACATACATATTATTTTAAACGTTCAAATCTGTTCACGTATTTCATTGTTTTGATTGGGATTATTACTATATCTTGTATATATAGTACGGTTCACAAAGAGATATGGGGGAATCTCAATTGGGAGGAGGAGTCAATTGTCAAGTTAAGTCAAGTCAGTGAGTCAGTACAGGTTGAGAAACGTTAGGGTACTTTGAGTCGTTCGGTCCGGAGGGACAGGTGGTTGAGGGTCTCAGGTGGGTTTGGATACAGGTGACTCAACTACTACGGTAGATTGGTAGAGTAGGATACAGCAGGGGAAGAGGAGGACGGGAGTTAAAAAGGGTCGTAGTCCCAGAAAAGGTTACTCAGTCGAGAAGTGTATTCCACCGGTTTCATGACCTCAAACTCGAAGTCCTAGTCAGGAAGGTTACTTGTGGGTCCCGATTAGAGGAAATCCTACTTGACCAACCTAGAGGAATGTCTGGTTCCCTGAGAGCTCAGAAAAGGTTGTGGTGTCAAGTTTTCGTAGTCAAGAAGCCACGAGTCGAAAGAAGTTTCAGGTTGGGAGTGTAGATATGTACTGGTGACCTTTTTGGTATCGGAACTGATATGCCTGGAAGCACCTGTTTCATTACAGAGACGAAAACTTATATGATAGATCCAACCAGTATTGAAAGGAAGGTTCCTCATTCGCAGAAAATTAAAGTACCGCCGTTAGTGGTAGACGTCACTAAAACCTCGGAGTTTTTTATTTCATTCGGTGACAAAGGGGTAGATAAACGGTACTTCACTACCCTGACCTACGGTACTAGAATTAAAAGACTTACAACTCGAAATTCGGTTGAAAAAGTGAGAGGAGAAAGTGAAAGTAGTTCTCCGAGAAATCAAGAAACAGTGAAAGACGGTATTCCCACCACAGTAGACGTATAGACTCCAATNGGAGTTTTTTATTTCATTCGGTGACAAAGGGGTAGATAAACGGTACTTCACTACCCTGACCTACGGTACTAGAATTAAAAGACTTACAACTCGAAATTCGGTTGAAAAAGTGAGAGGAGAAAGTGAAAGTAGTTCTCCGAGAAATCAAGAAACAGTGAAAGACGGTATTCCCACCACAGTAGACGTATAGAGTCCAATAACTATAAAGAGGGTCGTCAGAACTAAGGTCGAACACAAAGAAGGTCAGGTCGCAAAGAGTACTACATGAGACGTATCTTCAATTTGTTCGTCCCACTGTTATAGGTCGGAACTGCATGAGGAAAAGGATAAACCTTGGTCAGACAACAAGGTACAGGTCAAGATTGACAACGAAGGACTGGACGTATGTCCAAATAGTACACCGTCCAGTCCACCAGACCATAAAGGTAGAGAGAGTCTTAAAAGGTGTCAAATAACACTAGGTGTGTTAACTGATACGAACCTCAGTTATTTCGTCTTTATCTACAAAAGACCTTGAGAGAATGAAAAAGCTACTAGGTCACCTACGACCGTTAAACTAGGGACCAAGGAGACGGAAAAGATTTTGGTCGAACTTGTAGACCTTCGGCTACCAAGTGTATAACGACTTCGGACCCAACCTCTTAAAACACGTAATTAAATAATCGTACACTCTACTCACGTTAACACACCATCAAACTCGTAAGAAAATGTAACGGAAAGAAACTCTAACTTTACTTTTGGCTAGAAAAGGTCAGGACACCGGTGACGACTCAAAAGCTTTAAACGACCGTATAACTCACGTCGTGAAAGTGTCGTAGTAGAAAGTCCTAAACTTTATCGAAGTGACCTTAAGGTAGTGGAGGTGATCGAAACGAGTATCACTACGAAGGATTCTGGGTGAACTGAAGTGTAAGGTCCTACAGACCGACATCCACTCACACTCACTAGTGTGGTAATACTAATAGACCCAACACTTATAGAAGAAACATGTCAAGAAGACACATAAGAACAATGGAGGAGAATTATAGAAGACTAAGACAATCCAGGTATGGTGAAGACAGGAAATAACTCGGGTAGAAACGTACTTTGCAAGGGAACCATAGAGACTAAAAGAGCTTTTCTAGAGACCAGAAAGGGTAAGATAACAAAAGGAGATAAAGAAACGTAACTAGTGACTCCTTCCGAAAGAATAGAGAGGAACGATAAGAAACCTTGAGACGTAACTTTACCCATATAGAACGGAAAATAGGAAACGAAAAGTACAAAGAAGAAAAATGTCGATAAACATTCTGGAGGAGTCTGTCGGCAAAACGAAAAAACACAAAGAAAAAAACACCGAGTTTAATACTTGAGGAATAACGGAGTTGATAATCGGAGAGTTTTTGTAACAATACGAGATATTGAAACGGAATAGTATTTAAAGTATATTATCATAAAATTTTGTGTATCGTAACATAGATCAAAGAGAGTGAATCGAATTACTAAGACTCTAAGTAAGTTTAACAACATACATAGACGTCAAACCAGAAAAAACAACGGTTCTTCGTAAGACATAGTACCTGTGTGGTCCGAACGCAAAGAGTAAAAGTCTACTTGTAAACCTAACGAAGACAAACCTTCAAAATACTCATTTCGACGATACTGACGTATGATTAAAAAAACACCTGTTTATAAAAGTCACTGGGACTCACCTAGTTTTTCTCAGTCAAACGACTCAAATCCCCTTCATATACAAATTTCTCATGGGGTTTCATAAAAAGTTTATTCATGATAAAAAAGTAAGGGAGATAGTTGATTACTCCGTAATTATAACAGTCTGTAAAATGGTGACAGCACACATGATTATAAAACAGTGCAAATTCTACACAAAATTATTATTGACTACTATAATTGATAGACATACAGACGAATAAAAGGTAAACATTTAGGAGAAAGTTCAGATACGTTCAGGAAACAGGCATATATAAATATAAAAAAATTAATTTTACTAACAGTGGCGTAATAGTATGATTTAAAAAATGACCAGAAACACAGGACCTGGGTACACGAAAGAATTNATACAGACGAATAAAAGGTAAACATTTAGGAGAAAGTTCAGATACGTTCAGGAAACAGGCATATATAAATATAAAAAAATTAATTTCACTAACAGTGGCGTAATAGTATGATTTAAAAAATGACGAGAAACACAGGACCTGGGTACACAAAAGAATTTAAAAACAGATGTTTAAGAAAGATGGTTATTCAACGAATTTATAAATTAAAGAATTTAAACGATATTTCACATTGTAACAAAAGTTCAACTTTTTAGGTTAAACAGTAGATTTAAAAAAAATATCAAGTACAAAGAAAAAGAGTAGATTCTAAAGAGTAGACAACGATTTGGTTCTATATATTATAAAAGAGAAAACAAAAGAAGATCTTCAAAATTTCAAAATAGACATTATGAATCCGAATTCCAGAGTATAAGACTTAATCAAAAACATGTGTTACACACCATTTTGATTCAAAAACAGTTTATATATACATTTATACAAATATCCATATAAACATAAATCTATAAAGAAACAAGGTGACATTAAACAACTTTTTTGAGAAAGGGTTTCACTTAATAAATGTAACCGTAAAAAAGTTTTGATCAACTAGTATATACATGGTTACATTTATTAAGTGAAACCTTTTCTCAAAAAAGTTGTTTAATGTCACCTTGTTTCTTTATAGATTTATGTTTATATGGATATTTATATAAATGTACATATAAACTGTATAACTGTTTTGGAACTAAAATGGTGTGTAGTACATGTTTTTGATTAAGTCTTATACTCTGGAATTCGGATTCATAATGTCTATTTTGAAATTTTGAAGATCTTCTTTTGTTTTCTCTTTTATAATATATAGAACCAAATCGTTATCTACTCTTTTTCTTTATACTTAATATTTTTTAAATCTACTGTTTAACCTAAAAAGTTGAACTTTTGTTAAAATGTGAAATATCGTTTAAATTCTTTAATTTATAAGTTCGTTGAATAACCATCTCTCTTAAACATCTGTATTTAAATTCTTTTCTGTACCCAGGTGTTATGTTTCTCGTCATTTATAAAAATCATATTATGCTACTATTAGTGAGATTAATTTTTTTATATATATACACACACACTCACACACACAAAGTCAGACAAAGGTCTTAGTATTAGGAAAGATTTACTAAAATATAGAGAGGAATAACGTTATGGTACGAAAGGACTAATGACATAGAAATTCATTGAGAATAAAGTCGTGTACCCTACGAAGGGGGGGGGAATCGATAACACTTATTACGACAATAATTGTAATCATATTTTAATAGATGAGTTTAAGGACCACAGTTAAGAAAACCAATATATGGGTTTTCATCTTAATACCGTTTGTAATATCAATTTAAATCAATTACCAAAATATTGTTAACGTTGTAAAATGAAAGGGTAGGTGTCACGGACTCCTAATTTCAAAGAGAACAAGTCAACGATTCAAAACAGACTGAGAAACTCTGAGGTCCATGACGTCGTACGGTTCGAAGGACAGGAAGTGACAGAGGGTCTGAAATGAATCTAAGGACAGGAAACTCAGTCACTATGATAGATTGGTAATGTAAGAAACAGTGGGAGAAGAGGAAAACGAGAGTTAGAAACGGTCGTAGTCCGAAAAACGGTCACTCAACCGAGAAACGTACTCCACAGGTTTCATAACCTCGAAGTCGAAGTCGTGGTCAAGAAGGTTACTTATAAGTCAACTAAAAGAAATTCTAACTGACCAAACTCGAGGAACGACAGATTCCTTGAGACTTTTCAGAAGTCGTGATGTAAAGTTTTCGTATTAAAGGATCCACGAGTCGGAAGAAACACCAGGTTGAGAGTGTAGACATATTCTACTAACCATTTTGGTATGAAAACTGATAAGCCTGGAAAAACCGTATCACTACAGAGACGAAAAATTATACGACAGATCCAAACAATATTGATAGGAAGGTTCCACGTTAACAGAGAATTAAAGCACTGACGTCAGTGGTAGGCGTCACTAAAACTTGGGTTCTTTTATTTTAGTCAGTGAGAAAGACGAAAGAATAAAAGATAAACGGTACTTGACTACAGTAACCTACGGTACTAGAATCATAAAAAGTACCACTCAAATTTCAGTCACAAAAGTACAAGAAGAAAGTGGAAGTAGTTCTCCGAGAAATCAACGAGAAGTGAAAGACGGTAGTTTCACCACAGTAGACGTATATACTCCAACAACTATAAAGAGGATCGTCAGAACAGAGGTCGAACACTGAGTAGGTTGGATCGCAAAACGTAATACAGGAGACGTATCTTTAATTTATGTGTCTCACTTCTGTATGTCGGAAGAGCATGAAGGAAGGGTTAAAGTTTGGTCAGTCAATCGGGTACAGGTCAAGATTGACAAGGAAGAACTAGGTGTATGTCCAAAGAGTCCTCTGTCCATTCCACCAGACCATAAGGGTAGAGAAATTCTTAAAGGGTGTCAAACAACACTAGGTGTGTCAGAAGTCGTATCAGTGACTTCGTCTTCATCTACAAAAAGACCTTAACTAAAGGGGTACTAGGTTGACAAGAACCCTCAAACTAGAGATATAGACGACGGAGAAAATTTGGGTCGAATATGTAGACCTCCAGGAGTTAAGTGAACGACAATTTCGAACCGAACTTCCTAAAACTCGTATTGGAACGATCGTACACTTTACTCGAGTTGACATGTCATTAAACTTGTAAGAAAACGTAACGGGAAGAGACCCTAACCTTATTTTTGACTGTAAAAGGTCAGGACACCGGTAACGACTCAAAAGGTTTAAACTACCGTATAACACACGTCGTGAAGTCGTCGTCGTAGAAAATCTTAAAATTTATTGAGTCAACCTTAAAGAAGTTGGAGTGATCAAAGAGATGTAGGAATTTATTTGAACAATAAAAAATAACGACATAAAAAGATCTATTATCTACGGATTCTCAAAGATCTATTATCGGTAGGATTATCCATACGACCCATTAGAGTGAGGTCAGAATTACATAAACGGATTACTAATCTCTACAAATCTTAGAAAAGTACGTGAAAAACCGATGTACATATGGAAGAAATCTCTTTATAGACGAGTTCAGGAAACGTATAAAATTCGACCTAACAAATAATTATAACAACAACTAAACATCCTCAATAAATGTATAATTTAGGAAAAGTCTATATATTAAAAGTTTATCTAGAAAGTAAAGAATCCACCGTAAAAATGTAACAACAAATACAGGAAGTCTACGTGTCTTCAAAATTTAAAACTATATCAGGTTACAAAGATAGAGCTACCTGCACTCAGACTCACTTGAGGTTCTCAACCACTACCTGTCCCTCCGGACCGCACGACGCTAAGTACCCCAACGTTTCTCAACCTGTGCTGACTCACTGACTTGACTTGACTTACAAAGATAAAATAACCAACGGACATTAAAACCATAGTATAGGTCCTTTAGTAAGGGTCTAAGTCACAGTGTTTTTAAAAGGGGATACTGAAGCATATTCTTATAATGTTAAAATTAATAGTGTAAATCCGTAAACTAGTTAAAAATCAAGTAAAGTATTTATCATATTCTATTCCCCACCGAAGGGAACATCAAATCGACCATTTCTTAGACGGATGTTTCTCTGTGGTCAACCTAAGGACCCAGTCCTTCTAGACGACCTCTTCCTTTGTCGATGAGTCAGACCATCAGACCGGACCTCTTACAGTACCTGACACATAGGCACCCTAGTGTCTCAGTCTGTACTGACGCACCGAAAGCGAGTGAGTGTCTCCTGGTGGAGTAAGAAGACGGACGCGTATAACAAAAGGGTTATGACAACAAACTTTTGTGACAGTAAAAATGTAAATTACTAGAACGGGTGGAACAACTTTGTAAGCTTACATATTCCCAAATAATGACTCGTGAATAAAATTAGACAACTAGATTTACAAACAGAAATACGGTAATGATATGACAAAATTTAGGAAATTGACATACGACGAAGACGACGATTCAGCGAAGTCAGCACAGACTGAGACACGGTGGGGTATCTACCGTCGGGTGGTCCGAGGGGACAGGGACCCTAAGAGGTCCGTTCTTGTAACCTCACCCAACGGTAAAGGACGAGGTTACGTACTTTCACTTTTCATTTTCACTTCAGTGAGTCAACACAGGTCGAGAAGCGCTGGGGTACCTGACATCGGATGGTCCGAGGAGGTAGGTACCCTAAGATTAAAATTTTAGCCCTACACACTCTTTAAGTTAAAACGATAAAAGGTTCTAACGAAACCGATAGACAACAGGTAAACTTTAAATCTTACTTAAAAAGACGAAGACGTTTTATGTGATAACCCTCAGACTATCCGTGACTTAACTTAAACATTTAACAAAACCTCATATAGTGTAGGATTGCATAATATAAAAAGTTAGGGACTTGTGTCTTACAGAAAGGTAAAGAACTTCAGAGAAATTACAAAAAGTTGTAAAACATCAAAATCAACAAATATATATATGTATGAAACAATGTAAATAAAAAGTTTTACTTGTAAAAAACTACGATAACATTTATCTTAAGGAGAGGACTATATGAAAACTTATCAAAGTTTTAATTACATATTTTTATCAACTAAAAACACAATTAAAACATAAGACGTTGTAACACTGGAATAATCAAGATTCTTGAACAAAACAAAGATTTCACTTCAGAGATCCGAAACGATATATATACTAGTACAGTGTACTTTTGTCTTTTACAATGAAGAAGGAAATGTTAAATTTACGAAAAATCCTCCCGTACTCCACTCCCTACGGGTTCCTTTTATAATTTGAAGTCACCTTTTAATTCAGTACACAAAACATCGGTGTCAACTAATACTTGAGGTCTCTCAATTCGACTACATAAACTCCGAGAGTTCTGTCTATTTTTGATCACTATCTCGTCGGTTCATCCGTCAAAAATCTCAATTTAGTGCTAGCTAAAGATTTTAAAATTTACATTATTACTAGAGGACCCAGAGAAGAAAACAGACTATTTCATATGTAAGTAACAGTACAAAATTTTATAACTAAAACCTCGTTAAAGGTCCTACCAACAACGTAACATGTTATTGGGAATAGTCTATAAGGGATCCCCTCTAAATCCATTTACCATTTCCATTTCAGTGAGTCAGGACAGGCTGAGAAAAGCTGGGGTATCCGACATCGGATGGTCCGAGGAGACAGGTACCCTAAAAGGTCCGTTATCATGATATCACCTAACGGTAAAGGAAGAGGTCCCCTAGAAGGGCTGGGTCCCTAGCTTGGACCCAGAGGGTGGAACATCTGTCTGCGAATTGACAGACTCGGTGGTCCCTTCAGGAAATATTTGAGAATTTTTAGGGGTAAAGGATCTTGTGTTGTTATTAACATCCTAGTCAAAAAGACACGAGTATGTAAAAGAATTCGTCGTCTAATTTTATTACTATTATTATCCATTATGTACCCGAGACTAATGTCATTCTAAAATCTTATCTATCATTTTTCGTAAGAAGTCACTAAATCGGATGATTCACCCGTGCAATAGTATTTCTTACGAGTTTGATGACGTTTTAACGTGAGTAGGATGTACGATCGTTTCATTACGAGTTTTAAGAGGTTCGGTCCGAAGTCGTTATGTACTTGGCACTTGAAGGTCTACAAGTTCGACCAAAATCTTTTCCGTCTCCTTGGTCTCTAGTTTAACGGTTGTAGACGACCTAGTAACTTTTTCGTTCTCTCAAGGTCTTTTTGTAGATGAAGACGAAATAACTGATACGGTTTCGGAAACTGATACACCTAGTGTTATTTGACCTTTTAAGACTTTCTACCCTTATGGTCTGGTGGACTGGACGGAGAACTCTTTGGATATACGTCCAGTCCTTCGTTGTCAATCTTGACCTGTACCTTGTCGTCTGACCAAGGTTTACCCTTTTCCTCACGCAGTTCCGACATATAACAGTGGGACGAATAAATTGAATATACGTCTCATGTAGTACTCTTTGCGACCCGACCTTCTTCGTATTCGACCTTAGTTCTAACGGACCTCTTTATAGTTATTGGAGTCTATATGTCTACTGTTTTGGGAATACCGTCTTTCACTTCTCCTTGATTTCTCGGAGAACTGCTTTCACTTTCTCCTCTCACTTTTTCAACCGAATTTCAAGTTGTAAGTCTTTTCTTTTTAGTACCGTAGACCAGGATAGTGTAGTACTCTTTATCTACCCTTTGTCACCTTTGTGACAGTCTGAAATACAAAACTCCGAGGTTTTAGTGACGTCTACCACTGACGTCGGTACTCTAATTTTCTGCGAATGAGGAACCTTCCTTTCAATACTGGTTGGATCTATGGTATAAGTTTTCGTCTCTGTAATGAAACGGTTGTTTCCAGACAGATCAGTTCCGATACCAAAAAGGTCACCAGTACATACCTACACTCTCAACCTGACACTTCTTCCGACTCGTGGTTTCTTAACTACGAAAACTTGACACCACAACCTCTTCTGAGAACTCTCAGTGAACCTGACGTTCCTCTAGGTTGGTCAGGTAAGACTTCCTCTAGTGGGGACCCTAAAGAAACCTTCCTTACTACGATTTCGACTTGGAGGTCATGAAACCGGTGGAGTACGCTTCTCAACTGAGTAACCTTTTCTGAGCCTACGACCTTCCCTAGTCCCCGTCCTCCTCTTCCCCTGCTGGCTCCTACTCTACCGACCTACCGTAGGGGTTAAGTTGCCTGTACTCAAACCCATTTGAGCCCTCTACCACTACCTGTCCCTCAGGACCGCACAACGTCAGGTACCCAAGTGTTTGTCAACCTGTGCTGACTCAGTGACTTGACTTGACTTGACTTAATAGGGTTTATCTCATACAAACCAATCTCGTTTTAAAGTCATCAGTAATAGAATCGTTTTGGAACCTTTTACCTCATTTTGGTAATCACAGTACTTCCACACAATCTACGGTGCGTACTCGAGTTGGCAAAATGAGTTCCCTCGAAATATGTCTTGACTAGTGTCGGGAGACAAAGTTGGACTACACAAACGGATTCGTAAGAAAAAAAAAAAAAAAAATTTGGTTTTACTTATCATATAAGTCGTCATTATATAATGACTCAAGTTATGTAAAAAAAAAGAAGGTACGTTGACTACGGTTGTTTCACTTTGTCCAATGAACGATTAGAAAATTTTAACTTATAAATCAGATTTTAACTTTAAGTCTATTAATCCTCAGATCAACAAAGGAATGTTTTTTAATTTCGACATAGAGGACTATAAATGTAAGACATCCACTTGAATGACGAAAAGGATACAGAAGGAAAAAGAGGGAGAGAGGAAAGAAAAGAAGGAAGGAGGGAAAAGGACAAAGAAGGTGAGTAGAAGTAAAAGACGGAAGGACGTAAAGAAGGTACAAATTAAAAATGTAAATTTATTATCAGAGAATAAATTAATCTAATACTTTTCAATGTTAGTTTATACAGTCCGTAAAGAGTTAGTAACGTTTTTGTTCATATGACTTCTTTCTTGTCTTTCTTGTGGAGTTCACTCTCCGCCCGGTTCGGTCCTCTTCGGGACCTTGGTCTTACCACTCAATGTCTTAAAAAGTTCTGTCCCAAAAACGTATAAGTAGGTCCGTCCGTACCTGACTGTCAAAGCTGATTGTCAAGCACAATGTGTTGTTGTCCGACATGACCCGTACAGAAAGGGTATTGAGTGAGACAATTTTAGTATATATATATATATACATACGGATCTTATAAACCCTTGGGAATTATCCGAGGATCGACGGATTTTAGTGAACTCCTGGGTCGACACGTAGTCCCCGTGCACACGGTCTCAACCTCTTCGGGGACACCAATCAAAGTAGGTGATGCACTGATCCAACGTGCGTAGTAACCTTTTAGAGACACCAAGAAAACGTCGTACAGACACTCGAGAGGACCCGACAGAATCCCGGACAGACCCCTTCCCAAATCTCTAGTGGATCCGACGGATAGTAACGAGTACGGACTGAAAGATGGATTGCCCAGGGTCATAAAAAGACCTTCATCAACTGTAGAACGCGTTTCTGTATTCTCGGGTGGTCTTGTCCAGTACATACGAACGAATCAACGAGTCAGGAAAGGGTGAGAACCACTGAGGCACCCGAGATCCGGTGGTCCGAGGAGACAGGTCCTCTAAAGGGTCCGTCCTTACGACCTCACCCAACGGTAAAGGAGGAGGTCCCCTAGAAGGGCTGGGTCCCCAGTTTGGACATAGAGGACGCAAAGGGCGTAACGTCCACCTAAGGAAAGGGCGACTCGGCAACCCCTAAGGGTGTATCGAAGTGTCAAGAGTCGTTGAGAAGAGAGCCGTAAGGACAGAAATTTGAAAGTCCAAACGAAGGGTAAGAAGTCGAGAAAACTCTAAAAAGTTTGGAGGGTAAGGACCAGGAAGTGGAACCTGCGTCACGGGGAGAGACGAGTTCAAAAATTGAGACAGTCTTGAAGTAGACGAAAGTCGTCCAAAAAGGTAATTTTGTGGGGTGTTGCTGGAGAGTGGTCCGTAGATCGGGAGAGACGATCGGGACATAAAGGACATGAGACCGAGGATGGAGGATCACGGTTGGAAACATTGTGGTCGATATTTTCGTACACGGAGAAGATCGGAGACACGGGTAGGTCACTCAGACGACAAAATTAGGGTATACAATTCAAGGAGTAACATAACAAAAAGTGAAGAAAGATCTCAGAGGAAGAAGAATCAAATACTTTACCAACTCTTTAAACAAAGAGTCAAAAGGTTTAGAATGATGGACCTGAGGATTAGAACTTTTGATACTATGTTGAAAAGTTAAGATTGCACCACATTCCACATAGAGAGTTTTTTTTTTTTTTTCTCCTTTAAGTATCCTAGACCTTTTACCTGCCGGACTGAGAAGAAAGAAAGGAAACGTTAATACTAGAGAAAGACCCCATAAATTTAAGGTATCTGACGTCTCCCCAAGACCTCGTTGTCTCAGTTACCCCCAGAAAAGATACGTTGACCAACCAAGACTGAATGTCTATTCAATAGACAGGTGTCCTACTCTCATACAAGGTCCTCTCCGATGACTCTGAGAGGTGAATCGTTGACCCTTTGTATACTCTATAAGTCCGTCAAGCCAGAGTACCACTTTAACAACTCAAAACATATATTGTTTATTAATTTAAACAAATTAAATTAATTTGTTTAACTATTTGTGACCATCTCCCTTTTACAACACCTCAAACTCACTCTTTTTTGTGTCAAATCCACCTTCAACACAAGGATCGTTGTTCCGTATCTAACTAAACCAATTAAGTAAGTAAGTAAAATGACTTAAAAGCAAAGGAACAGAAGTTTTTTTTTTTTTTTTAACTTTTTCTTAACACTGTGACTTTCCTCTCACTCCTATAATCTTCTCCACTTATTGTGGTTCGTGGACTTTGTACCGTAAGATATGCACACTCGAGGGAAGAGAGGTCAGGAGAAAGATGGAATGATTTGAGGAAATTATACACACGTCGTACATCGAAAGTTCTCCTTTCGTAAACGAATGAATCACTTTCTTTTAAAATAACTCATAAATTTACAAGAGACCACTCCAAATACACTTTTCGACTTTCGGTCTAGACACACACACACACACACACACACACACACACACACACACACACACACATACATACACAGACACACAGACACACAGACACACACACACATTTGCTTAGGATTATGCAACACGCCTTCCCGTAATACCTACGAAGACCTCCTTTCGTTTGGCTACCGAGTGTTCAGACCCTACCTTCGTTCGTACAAGTCCGCGAGGGTTTTCGTCTCGGGACAGAGTACGAGACATCATCGTTGAACCTGTCTCCGTCCTGAAATTCCCTGCAAAAACACACCGTACGAATCCCTCGAAACGGTGTTGACAACGGGTGTGGGTCCCATTGAAGTGAGCATAATGGTTTCCGTAGAAAAAGAAATCCTACGTCAGTTCATGTTCCCGATCACAGGACCACTCACCTCCGGAGGCGAGGAGGTCTCGGGTTCGGAGGGTGGTTACATCTCGATGTACCCTCCTAAAGAAGTTTTGACGGTCCGGGGGTGGAAAGTCCCTTACTAATAACGGTGAAGGACTCCAGTGTCTCTGAAGTCATTACTGGTACCGTCAGACTGGTAATACATAACCTCTGAGCGTCGAGAAAAGACTAAAAACTGCTAGGATTTCGGTGGGGTGGTGGGGTCTAGGAACTTG
Organism: Capra ibex; assembly: GCA_006410555.1. Lineage (NCBI taxonomy): Eukaryota > Metazoa > Chordata > Mammalia > Artiodactyla > Bovidae > Capra > Capra ibex. The sequence goes on from SJYO01006231.1 coordinate 4,784,382, forward strand.
TTGAAAGGGTTACAGAATTTGGTTCACGAGAGTTGTACCGCCTAACTAGTCGACCCCAAGTCTAAATTAAAGTAAATTTCATTTATGACATAACGTTTTAAAGAACGTACAGACTCAAAGACCTAAACGAAATATTTCTACCACCTACTCAGATTTGAAAAAAACTACTAATTTAACGTAGAACAAACATAAAACCTTTCTCAAATCCTTCATGTTTACTTTATATATAATAAAAACTTCATTATAATAAAAACTCCATTATTGTCCATCGCAACATATATAATAAGTTAAAACTTGAAGTACCTAACCTCAAAACTTTGTGTCCCTCAGAATAGGTCCTCGATGATGTGTTAGCTTTTGAAAATCCTTTCTGTAATATTTTAATAAATATACGTTTATTTCTACGAAATGGGATCACGGTAATCTCTTTTATATATAATTTACTAATAAAAAATATAACAACCTGACTACTCGAACATTAGTATTTTCTCTTTCGGTAAAGTACTTCTTCCTGGATGATATATCATTGATTAAATATTATAATTATATATCTCAAGTATTATAATTTTAAATAAATCCAGTAAAGGGTGACAAAACTTTATAAAATGAAAAAAGACATAATACAACTTACTTTTTAATTTGTTTTTTTCGTTTTGTTTTATCCACATATATATGTCGTTGTAACAGTGACTCGATTCGTTCTGTTTTACTTGAGGTGAGACAAATACAATAATAACTTTGATGTCGTTTGGTTTATAAAGTGTCCCTACAAAAAGTGAATCGAGTAAATGTGTCCGTATAATTCGGATTAATCATAAAAAATCAGTATTCAATAAGAATTATTGGACTCCTGATAACGTAATCACAATGTTATATACCTAAATATTCTTTTCGTTCAAACTCTTCCCTGTTAGGGGATTAAACGTACACGATTAATCTTTATATAATTAAGATTAAAAATTTTGTCATTACATTATAAAACCATTTGATCCTGTTCTATCATTAAGATTAATCGATATGGTTTAACAATGATTTACTTTGTCTAAATTATCAGGGAAACTTGGACAATTCTTTTAAACCAACGTTATTTATAGAGACACATAACAAAACTGGAGACGAAGTCGATGTGTTAGGGTTAAACAAAATTTACAAAAGGATCCATGTCCCAAGATACTAATTATAGAGAACGACACAATAGAGACGACGATTACTTTTTGTAACCCACAAGAAAGTGATGTGTCTTACGTTTGCGTCTACTTTTTTAAAGTGTCCACTTGAGGAATACTTGTGAAGATTAACGAATCCTTGTCACAAACTTTTAGAGTTCATTAAACGGTAATAATATTACTTATCGTATTTGACATTAAAAAGTATCATTAATTGAACACAGTCGTGGTAATAAAAAGTAATTAATATTTACTCTTTCTTACTTTCTTGTGGGTGTCCTTGTCTACACGCTTTAACACAGAATCCAAGACAAAATCTAAGACAAAACAAAAGGATGAGTTATATGACAAAACTCATATGATAGTTCGAACCTCTTTTAAATCTACCATTACGGAGAAACCCCGTCTTCCCTGTTTCCTAAAAATTAATCCGACAAAGGACACTTCAAGTCACAAAATTATTGTTTTTAAACAATGACTGCACGGTCTAATTTAATGTCCCCTTTTTATTGTAGAATGAAAACCATTTATGTAGATTAAACTCTTTGACATAAAACTAGTTAAAAAAAGAATACAATCTTTTTATTTTTTTAGTGATATATCAAAACGGTCTAAAATTCGCATATCTCACGATTACCTTAAGTAGAAAGGAAAAATTCTTCTTCCCTTCCTTCCTCTTTCTCTTCAATTTGGAATATTAATATAAACCCACCAGCCTACAGAAACACAATATTTAAATACGTCGTCGAGAGTACGACAAAGGTCTCCTGTCTTATGGCCCCACAGAATCCATAAAAACAAAATATAGTCAAAGAAAATTAGAGAATATTTCATTAATTGACACAACGGGAAGAACTAAAAACATGTAATCCGAACAATATCCGTACTTTCGGAATTTTCAGCAACATGATATTTAAACAGTACCGAAACAAATAATTCCATATAGGACTTATCGTCTTTAGATCTCTATAGTACGAATGTAAACCGAAAAATGGTGAAGACCAGTCATGACAGGAGACTTAGTAAGAATGACGTACAACAGTTTTTACTGACTCGACGGTCAATGTATGTTACACTCTAGGAGACCTTTCGTTTCAAATCTACTTTTTTTCTTATGTACCGGTTTGTGTAAATCCTATTCAACTATTGTTATTTGTTCTAAAAAAAATTGGATTGTCTAAAAGTCCCGAATATTTAACCACTATAAGTGACACTGAGAGGTCTTCCTTTCCTCTTGTCAATATCTAGTTAGTAACTAAAAGTTTGTAAAAAACTAGGACATTAGTGTCAAAGGTATTAAATACATAGCGTCTGATACATAATCTTTATTCATGAATACTGAAAGAGACCTCCTTCAGTACGATTTCTTCTTCCTAAAAAAAGATAAAAAAGATAAAAAAGATAAGACGACAGTTTCCGACAAATAGGGTTACCATAGTTCATACTACTCACGTCTTCGAACTTATACCCTTTTAAACGAGAATTAAAATGGTATGAAGAGTCGAAAATAGGTGAATACATAAGAGTCGAATGACTTAGGCAGATCTACCTAGGATACAAAATCTATAGAAAAATGAGCGATTTGAGCTAATTTTACAAAGACAGACTATAGTACTAAAACTTGTCTTGAAATCATTATGACTCAAAAAAAAAGTCAACAATTACGACTTAGTTTTTAATGGTTGAGTCTATTTTATTTATTAATAAAAATCAAAATATGGTTGTGAACGAATGTAAATCCTAAGTCAATTCAAGTCAGTGAGTCAACACAGGCTGAGAAACGTTGGGGTACTTAACGTCGTGAGGTCCGGAGGGACAGGAATTGGTTGAGGGTCTCAAGTGAGCCTGCGTACAAGTAGCTCAGGCACTACGGTAGGTCGGTAGAGTAGGAGACAGTAGGGGAAGAGGAGGACGGGGGTTAGGGAGGGTCGTGGTCTCAGAAAAGGTTACTCAGTTGGGAAGCGTACTCCACAGGTTTCATGACCTCGAAGTCGAAGTCGTAGTAAGGAAGGTTTCTTTAGGGTCCCGACTAGAGGAAGTCTTACCTGACCAACCTAGAGGAACGTCAGGTTCCCTGAGAGTTCTCAGAAGAGTTTGTGGTGTCAAGTTTTCGTAGTTAAGAAGTCGTGAGTCGGAAGAAGTGTCAGGTTGAGAGTGTAGGTATGTACTGGTGACCCTTTTGGTATCGGAACTGATCTGTCTGGAAACAACCGTTTCATAACAGAGACGAAAACTTATACGATAGATCCACCCAGTATTGAAAGGAACGTTCCTCATTCACAGAAAATTAAAGTACCGACGTCAGTGGTAGACGTCACTAAAACCTCGGGGGTTTTTATTTCAGACTGTCACAAAGGTGACAAAGGGGTAGATAAAGGGTACTTCACTACCCTGACCTACGGTACTACAACCAAAAGACTTACAACTCGAAATTCGGTTGAAACCGGTGAAGTACGTTTCTGAACTGAGTAACCTTTTCTGAGACTACGACCCTCCCTAACCCCCGTCCTCCTCTTCCCTTGCTGTCTCCTACTCTACCGACCTACTGTAGTGACTGAGCTACCCGTACTCAGACTCACTGGAGATCCTCAACCACTACCTGTCTCTCCGGACCGTACGACGTTAAGTACCCCAGCGTTTTAAACCTGTACTGACTCGCTGACTTGACTTGAATTAACTTGACTTACTAGATCGCCAAAAGGGATGAAAGAAGTTAAATTCAGACTTAAACCATTATTCCTCAAGTACTAGACTCGGTGTCAGTCGAGGACCAGAACAAAAACAACTGACATATCTCGAAGAGGTAGAAATCGACGTTTCTTATATTAGTTAGACTAAAGCCACAACTGGTCATTAAACATTCCTGAGGAGTCTGTCGACAAAACGAAAAACGTTAAGAAAAGGAACCCCTACCAGTCCTTAACCTCTAATCCCACAGATCCCGTCGGGGAAGAGACCACTGTCGTCACCCGAAAGGGAACAAACCGAAAATTTCGAAGACCACCACGGTCTGTGCGAACCGGGTACTGACTTAGAGAGGACGTACGGAGGTACCAGTTTAACGGAGAAGGAGGACACACGCAAGAGAAAGACAGAGTTAGAAGGAAGGCAGACAGACTTCATTCCTGTGAACAGTAACCTAAATCCCAAGGGGACGTATTAGGTTTTCATCGTGTAAAGTCTTAGGAGTCTATTTGGTGTAGACATTTTCTAAAAAAAAAAAGGAATTAATAATTCTGTAAGTATCCAAGGTTCCTAAAAGGGACCTATCGAAATCCGAGTACTCCCCGTAATCGAGTGGATCGTGTTGAATTACCCGGGAGACGGAGACTTTGAATGGAACCTATATTCCTAACGAATAATAGAACTGTATCAAAATTCATCCTGCACTACCCTACCGATTGTACCTACGTTTCATTCTCCTTCTCCTTAGAAATGAGTTCTAAACTAAGACACTCTATTTAGAAATAACAAAGAGATTGTATGGGTTTTACCTACCCGTCTCCTTTGTGTCGAGAGGAGGCTAGTACGAATGGTACCATATACATCCTCTGAATATTGGTAAATTCTCTAAATATGGGTAAATAAATACGGATAACACAAATTCTTTCAAAATGGGCACAACTTTTAACGAATTCCCAGTTACAGTGACCTGGTGTTCATTGTTCGATTGTGGATCTCTACAATAAACACAACGGCGGAATCTTTGTGGAATTAAAAATGTTTTACTGTAAGTATGGTTTAAACAATACTCGAATACTGTCTTTTCACTGATCCCAAACTCACACTATAAAGACATTTATATAATTAGAGAGGATAAGTTGTACGACTAAGTCAAGTCAAGTCAAGTCAAGTCAGTGAATCAGTACAGGTTGACAAACCCTGGTCCGGAGGGACAGGTAGTACTTGAGGGCCTCAAGTGAGTATGGGCACAGGAAACTCAGTCACAACGGTAGGTCGGTAGAGTAGGAGACAGCAGGGGAAGAGGAGGACGGGGGTTAGGGAGGGTCGTAGTCCCAGAAAAGGTTACTCAGTTGAGAAACGTAGTCCACCGGGTTCATGACCTCGAAGTCGAAGTCGTAGTAAGGAAGGTTACTTGTGGGTCCTGACTAGAGGAAATCCTACCTGACCGACCTAGAGAAACGTCAGGTTCCCTGAGAGTTCTCAGAAGAGGTTGTGGTGTCAAGTTTTCGTAGTTCTTCACTATTCATAGACGTCTGATTAAAAAGTTATTTGTTTGTCATTTTTACATAGAAAAAAGACTGTATCTTATTATTATCCTACAATCTTCGTATATATGTAACCATATATCTATATCAAAATAAATCGATACCAAAGATATCGGGGTAAAAAACCATTTTATGTTAATTTATAAGTAGAATCCAATTAATTCTTTTCTGAACGTATTTACAACAAAATCTTAGTTACTGTAAGGGAGATGGACCTTAAAAAAAGGGATTTATAAACGTTTCAAACTAGAAAGCTTAAGAAGGTTAGAAACGAGTCTACTGTGTAGGAGTCAGTAGGGGAGAAACTGTGATATTTAAAAGGTAGTAAACATGTACAAAAGGGGTAATTAATATAATTAAAAAGAGGTATCGTAAATGATGAAAGGTTACGTCATGTTATTTATCGAATAACAGGTATAGAGACGTGACTTTTTCAAGAGAAAAACCTCTGTTCCGGAAATAACAAAGAACAGTTCAAGAGTATATACATTCGTGGAGCTTATGTGAATCGTGAATCATCCTAGAGTTATTTGTATGTGACTTATTTAAATGGTTTTTATAGAATGACTCAGGGAGCTACAACACCAAGAACTACGATAGTCAGTATGGAACCGGAAGTTGGAGTGTAATAGAAAGTCAAAGGGGATCTTACATCTTTACAAGTCAAACTTTAAGAGTAATATCGAATTTACTGTATTTATTTATGAATAATTTATAAATTTATTTATTTATGAATTTATTTTACTGTAAGTTGACTTTTAGAACATGGAACTCTATACAAAATTCAATGGAAGACGTATTTGTACTAACTATAGTAAAATTTTGTGTAAAGTCCTAGTATGGTTGTTACTATTTTACGTTGACTCGACAGTTTCGTGTTTGAATCAAATTTGTAGAAAGAAAACACCTTTTATTATAATATTGAAGACATCCAAGAGTCCATATACTTAATCGAGTCTTGACTACGCGTCATTAGACAGTCATGAACCCCATAAGTATCAGGAACCAGTGACCAACAAATCCATTTACCAATATACATAAGTATTGAACTACCTTACTTCCATTTCAGAACGACATCCATGTACGAACATTACAAAAATTATTCAAGGAAGGAATTTTGTTCTTTTGGTAAATACATGTGACACTGAGACTTAATTGTGTGTAGATTTCTTGTCCCGTCTAACGCAGACCCAATCATTACAGTAAATCTGTAGACCAATAAGTATAAACTTGTAACATGTAAAAATAATAAGAAAGACAGTAAAAAAAACGTATATTTAGTAAATTGTACAGTCACTTTAAGGATCTCTAAATTCATGATACTTAGGGTATGATTTAATAATACTAGAAATGATTAAGTATACTAATAAAGGCTTCTAGGAACGGGTGTCGTTGAGGACAATACGTAAAACAGAACATTAATGGGTGATGGAGCCCCCGAAGGGAGGACCATTTCGTTGATGAACATTGCGTCCTCTGGGTCCAAACTAGGGACCCAACCCTTCTAAGGGATCTCTTCCCTTACTGATGGGTGAGGTCGTAAGGAGGGACCTCCTAAGGTACTTGTCTCTTCGGACCACCCGACATCAACTACCCCAACGTTTATAAACCTGTGCCGTCTCGTTGATTCTGAGCGAAAAGGACAATCCGCGTCACCTGAAGAAAGGAGGAACCTTACCGTAAGTTGACAAAGGAAGAGGGGTCGGAAGGTCCGGATTTCTTTTAACGTTTAAACCAAACTAGACAAACAAACTTAAAACGGTGGAAGGAGTGGTATCATCTAGTATTCCCTTCTTTCTCCCCCTTCACAACACCCCCATGGAGTACGACATGGAATCGGAGAGTCAGCCCAGACTAAGAGACACTGGGGTGCCTGACATCGGCCGGTCCGAGGAAACAGGTACCCTAAAGGGTCTGTTCTTATGACCTCACCCAACGGTAAAGGAGGAGGTCCCCTAGAAGGACTGGAGCCTTAACTTGGTCTATAAATCTAAAGGGATTAAAAGAGGAATTCAGTCCTACTTTAACATTTAATTTATCCATCCGAATAAACCGTTCATTGATAAATGAATAAATCAAGACTTACAAACACAAGAGTCAGGATAGTGGTTTCGTCAATTTACTAGGAAAGTCTCACTAATAAGGAACTCCGTTCCAGATCTAATGTAGACGGAAACACGAGTCAGTCTAGACTGAGAAACGTTTTCTGGGGACCTGACAGAGGATGGTCTTAGGAGTCAGGTACCTTAAAAGGTTCGTTCCTGTCCCCTCACCTAGCGGTAAAGGGTGAGGTCCCCTAGAAGGGATAGGTCTCTAGATTGGGTATAGAGAGCGTAGAGGACACAACCACCCGTCTAAGAACTGGTGAGACGGTGGACCCCTAAACTTACATAGTGTAATTCAATAGGTCCCAAGACCACGTCGTTTAGTAGGTCGGATTATCTACTATAGTCACAGTCGAATTGACTCTCGCAAACATAATTTGACCACCTCTTTGAAAGATTAGGAACGTCTAAAGTAAGAGTCAGACGAATGTACTAAAATGACATCGTACCGACTTCCGAAGAATAAGGTACAGAAAATACTAAAAAATCATCAGTTTCACCACAAAGTCGGAACGGACCTAGATCAGATCATGCTGGAAACTAGGTTTTTTCCTAAGAATCTAACGTTAGTTATTTTACATTGAACTAATAAGTTTATTAATATTTTAAGTTTTCCTTAATGTGAATCCCTACATAGGACCCATCGAGGGTCTTAAATACTTTTTCTTTTTTTTTAAGACTAAGTCTGTAATTTGCTTGGTCTCATGAAGACCGACAGAATCGTTATCTCTGAATAACCGTCAAGAATTACATAGTAGTACTCATTGTGTCAGAGTCTTTAATAACCCTATAAGATAAATATTTGTTTCTAAGTTAACGAGTCTAACTCTTGTTCGTACATTATTATGATTTTACTGACAATTAACTGAACTGTCGTTAATTGGTTTATTTTATTAATATAACCGTTTTTTTTTTTTTTTTTTTCGGGTTGTAAGATTCGTTAAATGTGTAAAATGAAACATAAAATTTATTGAAATCTTCCGTTCATAACGATTACAGAAACGTACTTACTTCTCCTTTAACCTTGAGTATCTCAATCCCATTTACCGGGTCCAGTATTTCAATTTTATCATTTGTTCCGAAGTATGTTTTCACAAGAGTAAGTCGAGACCAAAGTGGTCAGAAGGTATAATCTTTAAGTACCTGATCTTGATATAAATCCAAAGATGTTGAAAATAAAGAGTAAAATAAAAAGAGTAATACAACCCATCCTAGAGAATGTATCATTGTATGTAGAAAAACATAGGTCCTCCATCAGGTCTAAGACGTTTATGTTGAGAAACTTTTAATATTATTGAATTCGTTGACTAGGTTTGATACCCCTTAGTAAGATTCGTTTAAATATAATTATCTTCGTTAAATAAATGATTAATTAAAATTTCAATCACCAAAATAACACCTTAGTAAAAGTATGACTTCAGACTCTTATAAAGGATTTGTAGATTAAAGTAAAAATAACTCTAAAAGACACTAGACTTAAAATTATTATCATATTTACGGTGTTTCCATAAGTTTACTTTTGTTTTAAAGGTATGACATCCTACTCAGAAACTGGACCCAAATAACCTTATTAAATAGAATTAGTCTAGGAAACCTTAATAAATAAATAAGAGACTGTTCGTTATCTTTTTAAGAGGTCAGAATACGTCAGTTAAAGAATGTGTTAAAAAATTTAATATATAAAACTGTGAAACAAAAAAATGACATGAACACTACAAAAAGTTACACAGAATACAAGTTAATTCCATTGACAGTAATTAGTGAGTACCTATGAGAAGGGTTCTTTTAGGACGGACAAGCAAGGGTAATGACAGTTTAGATCAAAGAAATAAAAACTTAAAAGACCTATATTGAAAAATTATAACCTAAAAATAAAATATAGACATATATATCTTACATATACTGGTCATAAAACCAGTAGACTACGTATGTATACTGAGTAACCTTTTCAGGGACTACGACCCTTCCTAACTCCCGTCTCCTCTCCCCCCGTAGTCTCCTACTCTACCAACCTACCGTAGTGGTTACGTTACTTGTACTTGAACCCGTTTGAGGTCCTCTGCCACTCTCTGTCTCTTCAGACCACACGAGGTCAGGTATCCAAAGTCTCAGCCGGTGCCGACTGACTGACTTATTGTCGATATATATATACGGAAAAATTATAAGTCAAACTTTAGAGACTTGTGTAATACTTTAAAGTTCAGTGAACCCGGTACGATCTGTTCTACTATATCAACAAGTATGAACAAACTAAAATACTAAAGACAAAGTAACGTTACCCAAATAAAATAAAATTACGTCTTAAGTAAACGAAATAACTAAATAAAAACATCAATAAACCCTTCATAAGTAAAATAAAATAAAAATAATGAAAAAAATGAAAAAATACCCCTCCCTCCACCCTCCCCCCAAGTCCTACCCCTTGTGCCTTCATAAGTAAAATTTTTCAGAATCTTAAGATACTCTACAAAATTAAATTAATATTTCTAATCATCATCTTATCGTAAAATAGTGTATAATGGTTATACGTAGTCAAAATAATTTACATTTTTAATCATTAGATATGGGAGGGTATAAGAATATGACATAATACGATATGATACACTATACGTAAATTCTAAGAAGGTAAAAAAAGTACTGAACAATCACGGAAAGAAAAATATAGACGTACTATAAGGTAAAAGACCTACATGGTATGAAATCGGTAAGTGGATGACTACCTGTAGAACTAACGAAGGTTCAAAACCGCGAACACTTCTTCTGACCATATTTGTAGACACATGTATAAAGAAATTCCCGTATCTAAAAAGTGGAGGAATCAGATTCATGTACCTCCCCCTACCGACCCAGAATATCGTTATCATACAAATCAAACATTTTTGGACGGTTTGACGGAGGGTTTCACTAAGTGGTAAAACGTAAGGGTGGTAGTTACTTACTCTTAATGATGACGACGTGTAAGAAGGGTCGCAAACTACAGGGGTTACAAGGTTAAAAATTACTCACACATCACTATAGGGTAAAATTAAACGTAAAATGATTACTGTACTCCATACCTCTTGGAAAAAGTGTTCGAATGAACTGTAGATACACAGAAGAAACCACTCAATAAACAATTCCATAAACCGAGAAAAAAATTAATCAGTTCAAACTGAAAAAAGAAACATGTCTCGTTTACGTTAAATAAAACATTCATTACTCATCAATTGTTTATGAAGTGTTCCACCAATTTGCCTCAAACTGTCCTCAACCGACATTCTGAATCTCGAAATAAAAAATTTAAAAAAATTTTTCGATCAAAATAAATTGAAATTCTTCTTTTGTTGATTTTAACCTGAGTAAACACAAAGGGTAAAAACCACAGAAATAACAATAATAATATAAAAAAACTCATTCTACATTTTTACACAGTTTACCTACGTTAATATATAACGTTATGTTATTGGTAGTATTACAGTCGATTGTGAAGATAGTCTCGTGCATTAATAATAAAGAAAGATACCGTTCTTGTACATTGTAGATCAGAGAATTGTTGAGACATATGTTATTTCATAACAACTGATATTATTGATACAACACGTGATAGAACATCCACCTTTAAACACAACGTGGATTGTCGTAGAGGAGCTAAGGTGGTTAGGGTCCGGAACGATTGGTGGGAGGACGAGATCCTCAAGTAGTAAATGTCTAAGGTGTATGATTACAATAGAATGTCATTAACAGAAAGAAAGACTTAATTGAGTTGCATTGTGGGAGTTTCAAGTAGGTACGAAAAGTTCACCCTCCTAAAGGAAGAAAAAGTATACACACACACATATATATATACACACACACCCACACATACACTCACACTAATCAACGAGTCAACATAGAGAAACGCTGGGGTACCTTACATCGGGTGGTCCGAGGAGAGACGTGCCTTAAATGGTTCGTTCTTATGACCTCACCAAACGGTACGTGAAGAGATGGGACTCTAGTTTGAACACAGAGGACGTAACCATCTAAGAAATGTTAGACTCGGTGTTCCCTTCGGGTATGTGTGTGTGTGTGTGTGTGTGTGTGTGTGTGTGTGTGTATGTGTATGTATGTCCCCTCGTACTCTTATAGCTATAGAAAATTTATGGGACAAAAGTGAAAGTAAAAGAAACGTATATATGGGTCTTAACCCTAACGACCCAGAATACAGTAAAGACATACATTAAAAAAACTCCTTAATGGTACGACAAATGGTATCACTGACTTGGTTAAATGTAAGGGTGGTTGTCACGAATTCTCAGAGAGTAGAGATCTAGGAAGTGCTACAAACGATAGAGAACAGAAGAATTATCAACAGTAAGATTCTCTATACTCCACTATCGAGTACCACTAAAAATAAACGCAAAGTAACCATCAATCACTACTACTTTCACAATTCACTTTCACAATCAACGAGTCAGGACAGGTTAAGAAACGTAGGGGCACCTGAAATCGGACGATTCTATAAGACAGGTGCCCCAAAAGGTCAGTTCTTATGACCTCATCCAACGGTTTGGAAGAGTCCCGCTAGAAGGACTGGGTCCCTAGTTTGGACCCAGAGGTCGTAACGTCCGTCTACGAAATGTCAGACTCTGTGGTCCCTTCGGGTTAATCACTACTACTCGTAGAAAACAAGTTCGACAAAACACCAACTATTCAATATACTCAGGGGGAAACATATAAAACCATAATCGAGGTATAAATTATATACTAAATATCTATAATAAAGGATAAAAAATCGAACGGAAAAACAAAACGACTACCAAAGAAAAAGACATGTCTTTAAAAAACAACAACAAACAAACAAACAAAAAATCAAATTACAGAACAAACATCTCAAAACGAAAACAACGAATACGAAAACCGTAGAATAATTTTTTTTTGGTTTGTTATAACTTGTGATCCCAGTCCATAACAGAAGAGATACGAGAGAAGACCTTCAAGATACCATAGTCCTGAGTGCAAATTCAGAAATTAAACGAAGTTCAATTACATCTAGTCACCACATTCTATCTGTAAGCTAAAGTAAAGAGACGTATACCAATAGATTAAAAGGATTGTAGAAAACTACTTTTCTGATAAGAAAGGGGCGATCCACAAGAACTGAAGGAACAGTTTATAAACAACTGGTATACTCGTTGTTAAATACAGATCCGAAAACTAAGACGAGGTAACCAAATACACAGATTAAAATACGACCACGGTATGAAAAATTTTATGATTTTAAAACATTATATCAAACCTTAGTCCTTCACACCACAGAAATCGAAGAAAGAAGAAATTAACCTAATGAAACCGGTGAACTCGAGAAAACACCATTGTATGTTGAAATACCAACGAATAAAATAAATACATTTTTTACGGTAAACTTAAAATAATCCCTAACGTAACTTAGATATTTATCAAAACCCATTATACGTGTGACATTTTTATAGTTAAGAAGACTATCACTTGTACCCTATATAAAGGTAAATAATCAAAAAGAAGTTAAAATAAAGTAATTTCAGAATATTTAAAGTCACATGTCCAGAAAGTAAAGGAACCAATTAAAAAAAAAGATTCACAAAATAACAAAAACTATGATAACACTCACCGTAAAAATTAAGATAGAGTCTAAAAAACAACAGTCACATATCTTTATGTTGATTGAAAACATAAAAATAAAATATCTAACATCGAAATGATTAAAGTAACAAATAAAGGTTGTTATAAAGTCAACCCAGAAATCTTAAATGATATGTATTCTACTATCGACGACGACGATTCAGCGAAGTCAGCACAGGCTGAGACACGCTGGGGTGTCTGCCGTCGGGTAGTCCGAGGTGGCAGGGACCCTAAGAGGTCCGTTCGTGTAACCTCATCCAACGGTAAAGGAAGAGGTTTCTACTATCGTAGATATCTATTTTTGTTAAAATGAAGTAGAAAGGTTAAATCTGTATAAGATAAATAAAAAAAGAACTGATAATGGAATCGACCTTGAAAGTCAAGATGTCACTTTTTCTCATCACACTCCTTCATGTGAACAGGACTAGGACTAAAATCTCCTTCTCGAAAATTGGAAAGTGGTGACTCTTATAATTGACACCCAAACAGGAGATACCCAAATAACACAACTCCATACTTAAACTCGTTTGCGTCCCTCTAGCACCGTGTGTCCCTTCGTACTAAATGGTTGACTTGTTGTTGTACAAGGAAAATACGGGTTAAACTACTCCTAGTAATGATACGTTCTATACAAAACCGTGTACGAAAGGTACTTAAATGATCCTTCTAATGTACTGAAAATAGAGAGTAACAGATTACACAATATAGTGTACATAAATAAACGGAATACAACTCAGTTGAAATGCACGGTCCCTATTTAGGATGAATGAGTAAGACACATTTAGGAAAATTACACGTGATGTTAAGTAGAACGATTTAAAACAACTGTTAAACACCTAGACAAAAGTAGTCCTTACCACCTGTTAGCGAAAGAAAAGGACATAAGAACAGACTGTAACTGTAGTTCGAGTACGACTGAAGTGTTTTAGTTAGACCTTTACAAGAGAAGGAGTTAAACAGCCTTCGTAAGTTCTTTCTAACGACAATTCAGAAGAAATTTTTAACTATCTTAAGTAGTTCTTTTGTTAGAAAAGTCTTCTAAAAGATGCACCCTTCAAAAATTAATGACTAAATTTAATGGCTAATAGGAATAAACTATAACCTGACAAGTCTGAAAGACAAATGAGTACTAAGTCAGGACCATCCTACGTTCGAAGATCCTTAAATAAGTGCAGAATACACTCCGACGAATCAACGATCCAAAACGGTCTGAGACTGAGGTACGTGACATCGGGAAGTCCGAGGAGACAGGCATCCTAATGGGTCCGTTCTGACGACCTCCCCAACGGTAAAGGAGGAGGTCCCCTAGAAGGGGTGGGTCCCTGACTTGAACGTAGGATACATAACCCTCCGTCTGAGGGTAGTTGACACGGTGATCCCTTTTAGGATAAGAAACAAATTTTCTTATTATTAACTAGATTCGTAAAAGGGTTCGAAAAGTATGACTCCAAAAACTCTGAATTTCTTAGTTAATTTTAAAAGACGTCACGTTCCGTCTGAGATTCGGTGATCTGGTGGTCCCTTGGGTTTCGCTACCATACCCCTCCCTCCTTCTTCACCCCAAGTCCTAATCCTTGTGTACATGTGGGTGAACAAGTACAACTACATACCGTTTTGGTTATGTTATAACATTTCATTTTTTGTTTATTTATTTATTCCTCGTAAAGTCCATTGATTTTTTTTTAAAAGACGTTTACAGATCAAAATAAAGAATTATTAGATGAGAGAGGGTCCTCACGGTTTAAATTCTATAGTCCACAGATTGTTGTATAAAAGGTGTATCCAATATCATCAGATGACTCTCACGTTCATGATTTCCCGTGAAACCAGTTCGGTCACTTAAATTAATAGTCGTTTCTTGGAGGGACTACAACTATTGAAGTCAAGTCAGTCAGTGCGTCAGGAAAGACTAAGAAACACTGGGGTACCTGACGTCGTGTGGTCCGAAGGGACAGGTAGTGGTTGAGGGTCTCAAATGGATTTGAGTACTGGAAACTCAGCCACTGTGGTAGGTTGGCAGAGTAGGAGACAGTAGGGGCAGAGGAGGACGGAAGTTAGAGGGTCACGGTCACTCAGTCGAGAAGAGTAGTCCCCCGGTTTCATAACCTCAAAGTTGAAGTCGTAGTCAGGAAGGTCACCTGTGAGTCCTGACTAAAGGAAATCTTAATTGACCAACCTAGAGGAACGTCAGGTTCCCTGAGACTTCTCAGAAGAGGTTGTGATGTCAAGTTTTCGTAGTTAAGAAGTCACGAGTCGAAAGTCTCAGGTCGAGAGTGTAGGTATGTACTGGTGACCTTTTAGGTATCGAAACTCATGTGTCTTAAACAACATTATAGAGACAAATGGAGAGTGTTTACACTTAATAAAAATAACATATTTTAAACGTAATTCACAAGGAGGGACATCGAGTCTACTATTTCTTAGACGGGTATTACGCCCTCTAGACCCAAACTAGGGACCCAGTCCTTGTGGGGACCTCTTTCCTTTCCGTTGGGTGAAGTAATAAGAACGGGCCTCTTAAGGTACCTGTCTCCTCGGACCCTCGATATCAGGTACCCTAACGATTCTCAGTCTGTACTGATTCACTGATTGTGAATAAATGAATGAATTATACGTAACTATCGATATTTGAAGAATCTACTTTACTAATGTTAAAAATGTAATAATTTAATGTCAGAAGAAGTATGAAACAATCAACTCGAAATCAAAATTTTCCTATTATCTTCAAAAAAAAAAGAAATTAACTTCTTTAATTATATGTTATATTCGTAGTAAATTTCATTCTACCGATATCCATTAAGTTTAACTCTCAAGAACAAGTTATACTCTCTTAATGTCCACGATTAATAAACTACAAGAAAATACAAAGAGTAGGAAAGAGTACAGACTAAACCATGGTTATAAATGGACTACTCTTACCACATACTAAAGTAACAGACTCTGGAAATTCTTAACGTCTTTTGTTACAGAAGTTCCTTGAGTATCACTCCTTAACTACTTAATACTCTTTATAATTGAACTGTTAAGTATGCTCACATTTAGACTGTTCATATTTCGTCTAATAATTTATAAACTCTTTGTATCGTCTATGAAGGATACACTTGGATATTCCGACTAATCGGTTTGAATAAGACTTTGACCCCCCTTCTTAAGGTGACTTCTATATTCTCTACTTGTCTCAAAATTTCCTGTCCATCTTTAAACATTCCCACTTTTGTATCCTTTGACGCAGAACTCTTACTATAGTTTCCGAACTGATAAACCTCTTATCACTTTTAATCTCATTATTACCGTTATTCTAGACTCTGTGTTCATCGACCTTTTCTTTGACACTCTTCGTACAGTACAAGAAGATGACATCTGATTTTAGAAGGTCGTCTTAAAACGAAAGAAAACGAATATTAGTAACTTGACTATACTTGATGAAAGTCATATCTTAGACGTTATTCTACTATTTCTTCCTATAATAAAGTTGTTAAATATTCCGTTGACTTCCTCAGGAATGGATTCTTCTTAACCTTACCAATCCATATCACAAATGTGAATTACAAATTTTACAATCTTTTACTCTTTCTTTTAGATTCAAACTGTGGTTTTTAATATGATGTGTTCATATAACTTTCCAATAAGTTAATTGTTCAGATTTCTTTATCCATCTTATCTTTTATAAAAACTTCATTATTTAAGTGTAAACATGAACGGTACTTACTTTGACACGTTACTAAAGTCCAACGGACCAACGATACGATTTCTAGTTTATAATATTCAAAGTCTGAAACTTCTGTCCGTATGTTATCTCTATATCTAGATTTAAAATATCTGGATTTCATTTAGAACACTTTAGATACCCTAAAATAGAGTTACTCGTATGTGTTAGTACGTATGTGTGGTTTTCAAAGTATAGTAAGACCACTATATACTATTACTTACTTTATATAATTATGTTGTCTATTGACTTACTTTAGATAATTAAGTTGTCTACTGGTTTCCTTTATAAAATTCAATTTTATATTATTTTGGAATCTACCTTGAAGTTAGTTTACATCCGACCTCAAGTACTTCAACTTTCTCTCGTTTGTTGTTTTTATTTCCTATTTATTTATCATTCTCACCATGACTTCTTTTATTTTTTCTGCTGTTCGTAAAATTTATAATCACCCTTCAAGTGTTAACGGTTTATGATAAGACGTTAGTTTCCTCCACTTTTAAATTTTACTCAGTGAAATGACGTATCGTCTTTAATCGTGTTGTAACATTTAATTGTTATGAAGTTATTTTGTTTTTTATCCCATACCCAATAGTTAATATTTTAACAATCGTTAGAATCAAACCTATTTCAGAAGATTACACCATTCTCTTCCCTTGTTCAATATTGCCTGACTTCGTCCTTAAAGGTAGTGTTTTCAATTTTCTATCATTAACTGCGATAGAAAAAAAAAAAGTAAACTATGAACTCATGACAACTACATGGTGTACCATGACAATTACAGTGTCTAGGTATGACTATCATCCATAATATTGATAACTGATTTGAGGGTATCAAAAGAAACATCACTTAGACATGGTAAGAACCAAAGACATTTTCATTTACCTTTATGCGACCCTCTAGAGTAAAAGTAGTATTGATTGATCTTCTCGTAGGGACTTAGACTTCGGATTCATAAGAAGGACGATGACTCACATAACTCTAAAGAGACACAAACCAGTTATTTAATGGGATGAACAACAACGAGTTTGAGATTCAGCATAAGCTGAGAAACACTGGGGTACGTGATGTTGTGCGGTTCGAAGGGACAGGAAGTGGTAGAGGGACTCAAACGAGTTTGCGTACAGACAACTCAGCTACTACGGTAGGTTGGATGAGTAGGGGACACGGGCAGAAGAGGAGGACGGAAGTTAGAAAAGGTCGTTACTCAACGTAGTCACCCCAAAAGGTTACTCAACGTAGTCCATTGGTTTCATAACCTCGAAGTCGAAGTCGTAGTCAGAAAGGTCACTTATAAGTCCCAACTAAAGGAAATTGCAAATGACCGAAAATAGAGGAACGACAGATTCCTAAGAGTTCTCAGAAGAGGTCGTGGTAACAAGTTTTCATAGTTAAGAAGTTACAAGAAGGAAGAAATACAAGGTTGAGAGTGTAGGTATGTACTGATGAGCTTCTTGGTTATTAAAATTCCATAAAAAACATGAAACTTTAACTTCTTTTTTAATGTGGATTTATGGAATAGAATTTTCAGGGATATATAAGGGGGTCTTTAAGGTTCAATGTTACCACCCCATATTCCTTTTTCATTATTTGATTATTAATATCCTGAACACCGAGGGGACCACCGAGTCTGTAATTTCGGACTTTACGCCCTATGAGTCCAAACTAAGGACCCAACCCTTCTAGAGGACCTCTTCTTTTGCCGATAGGTGAAGTCGTGAGAACGGACCTCTTAAGGTACGTGTCTCCTCGGAATACCCGATGTCGGGTGCCCCAACGTTTCTCAACCTAGCCTGTCTCGCTGATCGTGAGTCATGTATAAGCTGTTATTTTCTTGTGAGCTGTATTAGTTCGAGGTAAAAGTAATTGTCACTTGGGGCGTGACGGGACCGAATTCTTCTCAACTGAGGATAGGGGTAAAGACCAACTTCTCTTTAATTATCAAGATCGCTCCTTTACTGAACAGAAAACAATTTAAGTTAATGGGACAAATAAATTGGATATACAACTCGTGTAGTACTCTTTACGGCCCGACCTACTCAATGTTCGGTCTTAGTTCTATCCGTTCCCTTTGAAGTTGTTGGAGTCAATACGTCTATTATGGTGAGATGACCGTCTTTCGTTTCTTCTTGATTTCTCGGAAAACTACTCCCACTTCTTTCTCTTACTTTCTCGGTCAAATGTAGATTTATAATTCTTTTGATTCCAGTACCGTAGTCCGGGGTAAGGAAGTACCGTTTGTTTTCCCCTTTTCCCCTTTTGTCACTGTCTAAGGGAGAAGAACCCGGGGTTTTATTGACGTCTACCACTAACGTTGGTACTTTAGTCTTCTGCGAACGAAGAACCGTCCTTTGACTACTGTTTCGATCTGTCACACAACTTTTCGTCTCTGTAACGAGACGGTTGTTTCTAGGTATGTCAGTTCCGACACCAGAGAGGCCACCAGTGTCTATCAACACTCTCGACCTGACATTACTTCCGTTTCGTAGTTTCTTAACTACCACAAACTTGACACCACGACCTCTTCTGAGGACTTTCAAAGAACCTGACGTTCCTCTAGTTTGGTCAGTTAGAATTCCCTTTAGTTAGGACTTATGAACAACCCTTCTGTCTAAGACTTCGATTTCGAGTTCACTAAACCAGTAAACTATGTTTGTCGGTTGAGTGATCTTTTCAAGGTCTTCGACCCTTTCTACCTCCCGTCTTCCTCTTCTCCCGTAGTCTCCTACTCTACCGGTCTACCGTAGTGACTACGTTACCAGGACTTAAACCCGTTTTAACCCTCTACGACTCCCCACTCCTCTGGACCCGACGATATTCAGATACCCCAGTGTTTCTCAACCTGTACCGACCCACTGAGTTGTTGTTACTGTTCCTGTTATCTGTAATTCCTTTCGATTACCATTTGTAAATAACTCCCTTTACTTTCATTACATAAAATTCTCTTAAATTGGAATTCCTTGTGTACAGTGTAATTAGAACTATCTGACTTTAATAAGTCTTTAATGTTTACTTAGAGGTGTTCGAAGGTACATGGAGAGAAAAAGAGGAAATTATGTTAGGAAGTAGGAGATTCTTAATCTTAAGTGTCGTCTGAAAACTTAAGGGTAAGTTTTAAAGAGAAATGATAATTATAGTATCATACAAAGGTAACTTAATGTAACTTTTGTGTATACAAAATCTTGGTTGCACCCTATTTTAACTATAAACAAATGACACGAGTCTTTGTAGTAGTCATAAGTTTTATAACGAAGACACTCATTAGGTGAACTGTAAAAAATTTTCTAGAAATATTTCAACCTTAAAAAGTAACAATACTTTGTAACGTATTTAGTTGTCCTTTACCTGTATTTTTTCAAATTTTTGTTAGAATTTTTATCCAGTTACTTTTTTTCTATGGACTTTAATATACTTGAGTGATAAAGGTAAACATCTAGAAAAGAACCTATTAGTGGTCAAACAAGTAGTTTCAATTGTAAAATGGTCGCCACTCGTTCAAAAGGGGTACTAATCTTCGTAGATTTAGCCTTATCGTGAGAAACCGTATCGAGATTTAATATACGGTAAATAAATCGTCAATGACACATTAATCACACAGAATTAAACTCGTAATTTTTACATAACTCAAGATGTATGTCGTAAATATTAATGTTCTAGTTAAACACCAATTGACTAAAGTGACGATTCTAAAACATAGCCCTTATAAATATACGTGAAAGTTTTAACGGTTGTCTCCTAAAACATAACCTTGAAGTTATTTTCATTTAGTAAATATAAAATGTGACCAAATTACAATTTTATAAGTTTAATATTTTGGGTACTTTCTTGATTAGGATATGATATTTATTTGTCAATGTATTCGAAAGTATATATACAAGTATGTAAACGCACACATGTATATATGTGTATGTTTGCGTGTACGTGGGCATAACAGTAAAGTCCAATTTTACAGACTAGTGCGTGTCCGTGATCTGTCTTTGACCCTGTATTCGTTAGCATACACACAAGTGTACAAATATACATATGTATGTGTGTCAGACAGGTTTATGACCGTATACTCCAACTTTACAGATAAATTCTTCTTATTTTCGAAATAACCTCGAACTAAACATAAGGAGTTATGTTCCTTCAAACTCGATTATACTGGATAATTTTATTAATAAAATACTTGAGTTATTACAAGACTTTTACGAGTATACGATATGTAAACATAACCGTCTTTGTAAATCAACACTTCAGATACATGAAAGGATACGGTGAATTTGAAGTGTCACTGTGTCCGAACTGAAAGAGGGTATTGGTTCGTATTTTACTAATTGAATCATCTAAAACAGTACTAGATTTGTACAAATAAGAGACTGATTTAAACTATTTGACTCAAAAAGTTCCCTTTTTTGGTAAAGTTTTCCGATAACAAACCTCAACGTCCTGAAATGTCTTGATAAATTCTCGTATTTAGACCTCGTGTCGTTTTATACGGTTTTCTTCCGAATTAATCCATCCAACCCCATGTTTTAAAACGTACTTACTGGGGTAATTAAAAAGGGAAATTCACTATTATTATTATTATTATTATTATTATTTAGGGTCTCCGAGTAGAATTTTTACTCCAAAACCATTTCAACCGTATTTGACACACTCTAAAATTTACTTTGTCACCCAATTGTAAAATCCGTATTTGCTTCTTTCCTATACTCTTGTCTTTTGTTTTTAACCTTTCCTTTTTTTTTAAATTGACCTCTCGAATTGTTGTTTTATATTTGTTAATTATATAGATACCTTTGTATTTTATGAATTGTAAATGGTGGTCTCAATATAAAAACCTTTAATTTATTGTATCTTTAACTTTATAGTATATTGTAATCATATATTGAAACTTTAAATCATATTATATATATGAAATATAATTATATGATCATATCAATTATACATGTGATTATTTTAAACTTTCATTCACCTTTAGACTCCTTCTAAAAATTTATATCTAAAGGGTGTTGTGATCACCGTATATAAATTCCGTATCCGGTCCACGAAATAGACGTCTCATCGGGAAGTGATTTAAAGTGAGTGGAAAAGAACCTTTACGATAATAAACCAGAAGATAGGATTCTTCGTAAATAAACTTTACTTTACTATAAAAGAAAGACCTTAACAAGATTCTACCTGTGGATAGTGTTAGACCCGATTAAGAAAAAGGGTCGAAATTTTCAAAAATTTTTTATCTCACCTCTCCTTTTCATTTACTCTATGTGTCCCTCTTCCTTCTCCCCTGTCCCTCTCTCTCTTCCTCTTCCCCTCTCATCTTTGTTCTCCCTCTTTTCCTACCTTCTTCTCTCTTTCTCTGTCTTTCTATGCCCCTCTCCACCCGACTTTTTCTCTTTAGATAGAAATCACGGTTGTCGTGTTATATCATACGGAGCCACTGAGTAGACGGTCGAGACGATTGATCATTTCCTATGAAAGATATCGTTCTCACTTCTTACTTCGTCTTTACGTATCTGACTTTTTTTTTTTTTTCTTCTTCTTGTTCTTATTCTTTATGACAGAACTACTTTAAAATTATGGACCAAGGGTCATCTAAGGTTATACTAAATATAGAAACGGAATCCAAGAAACTCTCGTGATTTTAGAAAAGATGAGTTCTATTAACTTACCCGAAGACAATGAACGTGACGTCTCAGGAGTAAAACACTCTATGTCTACTCCCTTCTCACTATTAATATCTTTTACAAAATTTTTACTTCATTAAATCTAAATTCCAATATCACTTTCTTCGTTGTTACTCAATCTTTTGTGGTTTATCAATACCGAATCTATATAAGTACATTTATAAAGTATAACTCTTTTTAAAATAGATATTTTCTTTTGATATCCAACTCCGTTGTCCGACCTCTTCTGTTCATACATAAGTTAAGTTTATACAAATCTTAAATACCAACAAGTAGGTAGATAGATAGGAAATGATGTCTCTTGAGAACATTCATCTTAGGGACAACGTTTAATACTGGACAGTTCTTAACTTAATCACTCTAAGTCGTAAAAAGTTAGGTAAAAGAGTACTGTAGGGTAGGTGAAGGCTAAAGTTAGACATTCACGATAGATATAAACAAAATATAATTACCAGACCGTGTTAAAGTGCAACGTTATTTTAAGAAATAACTATTGAAGAGACTTTCTCGAAAACCTATTCTTACAATAAAACTAATTATTTCTCGGTTCCAGAGACAATTTACGAGGATAATTATTATGTGACCTCCACGAGATTTCCACTTACGAGAAGTCAGTTGTGAAGTAGAATGTTGATTGATACGGATTTGTGTGTGTGTGTGTGTGTGTGTGTGTGTGTGTAGTCGACTCGTGTCTCTGTCTGTAACAGTTTATAGACAGGAATCAGTGACTTTTTTGTTACTTTTCTATGTCTACGTCAAAAATTCCTTACATTTTGAACATACTACTCTTTTAGTCATTTAGTGACTGACCGTTAAAAATCTTAAATAGTCTTTTCGTTAGTCTTACCGAGAAAATAAAAACGATGTAAAAAATCGAACTAACTTATCCATACTTTTTTTACTGTGGATGAAATTAGAAACACGAAATTCTCAACTCCTCACTTTACGATAATGAAGGTAATAAGGACATTCCATCTTCCTTTCTCGTTGTTAGATGACAGCGGAATTAATGAGGAGAAAGGAAAGTTGTAAGTGTCAAGAATAAATCCAACTTAAATATTTTCCGACGTCTTTTAATCACCCAGTAATTTAATTAGATTGATTAAGAATTTGTCACTTACATATAACTAATAGAGATAACGGATCTAAGGACCGAAGTTATTTTTATTAGGTAGAAATAATCTTTATACAAAATTTCACTTGAAATATGAGATGGTAAACCTCTTCCTTTACCGATGGGTGAGGTTATGAGAACGGACTTTTTAGGATTCCCGTCTTCTCGGATGGTCCAAGATCAGGTACCCCAATGTTTCTCAGCCTGTACTGGCTCGTCGACTTGTGTGAGATGGTTACAGTCATTATGACGCAGTTTAGTTTACATATTTACAAAACAGAGAGACTGATGAAAGGGGAGTAAAAAAAAAGAAAGGTATTCATACTTGTAATGACTCGTAATCAAGTCAAGTCAAGTCAAGTCAAGTAAAGTAAGCGAGTCAGCACAGGCTGAGAAACGCTGGGATACTAGGGTCGTGCGGTCCGGAGGGACAGGTAGTGGTTGAGGACCTCAAGTGAGTCTGAGTGCAGGTAGATCAGACACTACGGTAGGTCGGTAGAGTAGGAGCCAGCAGGGGAAGAGGAGGACGGGGGATGGGGAGGGTCGTAGTCAGAAAAGGTTACTCAGTTGAGAAGCGTACTCCACCGGTTTCACGGCCTCGAAGTCGAAATCGTAGTAAGGAAGGTTTCTTTAGGGTCCCAACTAGAGGAAGTCTTACCTGACCAACCTAGAGGAACGTCAGGTTCCCTGAGAGTTCTCAGAAGAGGTTGTGGTGTCAAGTTTTCGTCGTTAAGAAGCCGTGAGTCGGAAGAAGTGTCAGGTTGAGAGTGTAGGTATGTACTGGTGACCTTTTTGGTATCGGAACCGATCTGCCTGGAAACAACCGTTTCATTACAGAGACGAAAACTTATATGACAGATTCAATCCATGTGGAGATAAGAAAAAAACATACGAAAGGGGTTTCTTAAATACAATGTTTTTGTAAAGTTGATGGTATAGTCACGTTTACTTTGTGTGTACAGACCTTGTGAGAAGATGAAAATGTAAAGTAACATTTTAATCTCTATGAATTGATATCCTTAATGTGTGACGTTTTGTGAAATCTTTTATATGTGAAATCAAGAAAATATAGTACTTTCTCACCAAAAGGATCCACCACGATCACTATTTCTTGGACGGACGGTTACGTTTTTCTAAACCCAAACTAGGGACCCAGTCTTTCTAGGGGACCCCCTCCCGTACCGTTGAGTGAGGTCATGAGAACGGACCCTTTAGGGTACCTGTCTCTACGGATCGGTCTAGGTCAGGTATCCCAGCGTTCTGAGTCTGTGTTAATTTCCCTGAATCGAGTGTCGTGTATACTACACCGTCTACTCTCCATTTGGTTCATCTTTAACCAATGTTTTTTACTACTTTATTAGGATAACTCGCAGTTTATAAATGTTTGTTACTCTAATTTATAGAAATGTTAAAAATTTTAGTTTCACTTCCACTTACAACGAGTCAACACAGACTGAGAAACGCTGTCGCAACTGACACCGGTCAGTCCGAGGAGACAGGTACCCGAAGAGGTCCGTTCTTATGACCCCACCCAACGGTAAAGGAAAAGGTCCCCTGGCAGGGTTAGGTCGCTAACTTGGACCCAGAGGACGTACCGTCCGGCTAAGAAATGGTAAATTCAGGTACTCGTCAGATTCTAAATATGTTAAAAAAAACAACGGACCTTTAATAGACTTGTACATCTTTAAAGGACTAATCACGTTAACCTTGGATATCAACCTTTAAATAGACTTTAATCTTTATTCGTAGTTTGATAAATTTAAATACGATACACACACAAGTAAGTGAGTCATCGGAGAATGAGAAACTCTGGGTTCCTGACATCGGGAGGTCCGAGGAGACAAGTACCCTTAAAGGTTCGTTCTTATCACCCTACTCAACGGTAAAGGATAAGGTCCCTAGAAGGGATGGGTCCCTAACTTGGGCGTAGAGAGGACAAAGGACGTAACCGTCCGTCTAAGAAACGGTATAGACTATTTTAGACTTCTTACCTTTTTTTACTTACTGTATTAATTGTGTTACGAAGGGCATTTTCAGGTTCAACTTTTTTGAATGTCCCTATAGATACTCGATTTTAAATTAGAAAACTTCCATATACTCAATAAAAAAAGTGTATCGGTCTTATAGTGTTTACGGTTTTATAATATTTTTATTTATAATTTCACCATTTAAATTTTGATCAAATAACTATAACGAAGGGACCACCACGTCTCCAATTTCACAGACGGACGTTACACCCTCTGGACCCAAACTAAATAACTATAATTGAAATATTTTAGTATTGTTTATTTTAAGTTTTCATAAATGTTTACCCTTAAAAGGGTTTTTTCCATTCTTATCTAAAAAAAGTAGATTGATGACGACGACGACGACGACGATTCCACGAAGTCAACACAGGGAGACACGCTGGGGTATCTGCCGTTGGGTGGGTCGAAGGGGCAGGGACCCTAAGACACCCGTTCTTGTGACCTCACTCAACGGTAAAGGAAGAGGTTAAAAGAAGATTGATGTATTCACGTTAAGATGAATAATCCCATCTTTTACTTATGTTTCTGTTGACTGTTTTGTTCTCGTTGTCAAATACCCTATCCTGTTTCTGCCTCTAAGTCATCTGACGGATCTTTAGTTATTTTAGGTATGAATTGTAAAGTTGAAGTTAATTAACGTCTGATTTATCTAATATTATCCATTGTAACTCTCGAGTCTCTCTTTAAAACAAAAGAGAAAATCTTGGTAAACGGAGAGAGAGATATGTGTGTGTGTGTGTGTGTGTGCGTGTAAATTACTCATAAAAAGATAATTAAATAAAAAATAAGTTCATACAACACGGTTAGAGACGACATGGTGTTTCACTGAATCAATACGTGTATATGTGTAAGAAAGAAATACAAGAAAAGGTAATACCAAAGAGTGTTCTATAATTTATAAGGGACACTATATGTAAGTCAAATCAAGTCAAGTCAAGTCAGTGAGTCAGCACAGGCTGAGAAACGCTGGGGTACTTAGTATCGTGCGGTCCGGAGGGACAGGTAGTGGTTGAGGGCCTCAAGTGAGTCTGAGTGCAGGTAGCTCAGTCACTACGGTAGGTCGGTAGAGTAGGAAACAGTAGGGGAAGAGGAGGACGAGAGTTAGGGAGGGTCGTAGTCTCAGAAGAGGTTACTCAGTTGAGAAGTGTACTCCACCGGTTTCAGGACCTCGAAGTCGAAATCGTAGTAAGGAAGGTTTCTTTAGGGTCCCAACTAGAGGAAGTCTTACCTGACCAACCTAGAGGAACGTCAGGTTCCCTGAGAGTTCTCAGAAGAGGTTGTGGTGTCAAGTTTTCGTAGTTAAGAAACCGTGAGTCGGAAGAAGTGTCAGATTGAGAGTGTAGGTATGTACTGGTTTCCTTTTTGGTATCGGAACTGATCTGTCTGGAATCAGTCGTTTCATTACAGAGACGAAAACTTATATGATAGATCCAACCAGTATTGAAAAGAAGGTTCCTCATTCGCAGAAAATTAAAGTACCGACGTCAGTGGTAGACGTCACTAAAACCTCGGGGTTTTTTATTTCAGACTGTGACAAAGGTGACAAAGGGGTAGATAAAGGGTACTTCACTACCCTGGCCCACGGTACTAGAAGTAAAAGACTTACAACTCGAAATTCGGTTGAAAAAGCGAGAGGAGAAAGTGAAAGTAGTTCTCCGAAAAATCGAGGAGAAGTGAAAGACGGTATTCCCACCACAATAAACGTATAGTCTCCAATAACTATAAAGAGGACCGTTAGAACTAAGGTCGAACACAAAGAAGGTCAGGTCGCAAAGAGTACCACATGAGACGTATCTTCAATTTATTCGTCTCACTGTTATATGTCGGAACTGCATGAGGAAAAGGATAAACCTTGGTCAGACAACAAGGTACAGGTCAAGATTGACAACGAAGGACTGGACGTATGTCTAAAGAGTTCTCCGTCCAATCCACCAGACCATAAGGGTAGAGAAAGTCTTAAAAGGTGTCAAATAACACTAGGTGTGTCAGTTTCCGGAACCGTATCAGTTATTTGTCTTTATCTATAAAAAAAGACCTTGAGAGAACGAAAAAGGTACTAGGTCGTCTACAACCGTTAAACTAGAGACCAAGGAGACGGAAAAGATTTTGGTCGAACTTGTAGTCCCTCAAGTGCCAAGTGCATAACGACTTCGGACCGAACCTCTTAAAACTCGTAATGAAATAATCGTACACTCTATATGTAATCCTGGAACAAATAGGTAAGAGTTACGGTAGCGAAAGTAAAGGGTTAAAGACCGGGTAGGGAGGAGGGAGGGGTAACCTTTGGTATTCAGACAAGAGATACACACACTCAGATAAAGACAAAATACCTATTAAAGTAAACGCGGTATAAAATCAAAGGTGTATGTTCACTATATACGTAAACAGAAAGACAGAGACTAAATCGAAGTGAACCATACTATCAGAGATCAACGTAGGTACAACGACCTTACCATAATAAAACAAGAAAGTATAACGATTCTTTATAAGGTAACATATATACATACAGAAGAAATAGGTAAGTAGAGAACTACCTGTAAATCAGACAAAGGTGTAAAACGGATAACACTTATCACGACGATACTTGTAGCCGCATTACATAGAAAAACTCAATATCAAAACGGACCATATAATGGTCCTCACCCTAACGACCTAATATACGATTAGGATAAAAATCAAAAGACTCATTAGAGGTATGACAAAAGGTATCACCGACATGGTTGAATGTAAGGGTGGTCGTCACATCGTACTAAAAGAAAAGAACTGTGGGAGAGGTCGTAAACAACAAACATATGAAAAATTACTACCGGTAAGACTAGTTGTACTCCACCATAGAGTAACATCAAAACTGAATGTAAAAACTACCCATAAAAAAATAACGTAAACATGTAAAATAATTCCTTAAGACGACCTTTACATAGAATACATTCATTGAACTATGTGAGTTTATAAATTTGTGATATTATAAATTTAGTAAACTTTTAGTATATTGACTATCGTGTGAAAAATGTTTAATTACTAAGACAGATTCTTATTACGTGATTAGTAACATTACACAAGTCACTTTTTATTTTAGGTGAAAGTTTTGGTATACGAAGGTACATAGGTTCCATATCTCGATAAATTATGGTGTATGTGTGAGTGTGTGTGTGTACAACCCCTTTTTTAATTTGTATACACATCATAAGACTCTTCAAGATTTTTAAAGTTGTCTGAAGATTTCCATTAATATTAGAGGTTTTGATGTTTTTTTTAATATACTATTAGTCCTACCAGTACGTTAAATGTTCTATGAACATTAAATTTAAAGAAAAATGACCGATAGGTCAATGTGAATATTAAAAGTTTTAATTCTTATAAAAACAAACAAAAAAATAGAGTCAAAATAAACAAATAAATAAATAAAATGAAATGTTATAATATAACCAAAACGGTATGTAACTGTACTTAGGCGGTACCCACATGTACACAAGGGGTAGGACTTTGGGGGAGGGTGGAGGGAAGGGTAGGGTAGGGAGACCCAGGAGGGTCACGTGGTCGGGGTTCGTGGGACATTTTATAAGAATTAGAATTAATTAATTTTAATTCTTATAAAATAATTTATAGTAATTTTATACAGATGTTTTTGTTAGGTATGAATGACCATGGTTTATCGTGATTTCTATTTAAAATCTGGTTACGATCTCTTCCGTTACCGTGGGGTGAGGTCATGAGAACGGACCTTTTAGGGTATCTGTGTCCTCGGACCTTCCGATGTCAGGTACCCCAGCGACTCCCAGTCTGTGCTGACTTGCTGAAGTGAAAGTGAAAAGTGAAAGAACGTAACTTCTTCCTTTACCGTTGGGTGAGGTCACAAGAACGGACCTCTTAGGGTCCCTGTCCCCTCGGACCACCCGACGGCAGATACCCCAGCGTGTCTCAGTCTGTGCTGACTTCGCTGAATCGTCGTCGTCTCGGTATCCTCTTTTCGATACTGTTTAGACAAGTCGTGTAATTTTTGGTTTCTGTAACGTAACAACTGTTTTGAGTCATATCAGTTTCGATACCAAAAGGGTCATCAGTACATACCCAACTCTCGACCTGACTGATATGTTTTTCGACTCACGACTTCTTGACTACGGAAACTTGACACCACAACCCTTTCTAAGATCTCTAAGGGAACCTGACGTTCCTCTAGTTCGGTCAGTTAGACTTTTTTTTTTTTATTTATTTGGGACTTATAAGTAACCTTCCTGACTACGACTTCGACTTTGAGGTTATGAAACCGGTGGACTACATTTCTCAGTTAGGTAATCTTTTCTGGGACTACGACCCTTTCTACCTTCCGTCCTCTTGCCCTATTGTCTCCTACTCTACCAACCTACCGTAGTGACTGGGCTATCTGTACTCAAACTCCTTTGACGTTCTCTACCCCTTCCTGTCCCTTCGGACCGTCAGATACCTCAGTGTTCTTCAGTTTGTACTAACTCGTTGACTTGTTGATGTCTTGGACAACATTTACAAGGAATTAACGTGTTGGAGAAAAAACATAAGTGTTTATTGAAAAGACTTTACGTAATTTTTGTATGATTCTGTGTAAATGACTAGAATATGTAAAAGAACCTAGATGGGGTCTAACACAAAACTATTACTAATTGAATTCAATTATCATGTACTATCTAACATGTTAAACAAAATCAGATCAAGGGGACTCCTCGTTTGTGGCTACGCACTAATTTATACAATCTTAAAGTAATTTCATTTACAGATACACTTTCTTTTATTTTTCCCTTAACCTGTCCGACTCCCCCGTTACTTTTAGAGTGGGATTCACGGTCTCTTCTTCTCTTTCAAACGACCTTTGTGGGATCTGAAAACACTTCAGATTCTATAAAACCATTTGGGAGACCTTCAGAAGTTCGGTCACAACCAGTGATCTCTTTAAACGAACATTGACGTAGTCAAGAGGGGTTTATAAAGATAACGTGACTCAGAAGCGACCCTCTCTGACACCTTGTACACACGAACGTTTTGACACCACTACCTAAAGTTTCACGTCATTGACCCTGTGGGTGATTAATATAATAGTTTCGATGGTGCTACTTACACAGAATATTGAATGAGATTTTAATAATTATATTGAGTAATATCTAAACAATGGTAATGAAAAAGACAAATAAGATGAATTAATAAACAAAGACGTACAAATACGTATACCATATATAGATAAAAACAACAAATGAGTGATTCAGTACAGACTGTCAAAACGATGGGGTAACTGACATCGGGTGGTCCTAGGATACAGGTACCCCAAAGGGTCCGTTCTTACAATGGTAACAGAAGAGGTCCCCTAGAAGGCCTGGGTCCCTAGATTGGACGGAGTGGACGCAACCATCCACTTAATAAATGGTGGTTGAGTGGTCTTTTCGAACTATAGATACATAATAACAACGACAAATCAGTGATTCAGTACAGTTAAGAAAGCACTGTGGTACCTGACATCGGGTGGTCTGAGGAGTCAGGTATCCTAAAGGGTCCGTTCTTATGGTCTCACCCAACGGTAAAGGAAGATAACTTGGGTGTAAAGGACGTAACCGTCCATCTAAGAAATGGTGACTCCGTGGTCCCTTCGGGTATATAGATGTCTATGTGTGGAGATTTATTTACGTACTATACGTACTTCTTTATGTATCTTCGTTAATATATGTACCTTTACTCACGTGACTATAAATTTATATACGTAATATACATATATACATATATAATGTGTGTGTGTGTGTGTGTATAAATATATGTTGTCAATGAATTCGAGACGGATTTTAGAATTTTCACGTCATATAGTAAAAGATACCGATTAATGTCCAAAGTCTTATATTTTTAAAGAATATATGATACTTTTTAATTTCTATCTTACCAATAATAACGTGTACAAAATCGTTAAGTTAAAGACAACTTTTTTGTGACTCATATTTCTAATTAATATATTCTTTATCTTTCCTCTTCCCCGGTTCTACTATCTAATCCTTTCGGGACTTTAATGGAGGATGGTACCTTTGTCATTTTAATCTTAATGAATATCACATCGTTAGATTCTTTTACTGGACTTCTGATTGTCTTTTATTAAGGTGTTTATTCGGGGTACATTTTTTCCTTGGTCTTCTTCTTCTTCTCCCCTTTTCTACACTAGATCAGTCCTAGGTAAGAGAACCCAGTCACTGAGAGTTTGACGTTCTCATGGTGTCAGTGTCTCCTGGGGTTGTTTCTTACTCCCCCAGGTTCGGGGTGTAGGTCGAAGGGTTGGACCTATGTGGGACGTGACCTTCTCTTCAGGATATTGTAGACCCAAACTTTTGGTCACCCCAAATACAAGTCCTCTTGGTATTCTTCTGACATCCTTTGTCTTCCCACGTGTGTTCAGAGTTTATGAAGGTCGTGTCTCCTTTATTGGACTTTCTTTAGACCCAGTCTAGTCGAATTACTATGACTTCTCAGAGGGTGTCTTCATTTTCCACTGACTTTTAGAGGGACCAGTACCACTATGTTTCACTTCAGCAAGTCAACACAGGTTGAGAAACACTAGGGTACCTGACATCGGATGGTACGAGGAGGTAGGTACCCTAAAAGGTCCGTTCTCATGACCTCACCCAACGGTAAAGGAAGAGGTCACTACGTCTGTCTTCAGTTAAACCTTCCACCAAGACGACACTATTGTGATTGTGTCTTTTCTTCGTAAACTTTTAGGAGAAAGATCCGATAATTGGACAAGGGGTGACCTAACTATTGTCTGTGTTAACGGTACTTTGACACGTCTGCCGACTTCTCCCAGGATCAGGAGGGGAGTTCACCCACCGGTGGTCGGAACTCGGGCCGGTCAGGGACGTCTGTCACACACTTTCATACCGGGACAGGAGGTTACCCACGTGTGGTCGGGGTCCGGGGGTGTCCGACACGTCTCTCGGTATACGTGGGTACGACGTATCAGTGGACGTACCCCCTATGGGGGATGGGAGGTCACCCGTGTGTCGGTGGGGTGTTTCCTGTCGAAACATTAGTCGACCTATCCTCGAGTCTGGACGAATGGTCGTGAGGGTGTCATTGATCGGGAAAGTTTTGTCTACCCACGTACCTCGAACGTACACCCCCTATGGATCTCTTATATCAAGATCCCTCGTCTTCCATACGATGACTCGGGATATCCTACAGAGGATATAGCCCGGTAAAGAGATTCTAGTTCTTTATATCGGTTAACGGGGTTGTGTATCTTTATTCGTGTCTTCAAACACGATTAAATGGAATGTTGGTCGTTACATACTTACGGGGAGTTCCGTAAAAAATTTTGTATTTAAACAAATAAAATTAACCTCCGATTAATGAAATGTTATAACATCACCAAAACGGTGTGTAACTGTACTTAGACGGTACCCACACGTACACAAGGGGTAGGGCTTGGGGGACGGGTGGAGGTTTTCATTGAACCGTCACGATTATTTCTCGAAATATCACATTTTTTTCCTTTCTTTTTCTTTTTATATGTTATTTACATATACCAACGGTTTGAATTTTTTTTTCTTTCTTTATTTGTGTCTTGTGATCCACGTTACACTTTTGTTAGCTTACACAAGGTTTGATTCTTCGTTCTGTTTTGAAGTCTACTCTTTGGTTTGCTTCACCTCTATTCGTTAGATGGACTGTTTCTCAAGTTCCGTTACTAGTATTTTTATAATTAACTTGAACTCTCTTCTCACCTACTTATAATACTCTTAAAGTCGTTTCTCTTTCGAACTTCAACTTAGTTTGTCTCGACTTTTTATTTTATTGATATTATTTTTATGTGAGTTTTCTTAAGTATTATTCAATCTAGTGTGTCTCCTTGCTTAGTCGTTACGTCTTCTGTCTCATAAACTTTCATGGGCTCGACTTGTCTTCTTTGTCTTTAATCATCAAAATTTTTCATTCTTATTAAATTCTAAGTAGACCCTTTAATTACCTTGACTGTAAGTGTAATATCCTCAAGGTGTTCCTTTTCTTTCTCTTTTTTACTACCTCTTTAATAAACTTATTTATTAACTTTCGAAGAGATTGGACCACTCTCTTTATCTGTAGGTATAGGTTTTTCGACTTTCTCAGGGGTTTTCTACTTGGTCTTTTTAGGAGTGGTTCTGTTTAACGTTAATTTTATCTTTTTAATTTCCATTTCTTAAATTTACATCATTTCCCTTTAATTAACCAATATACGTTCTCTTTAAATTAACTGTAAAGTAACTTCTGAATCACTCAGTTTTCTCTCACCGTGTAGGTAAGATATACTACTTTCCTTTTAGAATGATGGTTCTTACATGATGGAGTCTTCCAATATTAAGTCTATTCTTTCTTCGTATTTCTCAAAATGTCTATTTATTTTCGGTTTCCTCAAGTAGTGGTCATTTGGTTGAAATGTTCTTTACTATTTCCTAGAAAAGATCTTTCCTTTCTTTTTGATACTGAAGTCAAGTCAAGTCAGTGAGTTAGTACAGGTTGATAAACACTAGGGTACTTGGCGTCGTGCGGCCCGGAGGGACAGGTAGTGGTTAAGGCTCTCAGGTGTGTTTGGGTACAGGTAACTCAACCACTACGGTAGTCGGTAGAGTAGAAGACAGTAGATGAAGAGGAGGACGGGGGTTAAGGAGGGTCGTAGTCCCAGAAAAGTTTACTCAGTCGAGAAGTGTAGTCCACCGGTTTCATAACTACACAGTCAAAGTTGTAGTCAGGAAGGTTACATGGGTGGGTCCTGACTAGAGGAAATCCTACTTGATGAACCTAGAGGAACGTCAAGTTCCCTGAGAGTTCTCAGAAGAGGTTGTGATGTCAAGTTTTCGTAGTTAAGAAGTCGTGAGTCGAAAGAAATATCAGGTTGAGAGTGTAGGTATGTACTGGTGACGTTTTTGGTATCGGAACTGATCTACCTAGAAACAACCGTTTCATTTCAGAGACGAAAAATTATACGACAGATGCAACCAGTATTAAAAGGAAGGTTCCTTATTCGCAGGAAATTAAAGTACCGACGTTAGTGGTAGACGTCACTAAAACCTCGGGTCTTTTTATTTCAGCCGGTGACAAAGGTGACAAAGGGGTAGATAAACGGTACTTCACTACTCCGGTTTTCGGTATTAGAATCAAAAGACTTACAACTCGAAATTCGGTTGAAAAAGTGAGAGGAGAAAGTGAAAGTAGTTCTCCGAAAAATCAAGGAGAAGTGAAAGACGGTATTCCCACCACAGTAGACGTATAGACTCCAATAATTA
This sequence comes from Capra ibex, assembly GCA_006410555.1. Taxonomy (NCBI): domain Eukaryota; kingdom Metazoa; phylum Chordata; class Mammalia; order Artiodactyla; family Bovidae; genus Capra; species Capra ibex. Next base: position 4,819,277 of record SJYO01006231.1, read on the forward strand.
TAAAGAGGGCCATTAGGATTAAGGTCGAACACAAAGGAGGTCGGGTCGCAAAGAGTACTACATGAGACGTGTCTCCAATTTATTCGTCCCACTGTTATAGGTCGGAACTGTATGAGGAAAAGGATAAACCTTGGTCAGACAAAAAGGTATAGATCATAGTGATCACTATATTATACTGATCACTATATTTTTAATACTTACCTTTTTAGAGTAACCATCCTAATTTTCTGTTTTCATCATTTTAGTATGTATAGGGGTTATAAATTCTATGTGTTTTGTTTTTACATTTTATACTACAGTCTGTATAATTTACACCCCCACTCATTTTAATTCACAACAATTTTGTGTAAGTTCGGATTTTATTAGTGTGTATATTTTTAATAATATACATTTAGAATACAATTCGTCTTTGGTTTTTAGATTTTATGTTACGGATGAGTCTGATTTTCCTCTTACCTTAGGTTTGTATTATGATTTTCATAAATAGTCAAGTGTTCCCTCTCTCATTTTCTTCTCCTTTCTTTTTCTTTTCTTGACGTTTTTGTTTATCTTTTGTTCATTATTTCAGTTACTTATATGTAGATAGTTTTTAAGGATAAATACATTTACCTGATTTACTAAGTCAGTTTTCTGAATCTCACTGATCAACCTGTGTTTTTGTTCACTTCTCTTCACTTCACTTCTTCTCCTATAAGGTATGTTTACCTTTACCTTTCTTTCGTTATGAATATATTCTGTTTTATCTGGAATTGTTTTGGACGATGTTCTCTGTTTCTTCCCGTAATGCATTACCGCCTACTCAGTTAGGTTGTTCTTAAATTTATATACATTGAATATTTATACATTTAACGGTATATTTATACATTTCTTATATAATTGTGTTTATATCCATCATACTCCGTTATTTGTTATCAATCCCTGGTACCGTTTTGATCTGTCGTATAATTTATTGTCTCTATAGTGAAACGACTGTTTCCGGGTACAGTAGTTTTGACACCAAAAAGGTCATCTGTACATGTTATACTCTTGACATGACAATTCTGACTCGTGGGTTCTTAACTACGAAAGTTTAACACCACGACCCCTTCTGAGAACTCTCAGGGAACCTGTAGTTCCTCCAGTTTCTTCAGTTACCCTTTCCTTTAGTTGAACTTACCTTCCTGACTACGACTTCGACTTCGAGGTCATGAAACCAGTAGACTACGTTTCTCGGACAATTAACCCTTTCTGAGAGTACCACCCTTTCTAACTTCCGTCCTCCTCTCTACTTGCTATCTCCTACTCTACAAACCTACCGTAGTGGCTGAGTTACCTACACACAAACTCGTTCGAGGTCCTCTGTCACTTCCTGTCCGATCGGACCACACGACATCAGGTACCCCAACGTTTCTCAGCCTGTGTTAATTACTGACTTGTTATCGTTTCTCCGACATTAGAGTGTGAATGTGGTGTCTAATAGACTTGTCTTTTAATTATATCTTTGTATCAGTGTGCACTATGGTCTATGTGAATTATCTATATCTTGAAAGATGGGTTATTTTTTCTTTTCTTTTTTTTCTAATGTCAAGAAAGTTCACTTATACCTCGTAAGAAGTATTATTTATTAATGCAATCCGGTTTTCGGTTCAAAACAGATTTGTTGTTTTGTTAGTTACCTAGTAACCTTTTTTTAGTTTCTCTTTTAAATTTTTATACCTCTATTTACTTTTACCTTTTTTTTTAGTCTTAGACAACCTATATTGTTTTCGTCAAGATTCTCCCTGTAATATCGGTATGTTCAGATGGAGTCCTTTGTTCTTTTCAGATTTTGTTGGATTTAAATGTAAATTTCCCTGATCTTTTTCTTGTTTATCTAGGATTTTAAGTATCTACCTTTTCTTATTATTAGTCTCATGTTTTTTAATTATATCTGTGTTTTATCTTTTATAGTAACTTTGATCAAATGTCAAACGTTTTTTTTGCCCACCATTTGGAAAACAGTCTCAGTACTCTCTCCGGTTCGATGACTCCGGTCTTTCTCCCGGGTCTCGGTTTGGCGTCCTTCTTTCTCCCCGGTCTCGGTTTGACGTCCTTTGTCTCCTCCCACCTCTAAGATGTTGTCGCCGTAGTATGCGACTGTCTTGCCCTTGGACCCTTTTTTACCTACTCGAGGACCTTTCTGTGTTAGAGGATCCTGACTTAACCCCCTTTTTTTATCTTCTATACTTGTCTGACCAATGGTTAGTCATTTAACTTAGCTACTATTGTGTCGAGGTTCTTTAGGTTTTCAGGTCCTGACAGTCTATGGAAGGGTCACTTAAGGTGCTTTGTAAATTTCTCCCCACTCCGGGATAGGAAGAGTGACAAGGTTTAAGAGAGTGAGACATCTCTGGTCTTCATTTGGGTACGAACATATCAGTTGGTTAGATACTGTTTCCTCTGTACTTATAAGTTACCTCTTTCCTACCGTAAAAGTTATTTACCACAACCCTTTTGACCCGTCGATGAACATTTTCTTAGATTACCTGATAAAAAGTGTGGTATATGTTTTTTGGGAGTTTTACCTAATTTTTGAGTTTGTACCGTGGACTTTAGTATCTTTAGACTCTTCTTTCGTACGTGTCATTCGAAAAACTGTACTCAGAATCGTTATAAAAACCTAGACAAAGGAGTCCGTTCCCGATGTTTTTGTATTTGTTTACCCTAGTGTAGTTTGATTTTTTGAAAACACGTGGTTTTCCTTTACCATTGTTTTACTTGTCCGTCGGACAACCTACTCTCTTCTATAAACGTTCGTCAGAGAGACGATTCACCAATTATAGGTCCTATATGTTTCTTGAACGTGTTGAGTTGTATTTTTTGTTGGCGTCAAATTTTTACCCACTTCCCGGACTTTTCTGTAAAAAGTATTCTATATGTCTACCTGTTGTCTTCGTAATTTTTATAAGCTATAGTCATTAGTAGTCTCTTTACATTTAGTTTTGGTATTACTCTACGATAGAGTGTGGACACTTACCGATAGTAGTAGTTCTGTTGTTTGTAGTTCCCAACCGGTCGAACTCCTCTTTTACACCCTAACATTTAACCACGTCGGGTATACATTTTACCACGTCTACACAGAGACCTTTAATTTTTATCTAGTCCGTTACAGTATACACACACTAATACTTTTTTTTCCCTTTATAAATAAAGTTTTCTTTTACGTGCAATCACAAGTCACGTCGTAACGAACGATATCGGTTCTACACCTTAGTTGGATTCATAGTTAACTATCAACTTAATTATATCTACTACACCATACGTAATTTTTATAAGCTATAGTCATTAGTAGTCTCTTTACATTTAGTTTTGGTATTACTCTACGATAGAGTGTGGACACTTACCGATAGTAGTAGTTTTGTTGTTTGTAGTTCTCAACCGGTCGAACTCCTCTTTTACACCCTAAACGTTGTTACACCTACCGAGATTGCCCATAGTACGATTCACTTTATTCATTTTTCCTCTTTTTTTTTACGACACATTAGAGTGAATATACACCTTAGACTTTCCGTTTTGTTTTCTTTCGCTTTCTTTTTGTCCCAACATCAATTTCTCTTGTCTCACACTAACGGTCTCTTCTCCTCCCACTCCCTCGTTTTGTCAAACTCCCATAATTCTCCACATTTGGTGTCCAATCTTTTATTCATTCGGTGTCACAACGTAATATGTCGTATTCCTTATACCAGTTATTGTGACATGATACATACCCTCGTCTACCAAGGAGGGAAATAGTGTCACCAGTAAAGTATTACGTACATTTACAGTTTAGGTGTGTTTCATGAGTATTTTCACTTTATTATAATATATAGTTGATATCGAATTAAGAATTTTGTTTTATCTTTTTATACAGGTGTAATCGTATACCTTATCATCTAAAGTTCCTTTTCAGAATTTACTGATTCTTTTAAATAACGGTATATTCAGGTACTAATGTAAAGAGAAATAATAAGGACATCAAAACCAGAAAGAACACGTCCTTTAAATAGGTAACGGTAATTGATATATGTAAATAATCACGACATAAAATTTAGAGGTTAAATTGCTGTTAAAATAGAAACCAGACATACAAAGTAGTCAGAACAGTTTTACTGAGTTTTAGAACTCGTTAGAACCTGTAAATAAACAAAAATTAGAACCGACAAAAACAAAAGATAAAATAACGAAAGGTAGGATTATAGGAGAGGACAAAGAAACTAAAATAAGACGACAAAAAGGTCAAAGAAATCCAAAAAATTAAGAAAAAAAGAACACAAGACTATATAACTTTCGACACAGAAGATTCATAATTCTACAAGTTAAAAAATAGTAGTGGAACACATACAAGTCTCCGATCTCAATATTGTATTTTTATACAGATCAACTTATAAATAAAATCAGAAAATTCACCTATATCTTATCTTATACCTGGTAACGGTCGAAAATCCACGGAGAATGACTGGACAGAGTTAAGTATTACTCGTTAAATCTCTTTCATATTCTGAAAATACTATTGACCTTGATCTGTCAAAAGTAGTAGGAACTACGTTAATTTTCCAGTTAGACAGGTCTCGTCTATGGTCCTTATTAATTTTAGTTATTCCTCTCGTAAAAAAAAAATTAAAAATCGTACGAGTCGTATACGTTTTATCAGTTACACAGGTTTGATAAGGTGTAAAAGTCATAAGTCTATACAAAATAATATTTTCAGTACTTTTACCTTTTTGAGGGGTTCGATCTTATTCTTTATAAGTCAATTACTTAAACTTCACAAACATAAGCCTAGACATAGATATAACGTACCAGTATTTAGGTTTTAGATAAAGATAAAACATTAGACTGTAAAAATAAATCCACCATTTACGTCTACAGAAATTTTAATTCTCAAATAACTGAGTTAAACACCCTTTCGAAGACCGAGTTTTTGTTAAGTCTTTACTAAATAAATGGAATCAAAAAAGAATTTTGAACAAAGAGCTGGAATGTTCAAGGAAGAGTAGAACACGAAGTTCCTCAGTTCCGCTGACGTCGGACACCAACGGTCCTATGTACCCGTCTGTAACGGACTACTTTCACATTACATTGTCGGACTAAACAGTAGTTTTACCTCTTTGGAACTTCCTTTCCACTAAACCACTCACCGTTGATCTTAAACTTTTACGACTAAAAGGGCATTCAATTGTTTTGTTTTTAAAATCTTTCAACCATGGTCCGTGTGCAAACACACACAATAGACATATGATTTTCAACGTATCTATGTATAAGGAATACACTTTCGGTGTACTCTTCTTTATTACTAAATAATAACTATAAACAATTTTTCAAACACAAAGAATATATTTTAGTCATCCATTATTTTAACGTAGTAAAGATCCTAATCGAACAGTATGGACGAATCAGAATGACAAATTTATGACTCCGTTGTTAAGTGAATAAAAAAGTACATAAAAAATAACTCTATTGTAACCATAAATTATAATATACAGAGTACACATGTTATAATATAAAGATGAAGATATATACGATGTGACACTGCTGGGGGTTTTTAAATCTAGGGTATAAATCAGAAGTATCAATCATTTATAACGGGATTTTCTTAAAAGTCTTTTTAGAATTTATTTGATACTAATAACTCAAATGGCAAACGATAAAGAAGTAAAGGTTTTATTCGTAGTAAAAATTTTTTTAATTATTTCTGTCAGAGATTCAATTAAAATCGTAACACTGGGATACTGATACAACAAACTTCACAAGTTGTCAATCTTAAACAATCCTCTACCTCAAGAGACGTCGGGATTCTCTATAAGTCTCAACGTACTATAAATAAATATATTCGTTCTATAAAAATCTTTAAAACTAAATAAAAGTGTTGTAACTTTGATATATGTTTCACAATATATCGCTCGATAACTATTTTACAGTTAATACATGAAAGAATAATGTTAAACTATGTAAAATAGGGTATCTTAGGAAGAATTAAAACACTAATATAAATTAATATAAAAATTGAATAATTGAAAATTACTTTAATTTCACCAATTTCTACTAACTATTTCTCCTGATTTTTACTTACCCTTTTTTCTAATTTGAAGATCTACATGATCCTTTAATTTTAAAATTTTCTCGACACTTCACTGAATACTCAGCAAATGACAAATTTTTAACGTCTTGAAGACATTTAATTTAAAAGAGTGAGGAGGTTGGAATGGTACCAAAATCTTTCCAGTTTATATGTCTATATTAGAAAAAATTCTATCTCTTTGAGCATTTCCTTATAGTTCAACATTCTTTAAAGACACAGTTTTAGAATGTATTGTATGTCTTTAAATTAACTCCTATAATTAAAAACATGAGATCTACGACTGTGTATCGGTAAATTGTAGGTACAGTAACTGTCTATAAATAAAGTGGTGACGTTCTATATTGTATATTTTTAAATTAATACCTATAAGTAAAGGAAGAAAATCGGAACTACATATGGGTAAATTATAGTATAGTATCTATGTATAAAAAAAGTAATAACGTTCGACACTTTACAATTTTAATTTGACGTGTATAGGTAACGGAACATCAAGGTACGTGTTATTCTTGGTTAGTGGTTTGACATGTGTCTATAAAACGAAAGTTTATGAACATTATTTTACTATAAAAGTTAGTAATCATGTACTTATAAATTAGAAAATTTCCTAATGACATTGATATTTAAATCTATACTGGTTAATGGTTTATTATTTATTATACTTCGATTTCAGTCAATTATAATGAAGTTTTTATTCTGAAACCAAAACCATTTTTACTGTCTACACACAATTTGTAACAATTTGATCTTTCTTTGTGTATTTGAATTTTTAAACGTGTTTTAAGGATTGTGAACTTCTGTCAGAGACTGTTCTAAGTAGACACGATATCTGTCATAGAGAAATGACATATACTTCTCTATGTTTCTTTCTCTATCCGTCCATCTATCTATTTCATTGTATTTATTATGGTGCAATCTTTCTGTACAAATTTTACGGTAACGTAAATTTGTTTCTTTTACTTCGATTTCAGTTGCACTTCTTTAATTACTTTTACTTAAAGTTTACTTCAAACAAAATGGTGTCTTCATGTTAATGATTTTTAACTAAATTTAAATCTTTATATGGGTCTTAACTAATCGAGATGTGACCTAGTTGTCTCTCCGGAATAGTTATGACTATAGACTCAGAGGTGGAGTTTCCAAAACTAAATCCTACACCAACCTAATAGTTCTCGAGATATATACTAATGTCACATTTCAGTTTCACTCTTAGTACCAAAATTTCGTTCCTTGTAATATCACTTTTAGGATTTAACACATTTTAATATGTTACAATTAAAACATTGTAATTTATAGGAAATTGATATATTTTCACGTGTATCATTTTTCTCTTTTTTAATCGTCGAGCGTTAAGATAATAATCAGAGAGTGGAGGGATAAAAACAACAACAACAATGAAATTGTAGACTACAATACGAGACTCGGGTATAGAGGCTTAGCTGGCTCTCTCGTTCAGGTGGTGTCATAACGTTTGCGTTCTTCCCTCAAACAAATAATGATCGCGCGATCCCGGGTTCAGAGTAGGGTGTGTTCCCTTAGACTGTTCTCGGCACCTGTTTCCTCATACCGCCGAATATATGTCCGTCAAGAAACAGAGTCAATGTCCTCATCGACCGCAATGTACTAACCGGTCCGTCCTACTCGCGTATAGGACAGAGAAAGACCATTTGTACTGAGTCCAGGATCTCTGGCAGCAAACCAGGGATTGTAATCCTCACTTTACATAAAAAATATTAGTCTATTAAGAGTGAGAACAACTTAACCAAACTACTGGTCCTATGGGAGCCGATCGGGGTGGAAAAAAATAACTTATATAAAATGAATGTTAACACATAATCGTATGATAACTGACCCCGTAAAAACGTCTTTGATTACGGACACCGGTCACTACATTTACTTATAACTTTGTGAGGTCAATTATTGTAAGTCCATTGTTTTCTGAATAATTATTCGGAGACCGGTTATTTAACAATCAAAGTTCATACACGTACGACACACGATTCAGTGAAGTCAGTCCAGGCTGAGAAACGCTGGGGTACCTGACATCGAGTAGTCCGAGGAGACAGGGACCCTAAGAGGTCCGTTCTTATAGCCTTACTCAAGGGAACGGGAGGAGGTCTCCTAGAAGGACTGCGTCCCCAGCTTGGATTCAGAACTCACGTCAGATTCGCGTCTCCAAGGACGCGACGTCCGTCTAAGAAATGACGACTCGGTGGTCCCTTCGGCAAAGTTCGTTTGTTGTATCGGTAAATAAAATAAATACATAAATAAAAATTATTTAATGTGAGGTATTATATACCCACTATAAGGAAAACGACATGTAACGTTGGATAAACAAAATATGCATCAAAAACATGGAGAATTGGGGATGAGAATGGAACGAGTAGAGGGGAGGGTGCCATTGTTGGTCAGACAGGAGAAATAGACACGGTGAGAAAGACAGATTATGAGTTAGTAACTAATTAAAATCTCAGGTGTACATTGACTTTCGAATACATAACCGGAAAGAGACAGACTGAATAAAGTGGTTCATGTCTTGAGAGATATTGGTAGGTACAAGATCGTTTTCTGTTTTAAAGTAAAATTACAAACTCACTATAAGGTAAGGTATGTGTTTATGGTGTGGAAATACGTAAGACGATTACCTATGAATCGACGAAAGTATAAGACGACGACCTTAATTACGACAACATTTGTGACCTGTCGTACATAAAAATGTTAATCACAAAATTGAAATAAGAAAGTAAGGTGAGGATGTATGAATCCTTACCTCAACAACTTATTTTACTATCAAGATAAAAATTAAAAAACTCTTTAGAGATATGACAAAAGTCGTCTCAGATATGGGTACATGTAATGTCGGTAGTCATATGATTGCAAGGGAAACTAGGTGAAAAAAACAGTTGTAAACACTAAACAACAGAAAAACTCGTATGGGTAAGACTGTTAACACGCTACTATATGATAACCCCAAAACTAAACCTAAAAGGACCACTGTTCAAAAGTAACTCGTACAAAAGTACACAGGTAACCCATAGACATACAGAAGAAACTTTTTTTCGGATAAGTCCTGAAAACGGGGGTAAAAAAAGAAAAGAAAAAATTTCTAAAATAACTTCATATGAACTAAATATTATAACACAAATAAAGAAGACATATCGTTTCAATGAGTATATATATGTTCATATATATATATATATATATACGATAAAAAGTATAAGAAAAGGTAACACCAAACAGTGCCCTATGACTTTTGCCAAGGGACACGATGTGTCATCCTGGAACAACGAATAAGTAGGATATGCATTGTCTGACGGAGACGATTAGGGTTTGAAAGGAAAGGGAGGTGACGGGGTGGAGGGGTAATTGTTGATATTTGGACAAAAATACAGACATTCAGACAAAAACAAAATATCTATATAATCAAGGGATTTAGTTCAAGAAACAAGGAAACTATAACTGAACATACTCGATAAATATATAAAACTTATAATTGGTGAATAGTATGTATATAAACGTTTATCAAAGAGGGTAAGTCATCCGACAGAAAAAAAAAATATCAAGGTAAATGACACGATTTTCTAAAATATATTAATACAAGATAAACAAATAAAAACAAAAAAAAAAATGAAACGGACACAACTGTTTAATTTTTTTTACAAAATTCGGAAGATATTTACTCACATAACTAATACGTCGTTAAAGGAGATCCTTAAAATACTAAAGGTCCGAGTATAAGTCCTGAAAGTAGGTAAAACTTAAATAAAAACACATAACCCACTCTTTTTAAAGACTAAAATATATCCCAACACTTCTAAAGTTGTTTGGTGAATAACTTAGTTCACATAAAATGAGTAACATACAAAAATAAAAATAAAAAACGTTATCTAATTAAATGACATCTACACTCCCATACAAAGCGACTAGATACATAGACAAAAACAGGTGTAATACTACGAAATTAATGGTATATAAACGTCACATTAGACTTGAGTCCCTCGTACTATGGAGGTTAAAATAAGAAAAAAAAAGAGTTCTAAAGTAATCGATAAACCGTCGAAAAGAAAGGAAAAAAAAAAGAAGGTTTTTTTCTTCTTCGATAAATACAAAGGTATATTTAAAATTCTAATAAACAGGATCAAAGTACTTTTACAGTACTTATAAAACTATCCTTAGTGTAATTTTGACATTTACCGAAAGTCATCATACTTGAGAAAGTGTTATAATTACGAAGGTTAGTCAATTGATCCTATAGAAAAGTAAATAAACATAGTGGAAGTTAAAGAAAGTAGTTACGGAATGTAAAAATTTCTCATATAGAACAACGGGAGGAACCAATTCAAATAAGTATCCATGAAGCAAGAAGACCTTCTAAAAGAGAAAGACTGTCAAGTAATAATTACATATCTCTTCGTTATCCAAAAACACATAATTGAAACATAGGACTTTTAAATGACTAAGTAAAAAATCAAGATTGTCAAAAAAAACCACCTGTGAAGTCTCAAAAAATACGTATCATAGTACAGTAGACGTTTATATGAAAATACAGAAGGGAAGATTAAACCTACGGGAAATTAAATGAAAAGACTAACGATACTGAACATGAAGGTTATGATACAATTTATTTTCACCACTATAACCGTTAAGAAAAAAAGGACTAAAATCTCCTTTTATAAAGTTGTAAACTCGTGACTCTTACTATAATAGACATACAAACGGTATTTCTTCATTTCACTTTAAACGAGTCAGTACAGGTAGAGAAACGTTTGGGTACCTGATATGTTGGGTACTTTAAGAAGTCCGGTCTTATAATCTCACTCGTTGGAAAGGGAAGTGGTCCCCTAGAAGGGTTGGTTCCCGAGTTTGGGTCCAGAGGGTGTAACGTCGGCCTAAGAAATGGTTGACTCGGTATTCCCTTCGGGTTCTTATATCCTCACCTATCAGACAGGGAAGAGGTCGTCTAGACTGGGTCCTTAGTTTGACCCCAGAGGACGTAACGTCCACCTAAAAGTTGAATCGTACTCCCTTCGGTCCATCAGAAATAAAATAACTTTATTTAAGGACATATAGTTGAAACGATTCTCAAAAAAAAATTAGTATTTACCTACAAATTAAAACGATTTACGAAATGTAGATAACTCTACTAGTGTAATAAAAATAGGACTTAAAATAATTATATGATATAGTATGACTAAATGAACGTATATAACTTGGTGTAAATACAAGGACCTTCTTTAGGATGAACGAGTATCATATACTAGGAAAAATATATAACAACTCAAGTCAAACAATTGTAAAAGAATTGTTCACCATAGATGTAGATATAAAGAGTCTCTATAATTGGATATTGAAGATAAAAAGTCAAAATTAAAAACATCATAGACAGACTAAAACCAAAGTCCTATTATCACCGAAATATCTTACTTAAACCTTCACAAGGGTGGCGAGGTTAAAAACCTTTACCAAATCCTTCATATCCCTAATTGTGAAAAAACATACCAAACATCTTAAGGGGACACTTCAGTAGACCCTGACATGACAACAAACAACTCTCTAAAAACTGATCACTAAAGTCAAAGTTAGGATCACTAGGTATGATAAGTTTAGAAAGAAGGATAAGTAAAACCTTCTTACTTAAAGGAGTACAAAGGTCTTTAAATAGATGAAGAAGATCCAAAAGATTAAACAACCATACCTTGATCAGCATTATAAGTGAATATTAACAAATATAAAGTTACTATAGATAATATTAATGAGAAAATAAAGTACAAAACAAATAAACACAACCCCCCCACACATTAAAGGCACCAAGACAGAGTAGGGTCGGTTATACACTTTACGTCAGGTCCCACTGTCGAGTCTCGAAATAAGTCGTTCTCTTCCTTTCATTTGGTAGTGCTCACGTCCAGTCGGGGTTTCGTCTCCGGAAATAAAAAGTCCCGAGGTTTTAACTTTAGTCAGAACCGAAGGAGAAAAATATACGAACAGATGAGAAGGGACTTCGGTGTGCTACATTTAACCCAATCGGTCCTCCTCACACACAAAGTGGACTCCAAGAGTGACGTCGGGAGTCCAAAAGAAAACAAGGTAAAAACTCCCGAAAAGGAAAGAAACAGAAATCGGTGGCGGTAAAACCTGAGGAAAAAGGATAAAATTGATGGAGTTGTCCGAAGTTATACACTTGGCACTTGAAGGTCTACAAGTTAGACCAAAATCTTTTCCGTCTCTAATTTAACGGTTGTAGACGACCTAGTAGCTTTTTCGTTCTCTCAAGGTCATTTTGTAGATGAAGACGAAATAACTGATACGGATTTGGAAACTGACATACCCAGTGTCATTAGACACTTTTTAAGAAGATCTCTACCCTTATGGTCCGGTGGACTGGACGGAGAACTCTTTAGACATACGTCCAGTCCTTCGTTGTCAATCTTGACCTGTACCTTGTTGTCTGACCAAGGTCTATCCTTTTCCTCAGGTAGTTCCGACATGTAACGGTGGGACGAATTGAATATACGTCTCATATAGTACTCAATGCGACCCGACCTACTTCGTGTTCGACCTTAGTTCTAACGGTCCTCTTTATAGTTATTGAAGTCTATGCTTCTACTGTGGTGGGAATACCGTCTTTCACTTCTCCTTGATTTTACGGAGAACTACTTTCACTTTCTCCTCTCACTTTTTCAACCGAATTTCGAGTTGTAAGTCTTTTGCTTCTGATACCGTAGACTAAGGTAGTGAATTACCCTTTATCTACCCCTTTCTCGTTGTCTGAAATAAAAAACCCGAGGTTTTAGTGACGTCTACCACTGACGTCGGTACTTTAATTTTCTACGAATAAAAAACTTTCTTTTCAATACTGGTTGGATCAGTCGTATAAGTTTTCGTGTCTGTAATGAAACGGTCGTTCCAGGTACATCAGTTTCGATACCGAAAAGGTCACCAGTACATATCTACACTCTCAACCTGATATTTCTTTCGACTCACGACTTCTTAACTACGAAAACTTGACACCACAACCTCTTCTGAGAACTCTCAAGGAGTCTGACGTTCCTCTAGGTTGGTCAGGTAGGATTTCCTTTAGCCAGGACTTATAAGTGACCTTCCTGACAACGACTTCGACTGTAAAGTTATGAAACTGGTGGACTATCCTTCTCGACTGAGTAACCTTTTCTGGGACTACTTTCCTTTCTAACTTCCGACCTACTCTTCCCCTACTACCTCCTACTCTACCAACCTCCCGGAGTAGTTAAGTTACCTGTACTCAAACTCTCTTGAGACCCTCGACTACTACCTGTCCCACCGGACCTCACGACGTCAGGTACCCCAGCGTTTCTCAACCTGTGCTGACTCACTGACTTGACTTGACTTCACTTAATGGATTTCAGGGAGGGGAATTCTCTAGTCTACGGGTTAAACCCCCTCATCCCCCGACCTCCAGAGAGACCGATCAATTTCGTCTCGACACTACCGTTCCCCTGTAACCCGGAGGGGGAGAACGTTCAGAGTTCTGAGTCTCAGAAATATAGTCACAGGTAGATTCCCACTCACTAGAAGATACCAACCGACTTCAAAATATCTAGGAACAACTTGACCGTGAAGTACAACATCGATCATCTCTGTTTTGTCCAATCTGTTACTATGTACGTCGTTAGTATTTGTCGTAGTTATACCACTTTTGTCCCTAATCAACTCCGTAATCGGTTGAGGTTTAGGGGGGGAGTGATCCTTTTCCTAGGGAGGTCTTCTAACATCGGTGGGACTCTAGAGAAGTCGAACAAGAAACTCTGGGGTATTCTAGACTTACCAAAAGAACTCATGACACTCTGAAAGAAATTGAAGTCAAGTCAAGTCGACGAGTCAGTACAGACTGTGAAACACTGGGGTACTTGACGTCGTGCGGTCCGGAGGGACAGGTAGTGGTTGAGGACCTCAGGTGGGTTTGAGAAGAGGTAACTCAGCCACTACGGTAGGTCGGTAGAGTAGGAGACAGCAGGGGAAAAGGAGGACGGGAGTTAGAAAGGGTCGTAGTCCCAGAAAAGTTTACTCAGTCGAGAAGTGTACTCCACCGGTTTGATGACCTTAAAGTCGAAGTGGTAGGCAGGAAGGTTACTTGTGGATCCTGACTAGAGGAAATCCTACCTGATCAACCTAAGGAACGTCAGGTTCCCTGAGAGTTCTCAGAAGAGGTTGTGGTGTCAAGTTTTCGTAGTTAAGAGGCCTCAAGTCGAAAGAAATATCAGGTTGAGAGTGTAGGTATGTACTCGTGACCTTTTGGGTATCGGAACTGATATACCTGGAAATACCTGTTTCATTACAGAGACGAAAACTTATATGACAGATCCAACCAGTATTGAATCGACTTCCACAAATGGGTCTTTGTTGTGCAGAGTAGGTTCTACCGATTTCAGGGAGAAATAAGTCCCTAGTCTTCTAGACAGAGGACAGATAAAACCGCATGTTCGGGACGGTTCGACACAACCGATTAATCTCGATAGGACTCGTTAGAATAGAGGTCTTTGAATTAAAACCCCCACGAGTAATCTTACCGTGAGTGAACATCAGGACTTATCCGTAGACTCTAGAGGGTCCCGAGTGTCCACAAAACTAAAACCCGCACAGTAATCTTACCGTGAGTAAACATCAGGACTTATCCGTAGACTCTAGAGAGTCTCCGAATGTCCATATAACTCACAGGAGAAGACAAAATAAGGTACCGAACTGGGTACTCATCATTTAGGTCCTCACGACAGGACCTTGGAACTGACGACACCCCTATCTTTCATAATGTCCCAGGTACACCCGACCTTAACTCGGAAACTCCTAGGTAGAATGGTCTAAAATTAATCCTACACTCAGGGATCTCGTATCTCACCACCGAGAAATCTTAAGCATCCCAGAACCAACTGGGAGGTGTTCTCATATAGAACAACCTAAAAAAAAAAATTGGTGGAGGAGTCGGAAGAGTTAGACCCACCCTTTCGGAAGGTAGGTAGGACACTTACATAAATAGTACTGATCATCTATAAACATGGGAACTTCTTGACCGTAGACCCACTCCAGATAGACGGTCAGGAGAGGACCCAACCGGGGTGAGGTAACCTACCCGCCCCGGTCGACCCCAGAAACTCGAGGAACCCCCGACAAATTAACCGTCCACCTATTTTCCTCTGATACTCTGAACGGAATATCAGTAAACCTCCGGACAAGGAGACTTTTTGGAAAGATCAGTAGAAACCTCCCGGAAGAGGGGATTTACTTATCACCGGAAATTCCTCAATTGGTTGAAGGTGACTCCAAGGGTCCGTCTTTTTCCTCAGGGAAGAAAACCTTAGTGGGGTATACTAACAAAACTTTCGGAATTGAGAATCGAAAGTCTCAGAGTGGAAATCATATGCTCCCTCAAAAACCGATTAATTTAGACGCCTTGATTCCACCGTTGGGGATAATACAGTAAAAAGCCATTACGACGAGAGAATCGACGGACTCGACGAACCGAGGGAGTGCGGTGAAGGCACGAGGGAAAAACCACAGGAAGTGTCACCCTCTGACTTTGGAGTCGCCCATCCATCTGATGGAGGTCCTCGGATTCCCAAACTAGTGGTATAAACTGACCCCTGGGAGCCCACCAGTTCACCGGAGAAAGAAAGGTTTATCGTCGTACACGTACATCGTAGTCCTTCCGCATGAGCCTCAGCCGCATTTACCGACGAGAAAAAGGAAAAGGGTCGAGATCTTGAACTCAATCCCGATACTCGAGTCGGTTAACCCGACTTCATGGACCACCGTTTCCCAATCGGAGATCAATAATAGAGTTTCAACTTCTGATGACGTATAGGGTCAAGAAGAAAAAGGTAGGTTCTGTTTCGACAAAGGTAGTGATATTGTCTGAAGGAGTCCTAACCAGTCTCCTAGAAGGTTGTTAGGGAGAGTCCCAAAACAGGTCACTAGGTTTCAAAGATCCGTTCTCACTTTCCCCTCTCTCGGGAACCCCCATCCGTCCTCCCATCAACCCAATTCTTGGAGTGTTCCCCTATATTACTTCGGACCTAAAAGGTAATCGTGACAAACTATAGACTCCTAGGAAACTAGTTCGTAGGTATTTACAGGAGGGGATAAGTCCTCAACAAAGTGAACCACCGACCATTTTTATCAATCAAACGGGGGTTCTCTTTCAAAATTTCGTAGAAGATAGTCCTTACGTTATCGACGTTCTAAAACTTCCGTCCCTTTCTACAGAAGGTTTCTTCCCCATCCTGTGAATCCCTGGTGGGTTTTGAACACCCTTTTATAAACAGGTAGGGTCGTTGTTTCCTCACGGACCCACTTACAAAACATTAACAAAAAGGACTTCGTGGGTTTTTACCATGTCTAAACCATCCTCTTCCGAAACCTCATCTTCCAGTCCTGTTTTACCCATCGGGGACACAGTTGGTTCTTCAAGAACCTGGATGGACGGTGTAGATCAAAGTCGGAACCGAGGTCGGGGCACTACCAATAGACACTATCCACCCGACAGACCTCGTCCGGTAAAGTGAGGACAACTTGGTAGTACTCCCTTCCGAACCGTGAACTGGAACTCCGAGAGTCCAGGGTTTCCGTCTCACGGCGGGTTACAGAGTTAACTACTGTAAACATCGTTCGGTAAAATCCTCTGAACAGTGTCAAATCTGTGAGAGACCGGGTCGTAGGGTGGACGGATGTCTAATCCGTAAACGGAGTACGGAACAGGAAGTTCCTGAGCCCCAAACGGTATCCCGAAGGGACCTCCCGTCGGTCGAAGACCCGTACGGAACCGAGAGAGGAACAGAGGGAAAGGACCCGGAACTGGAGGGAGGGGACAAGAGAAAATATTTTCCACAACCACCGACAGACCTGGTAGAGTAGATCTCTCGTTCGTCCCAGGACGACGACAACGACAACATTGAAATAGGACTACAGACTACGTGAAACCCTGTCCTTAAACAGGAAATTTTAGTAGACAGGAAGCATTCTCAGATTCAGATCTGACCATTTGAAAACCTCCCGGAGAAAATCTGAACGGTCTTTCCGTCACCCCAAGAGCAACCTGAGGACTCAATAATTACTCGGGCCCGTGGCAGGGTTTTGATTATTCGAAGGAAGACAAAGGTACCCAACTGCAGGAATCCCCACTCAGAAGGACTTCGAAAAGGATGGGTCATGACAACGTCGGACTCTCAGTCCGTAGAGGTCCAGTCTCACGTATAGGGGTCTGTCCAACTCCACACTGTTGGAGGACCTCTAGACTAGGGGTCCGTCCCACTCCGTACAGTCGGAAGACTCTTAACCCAGGGACCTGTACAACTCCGTCCGACTGGAGGACCCTGGGGGACCTGACCACCCAAGGACTCGTCTAGTTCCACACTATTGGTGGACTCCTGGTATAGCGATCCGTCCAGCTCCGTCCAACTGGAGGACCCTAGGGGTCCGACCTCAACCCACAGGGGTTCCGAGGTCACACTGATCACGACCTCTCCTAATTCCACCACATTTGAATTGTGTAACGGTCAAACAGGTGACACCTACCTTTATCTATGGTACTACATTTCATTAGGTTCTGACACGGGACTCTGACCCTTGGACCGTTTTGTCGGTATTCCGAATAGGAGAATAACGAGACTCCCTTACCTTTAGTGACTAAAGAAGGGAGTAGGAGGGATTCTCGTCAAAGCCCACAAAGGTTACCAATGAGATTTACTGTGTGGGTCTCCGCGGTACTGTCAAGGTTCCGTGATAATTTCCTGGTCCCTCACCCACCAAGAGGTCAACAACCTTACTAGGAGGGTGAGTAATCGTATACTTTAGTGGGTCGAATGTTTTTGATCGGTGTGGTGTAAAGTAGGGGCGACGTATGTGGGAGACACTACCGGGTGTGAGACACCTCACACGCAGAGAGACTTAGACTTGTGTAGATTGAGAACGGATAGTGACATATAGAGTGACTTAAGAACAAAGTTATTCTGTAGTTCTTGGACTCGAAGTAATCCAGGACTTTGGGCCATGGTACCCAAAACCGGTCCAATTTCAGGGCCAACCTGTACTGACTCACTGGTTCGTGTCGTGTCTCAGGGACGGTGTACCCAAACTCAGGGTTAGCCCATGTGTCAAAGTTTGTGTTGAAAGTCTTTACCTTTCTACTACCGGACGGGTTATGAAACATTTGTCACCGGACCTACCTCTCTCCTTGACTTCCTGTCCTCCTTTTGCGTCATCCTTTTAGCACGGCTCCTTGGGGAAAGTATCGAACGACCTTTGTAACGATTTTCGCACTGGACACAGATGTTAAAAGTAACCGGACCAGGAACCGTATTTCCTCTAATTCCCGTCGTCTTGGGAGTGGGTGAACCCGTTCCCGATGATTCTGCATCGTCTCTCACCTCGGAAGTCCTGTGTGACCCCTCATCGGGGACGGTCTCAAGGAGTCAACGTGGGGACGACAAGTGTCCCCCAAACTCCTTTGTTCTTTGTTCTCTGACATTTCCTTAATTCTAAAACGATCGGCATACAGGGAGGTCGGTGTCCCCGCTCCTGGCGGACGGAATTAGCTCCAGAGGACCTTAGACTCCGACTCGACACACTCTAAAGACGACTCCAGGAAAAAACAACAGGACCAAAGGTCGTGCGACCCGAAGAACAGTGAAGGTGACGCGACCTAAAGGAAGCGGAAGTCGAAGGTGGTGCACTCGAAAGTGGCTCGACCCGAAGACGACACGATCCACAGACGAAGTGACTCCGGTTCGACTTCAACAAAGTCGGTCCAATTTAGACTCTGTGTCGTGGTCTATACAGGACCCTCACACATTAAAGGAACCGAGACAGAACGATCTCGTTTCTAAACTATACCGCCCGGTCACAATGTCGAACCAATGTCGAGTCTCAAAATAAGGTGTTCGTTTCGTTTCATGTGGGAACTCCACACTCCCACCCGGTTGGCGTTTCCTCTCCAGAGTTAGACAGAACCGAAGGAGGTAAATATACAAACAGAGGATGGACGACTCGGACGGGATACATTTAACCCGATCGGTCCTCCCGACAAACAAAATGGACTCCAAGAGTGAGACCAGGAGACTGAAAGAAAACAGGGAAAAAAAAAAAAAAAGGAAAGAAACAGAAAATCGGTGGTGGTAAAACCTGAGGCAAAGGGATAAGATTGATGGATTGCAAACTTAGGAATTTAAAAAAGAACTACTTAGACCTATTTACAACTAGTTATAAAATAGGAAAAGACTTTGGTAAAGAACCAAAGTAATTAGAAAAGACAATAAAAAGAAAAGTAAACAAAGTAAATAGGAAAGAGACCAGAAATAATAAAGGAAGTAATACAACTGAGACCCAAAATAAACAAGAAGAAGTAGATTATAAGAACGGACCTTTTAGGGCACCTCCCTCTTTGGACTGTCCGCTGTCAGGTGCCCCAGCGTTTCTCAACCCGTGCTGTCCTTTAAACAAAATAAAATAAAAGAAGAAAAGAAATAGATTATGGAGGTCTACAGTTCAATCTGACATATAGACTCAAAAAAGATGTTTTAATAGAGAACCTCAATCGAAACGACATAGGGTATTTAAACGTTTCAACACAACGGTAAACATAGACAGAATTATTAAAGGAGAAACTAAAGAAGTGACTGGGTGACCAAAGAACCATCGTACAACAACTTAAAAGTGTAGAAACATGAAAGGGGTAAAAAGAAGTATTTCAACTAAAGATCAAAGTATAGCAACACCAATCTTTTCAAGAACTGAATTGAAAATAGAAAACATTAAACAAACCCGAAGAAAACACCGGTTTTATACTAGATATAGACCTCTTTCAAAGTACGCGTCAAATTTTCTTACACATAAGAATACAAAAACACACCTTTGAGCATCTAAAGTTAATTTAGGTTGACCGGACAGTAAATACCGGTGTTAAAGGAATAATTTAAAGACTAGAACTACTACATTTACCCTACAATTTTAAGGGTTGTCAATTAATACCCGAAGGGACTATCGAGGTAACCGTTTTTTAGGTGGACGTCACGTTCTCTGGGGTCAAACTAAGGACCCAACCCTTCGAGACGACCTCTTCCCTTTCCGATACGTGAGGTCATAAGATCGGACCTCTTAAAGTACCTGACATATCAGGTGCCCCAGTGTTTCTCACTCTGTGCTGACTCACTGAAAGTGAAAGTATGAAGTAATACCATAATAATAGTTAAAGAGGGATACATAAAGAATTATAATCGACAGATATAAATCCAAGAAGGTGATTATCCATACATTGATTTCGTAAACTTCTGAATTAGGTAATGTTACTTGTTTACTTGTTTGTTTGTTTGAACTTGTACTTATAAGTATCGTCGTAACAAATATTAATCCCAAAGGAACCACCGAGTCTACTATTATTTAGACGGACGTTACACCCTCTGGACCCAAGATAGAGACCCAGTCCTTCTAGGTCACCTCTTTCTTGACCGTTGAGGGAGGTATAGGAACGGACCTCTTAGGGTACAAGTCTCCTTGGACCAACCGATATCAGGTACCCAAGTGTCTGAACTTGTGCTGACTCGTTGACTGTGTGTTTTCCATCTTTGATGAGTTTACAGACGGTAGTTGACTAATTATTTATTCGTGTGACACTATATAAGGAAGTTACCTTATAAATAGTTAGTAGTTTCACTTACTTCATAGCTATATACATTGTTATACCCACTTATAATACGTTTTAATTTTTCCGTGTCTTCTGGTACACAAAATCTTAAGGTGAATACACTTTACGAGTCTTATCCATTTTAGTATCCCTGTGACTCGTTTAATCACCAACGATCCCCTAGCTCTTTCCTCTATGAACTCTTACCGATGTTTACCTATATCTAAAAGACAAACCTACTATCTTCACAAGATCTTAATCTATCACCCCACTAATGTGTTGGGATGTTTACATGATTTTTGGTAACCTCACATGTGAAATTTTCCCACTCAAAATACCCTACACTTAATATAGAGTTTTTTGTTACTGTAATACGTAGATCTATTTTAGTAGGTAACTGTAATTTTGATAATCCACTTTCCAACTTCTCCTTAAATATTATACGCTTAGATAGACTGTCCGTCACTTGAATAAGTTTTAACCTGAAAATTTCACGGAAGAGCATAATATGTCACCCTTCTTGTGTGGTATATCTATCATAAGAAAGATTTTTTAACTTGCACCTAAATAGTTCAGATATTCTAACATCCTTTATACTTCCTATCTATTTTTATAATTTAATACAAATACAGAGATATATATATGGTGTTCTTATATTCTTTAGTTCAGTTCTTCCACCCTTTAAGTTATTCTTTCGTTAAGTTAGAAAAACTATTCGTTCACAAAACTTTTTTTTTACATCCCTTACCATTACGTCTGAGCTCCTCTGAATACTGTATTCTCTGTATTTTTAAACTTTTTCTTTTTTTCTATAAAAAGGTTTTTAAATCCTTTTACACGTACAGCCTATAATCTTCTATAATTCTTTAATAATATAGGGAATTTCAAGTATTAAGTGATTATAGTAGATTGTGATTTTGAAATATTGAAACGTATAACAACGGATACCCACTATTGACCGTGAACGCTAAGTATGATAATAAAGAAGAGAAAACACATACACACTTTTAAAGGGACATTATATTCAAATTTTTTGTTATTCGGATTATAAGTCACCGTTAACTAGGCAAAATTACTTAAGTGGAAGAGTAGATGTGAACGAAACGACCTCTTCCGGCACAACTCAGGTTCTCTAGAATCCGGAATCTTAATCTTTGTGAAACCAAACTTATACCGAAATGATACAAATTCGTGATAATGTGACCTGTTCATTATATAAAAAGACCTAGTTAAAAGGGTAAATACTTGTTCTTATTATAATGGATGAATTCTTTCAAAACCTCTTTGCACATTATATAAACTGTATCTTATTTAGGAGATAGTTACAGTTAATAGAATTTTGAACTGTGTTTCATTAGAGATAACTTATACTGAGGATTTATTTATTTTTTTCATTTCGATTAGAGTAATTTCCAGTTAGTTACTGGTAAGGGATAGAGGAGTACTTAGAGGTATTACATAATCCCTTTGGTTTTATCCGTTGAGTATTATGTACTTTTATTAAACTGTCAAAGACTAAAAAATTCCTCCACGGACTATGTTCCACAGGGATAAAACTTTTTTAAGTACTTATGTTTTTACGGTTCTTCGAATAAAGACTTCTTCTTTTTTTTGTTTTGTTTGGACAAAATTCTATAAGTCGAGTCAAGTCAGCGAGTCAACACAGGCTGAGAAACGCTGGGGTACTTAACATCGTACGGTCCGGAGGGAAAGGTAGTGGTCGAGGGACTCAAGTGGGTTTGGGTACAGGTAGCTCAGCCACTACGGTAGGTCGGTAGAGTAGGAGACAGTAGGGGAAGAGGAGGACGGGGGTTAGGGAAGGTCGTAGTCTCAGAAAAGATTACTCAGTTGAGAAACGTACTCCACCGGTTTCATGACCTCAAAGTCGAAGTGGTAGTCAGGAAGGTTACTTGTGGGTCCTAACTAGAGGAAATCCTACCTGACCAACCTAGAGGAACGTCAGGATCCCTGAGAGTTCTCAGAAGAGGTTGTGGTGTCAAGTTTTCGTCGTTAAGAAGCCACGAGTCGAAAGGAGTGTCAGGTTGAGAGTGTAGGTGTACACTGATGACCTTTTTTGTATCGGAACTGATCTACCTGGAAACAACCGTTTCATTACAGAGACGAAAAGTTATACGATAGATCCAACCAGTATTGAAAGGACGGTTCCTCATTCGCAGAAAATTAAAGTACCGACGTCAGTGGTAGACGTCACTAAAACCTCGGGTCTTTTTATCAGTCGGTGACAAAGGTGACAAAGGGGTAGATAAAGGGTACTTCACTACCCTGGTCTACGATACTAGAAACAAAAGACTTACAACTCTAAATTCGGTTGGAAAAGTGAGAGGAGAAAGTGAAAGTAGTTCTCCGAAATATCAAGGAGAAGTGAAAGACGGTATTCCCACCACAGTAGACGTATAGACTCCAATAACCATAAACAGGACCGTTAGAACTAAGGTCGAACACAAAGAAGGTCAGGTCGTAAAGAGTACTACATGAGACGTATATTCAACTTATACGTCCCACTGTTATATGTCGGAACTACATGAGGAAAAGGATAAACCTTGGTCAGACAACAAGGTACAGGTCAAGATTGACAACGAAGGACTGGACGTACATCCAAAGAGTTCTCCGTCCAGTCCACCAGATCATAAAGGTAGAGAAAGTCTTAAAAGGTCAAAAAACACTAGGTGTGTCAGTTTCCCAAACCGTATCAGTTATTTTGTCTTTATCTACCAAAAGACCTTGAAAGAACGAAAAAACTACAACCTCCCTTTTTTATTATTTCGGTTCCATAAGATCGGTAATGGTCATTTAAGTTCCGCTCCAAAACTTTGACAGAATAAAGTACTCTGAACGGTAGAATTTCGATTTAAGTTCTGTGATATGTCTTTAAAACTAATCGTAAGAATGAAATGAAATCGAATGAACAGGGGTTGAAACTTAGTAAATAGTGGAGTAAAGGTTCTCGGTCTTCGATAAGTCTATCGAACATAAAGTTTGGGTAATTAGTAAAGACATACATATCTAACAAAAGGAGTAACTTCACCCGTTTCATTTCCTTGTACTAGAGTTCTAAATTCAACATATTAGAGGCGAAGAAATACTACACGATAATCGAAACAGTTAACGACAGTGAAATAAAAGAATTTTTGGTTATTGTATATAAAAAATATAAAAAGTCCAGGAATATCAAGATAAAAGTAAATATAAATGGATTATATTTTGACCATATACAAGAAAAATATTAAATTTAAATAAATATAAATTAATCTCCTATTAACGATATGTTACGACACAACGAAAGACGGTATATAGTCGGTATCGATATGTATACTGGGAAGGAAGAACTCGGAGGGAGGTTGGAGGCATGTAGGGTGGGGAGATCCAACAGTATGTCGTGGTCTAAACTCGAAGGACGCCGAACGTCATTGAAAGGTGACCGACAGACTAAAATGTACACTATTATATATACAAAGATACGATGAGAGAGTTAGGCAGGGAAGACGAAGGGGGTGACACAGAGAAGAGATACAGAGGGAGAGGTAACGACGGGTCGTCTGTCCGAGTAGTACAGGTCGGAAGATCTAAGGTATA
Organism: Capra ibex; assembly: GCA_006410555.1. Lineage (NCBI taxonomy): Eukaryota > Metazoa > Chordata > Mammalia > Artiodactyla > Bovidae > Capra > Capra ibex. Next base: position 4,843,591 of record SJYO01006231.1, read on the forward strand.
TATACACAATTATATACTATGAACGAAAAGAGAAAGACTCAATGTAGTGAGACATATCATCCGAGATCCAAGTAGGCGGAGGAATCTGACTGGGTTTACACAAGGAAAATTGCCGACTCATCATAAGGTCACATATATACATGGTTTGAAGAAATAGGTAAGTAGACAACTACCTGTATATCCAACGAAGACACAGGATCGATAACTTTTATCACGACGTCACTTGTGACCCCTTGCACAGAAAAAGTATAAGAAATACTTCTTTTAGGGTCTCAGAGACTTTTAGAGGATACATGTATAAAAGAAATAGAAACGTATAAACTGTCAATACTCATTTATAATGAGTCGAGTGGTTGAACCTTACATTTAATTAAATTTGTAAAATAATCAGGAATAAGACTCGGACTTTAATGAATCATTATATTGTAATTTATATAAATTTAATTTATTAAAGTTAAATTACATCAGATATAATTTACATGTGAAAAGACGAACAAAAATTTAATTATCCTTGTTTATCATTTTTCACCTTTACTTTATTTTGTTAAATGTGATTTTGTTTTTTTTTTTATCTTACTTTCGATGTAAACGGAATAGTTGAATGGTTAGAAAAGTTAGTCTTTACACATATAATAAAATTTTGTTTTATGAGATACATGATAACACGGTGGAAGAAAGATCAATTGTTGCATAAAATCACTGTAAAGGTTTAGTCCTCTTTATCAATACTCAGCAAACGGAATTTATTATGTGTCATAAAGTTAAATTTTGACATGGTTTGACATGGGATAAATCTATCAAATAAAAATAAATATCTAACTACTATAACTTTTATTACGATACCATTTATAGGAATGTAAACATAGTACCGTTTCATGACGTCGAAGAATCGTTCAACCTAACGATCATATTAACCATGTAAATGTAGACATAGTCAAAGACTTTATAAACGTAATTAATTGTTACTATCGTTTTTATTATGAACACAGATTAAAAAAGTTTAGGAAACAAAAATGGTTTATTTACGTTCAAAATAAAATGAGGTTACCCATTTTGTATTGTCAAACGTTAAAATAAAGAGTATAAAAGTCCAATACGCACTATATATCCTAAAAGTTTATAAACCCTCTGAAATAAAATAAAACACAGTAAAACAAAATAAAGTATAAGAACAGAGTTCGATAACTATAGAAAAGGGGTTAAAAAGGTAAAAATATTAACTAAATATTTTCTTGTTTAAACTTTTCTAATCGGAAAACAGAGATCCTCTATAAAGTTAGTAAAGGAGTTATGAGAGTAAAGTCATAACGTAAATAAATACTTAAAAAAAGTATAAACTTCAGATAAAAACGAAAATTTTTATAAAAGATAAAACAACACAGGTTCGAAAAGTAAAAAGGATTAAATAATTTTGATAATCCAAGATACATCTTATTTACTGAAAAGAAAACTTACTTAAAAATTTTAATTTTCAAGACAATCTAAATTAGGAAAATGAAAATACCGAAGTAAAATTACAAAAAAGGTTTACAAGGAGTAATGTTCTTATAAAATTTTACGACGGTATAATTAAAACCTCGAAAAGATGGAAAAAGAAACAATTTTTTTTTGTAAGGTTCCTCCATTTATGAAAGAAATTTAACGAAATCAATTACACAAATACAGATAAAATTATAAACCATAAGATAAGTCATATAACAAAGTAAATCGATACAGACAACACATGTCTATGACTGTCAATCGACAAAATTAGTGATCCTAGAGTCTTTTTAAAAATTATAAACGATTACGAACAAACAAACGTAACGGAAAGAAAACACATAAAATGAACTAAAAAGATAGTACGAACATAAAAGTCTCTTCGATTTGGTTCTCAGACATTTAAACTCTGTTTTGAACCTTATATTAACTGGTTCCGTCGGGACCTAAAACACTGATTTTAATGTTTCTCTTCTTTCGGGTAAGTTCACTCAGAGTTTAAGTATTAACAAAAATTATACCTCCTTAAAAAGACTAAACATTTACCGAACCCGGTATCCGATTCGTATACTTTTCTTTCGTCCCCAACGATTCTCCATTCTTGAGTTCGTTTTACCGAAACCCTCGGAGTACTCCGACCCCACTCTTTATAAATTCACCCTTCAGTAAAGTCCCCCTTTTGTTTTGTTTTTGTTTTGGTCTTTTTGAGGATAATCGACGTCTGACATAAGCATCCTACTCGGTAAAAATCGTTTTCCGAAGTCCAAGCCTACGGGGACTGATCGTTCCCGTCTACACCAAGGTTCACTCGCCGTGTTGACAAGAAAGAAGGTGGAGAAGAAAGTTTCGTTGGGGTACGTATCGCAAGACGGTCCTACGAGAAATGATGAAGAACCAAAATGACTTGAGGAATCATTATTCTCCTGTTAAATAGTCAGTGACCACTCAAGGAAACTTGACTAGGGTGGCTGTGGTATAAAACGTCTATAAGAAAACAAAAAGTGTAATATTTCGACCGGGATAAGGGATTAAAACATGACTATGACAAGGAGCGGGGGAGGGGGGTAAATAGAAATAGAAAACAACTAGCGAATTCAAACCCTATGTAGACACCATCGACCATAAAGTGTAGGTGGAAAAGACGTATGACAGTAGTTTAATAAACACCTTATCAAAGGTATTACAGATTTTACGAAGAATTTAAACTTAAAAGATGAAGTAGAATAATTTTGTTAGAAAAAATAAGAGTACTCACGTTAAAACCTTTTTTTCATTATTATTAATACTTTCATAAACCAAAAAATGAGAAAGACTATTAATACTCCGTCGATCAATTTCTATTTAAAACATAATACACAGTTTTAGACACTTCCCTGATTCTAAAATGCGATGAACGTTCCAGTGTTCAGTCGGAAGGTGTGAAAGTTCCCAGGACCGTCTCCTGTATTCTATGGAACAAGTGTTTGTAATATCTGTCAAGCCGAGTACTATGCCGTACTGTGTAGTCGTAGTCTAAATGCGACCAAGGAGAACGGCAAGTGGGAGGGATTACCGTTACGTCTCTGCAGTGCATCTGCAGTGCATCTCTTGGGTGCGTGTCACCCAAACAGGGTAAAAATTTCTTAGAGTTCGGATCCTTTAGGATGAGAAAATGTGACTCCCTGTCGGTATGACGGGAAACGGAGTCTTCTAAAATAGAGATTGAAGGTTCCCACAGATTTAATATATACGTAGAATCATTTATATCAGGTCTCTTTTTCCTCGTTAATGATTATCATAGAAGAATAAGTATTCTATACGTATAAAGTATTTTATACTTCCCTGGTATTTAATGGAGGGTTGTACTTTGTTTTGGTTTTTTACTTGTGTGTGTGTGTGTGTGTGTGTGTGTGTGTGTGTAGGTATAGACAAATTTCCATAGTCTTCGATAATACAATCCCGTATCTTTTGTTCTGGGGGAATGAACCCTCATCCTTTCTTTGAATTTCTCTCTAATGTGATATCCGACCTGTATGTTAAATTCAAACGAGTTGACAAAGTCTAACTAGTTTTATTTTTGATAGATGAGACATAGATTCTTTCGTGTTCATCTTTTGTCTCCAAACGGACTTTCGTGAAAAGAGATTGGACTGAAAAACGATTAACCAGTCAAATGAATTTGACCTTCTTAAAATGTGTTAGTCTTAAAGAGCTGACTGGTAAGTGTATAGGAGGAAGATAAACTTTTTCCTACTAGTGGGTTGGACCTTTCGTATACATGGTCCTTTACTAACGCACGTACGCACAAGTCAGTGAAGTCAGGACAGACTACGAAACGCTGCGATACCTGACATGCATCGGGTCGGCAAAGGAGTCAGGTACCCTAAGAGGTTCGTTCTCATGACCTCGCCCAAGGATAAAGGAGAAGGTCCCCCAGAAGGGTTAGGTCCCTAGTTTAGGTGTCCAGGACGTCGAGGACGTAACGACCACCTAAGAAATGGTGACTCGGTGGACCCTTCGCGTCCCTCGGACCATGAACCCCAGGATAAGTCTGTACAAATGGATAATCCACTCGAAACTAGGTGGGTGCACGGAAGTCGAAAGGTACGGTAATAATAAGAAAAGTGAACTTTTATTCATATGATAATAAATGAATCACCCGAAAGGAACATCGAGTCAGTCATTGCTCGGACGGATGTCACGTCCTCTGGACCAAATCTAGGGACGAAGTCCTTCTAAGGGACCTCTTCCTTTACCGTTTGGTGAGGTCATAAGAACAGATTTTTCAGGGTATCTGTCTCCCCGGACCGACTGGTGTCAGGTACCCCAACCTTCTCAGTATGTCTGAGTCACTGATTTGGTCAATAAATGAAAGGTGTCAACAATTCTACTAATTTATTAAATTATCTCTTTTTCGGAAATCATGATTTATGTATCTTTTCGAGTAATTCATTCGACAGTAATAATAGTCCTTTTTATTTCTTTATATTGGTAACACATCTATCCGGACCATTAAATTAGTTTAGACAATCCTTTACTTCTCGATCTAATGTTTCGTTCATATAATGAGATTTACATCTAAAGAGGATCATTTATAATCTATAGTTTCACCTCTACAATACCCCTCCTTCCACCCTTCCCCCAAGTACAAACCCTTGTGTACATTCTTAATTTCTAAAATTTTAATTTTTTCCTTTTTTGATTTTTTTTGTTATTATTATTTTTATTTTTATTTTACATTTCACTTTTTTTTTACTTTATTTTATCGGTACCTCAAACTCTCAATAGTTACCAATATATTACTGACATATGATTCACTATCCGTTAAATATATACTTATATTATATTATAAGTTACCTGTACTCAAACTCATTTTAAGCCCTCAACCACTACCTGTCCCTCCGGACCGGATGACGTCAAGTACCCCAGCGTTTCTCACCATGTACTGACTCACTGACTTGACTATTATATTATGTATAAGTCTATAAAGATTTTTTCGTATACATGAAGAATATTTACCCACTTTCCCTATTCTGAGAGATTTCTTGTATAAGTTTGAGAATACTTTATTAGTTTTACTTTCTGAGTCCTAATAAACTTTTAGTATGACAAAGTACACTTTTGTAAAATTAATTAATTAATATAGTATTCATCTTTACACGAGATTTAAAAGTTATTCTAAATTATACATCGTTATAATTCTTTTGTTTCCTTCGTCGTTTTTAGTCGAATGTTTTATCATTAGTTGGTTAGATATTACTTTATTTCTAATTACTCTAGAAAATCAAACTTTTGGTATGAGTTTACGAGAGTACAATGTTTAATGAGTTATATTCGTTTCCATTCGGGCCTTTTATATTTGTATTTTACTCGTCTATAAAACCACAGTTATATTTTATACGTTATCTTACATTATCATATCGACTTTTAATTAAAAAAGGACTTTTTCATAAGTTATACATTACCTTTTCAAATAAGTCAGAGTCAAATATATTTATATATAGCGATTAATGTCACCTTTTCATCTTATTTTTGTGTCAAATTAAAAGATTTGTAAAAAGAGTAAAACTTACATAGTCTAAGTCCTTGTTTATCTAAGTCCTTGTTTATTTTTGTACCTCTTACTTCCGTAAAGTTAATTTGTAACTACAGTTTTAAGTATAGTATATTTATTGAAATAATTTTGGGTACATTATTAATATTTACAATGGTACCCATTCTTTTCAAATTCACCGCTATTCAAATCTTATTCACAAACTGTCCCTATATCCGTTTTGACATTGGTATAAGATGATTATTTACACACTTACCTAGTTTAAAACACCTCCTCTTTATTCTAGTACTATTATACACATATATAAATGGGGTAGTCTCAATAAAGTTTCGTACGTGGTAAACTGGTCTTTTATAATGGAAATCCTCAAGTGGGAATTACATTTTGGACTTTTAATGTATTTTTGAATCTATGTTTCTATTGATACTGATGTTTAAATATTGTCGTCGCTTAATGATGTCTTCGTCGGATAATACAGGTGGATACACACAAAGAATTTATTGAGAGTATGTGAAAAGTACTACGTCGGGTCTATTTCTTTCACTTGTCAGTTACGGATAAACTTGTGCGTCTTCTCTTTTGTGGGGTAAACAAGGAAATAAAAAATATAAATTTTAACACTGAATTTAACTTATCGAAAGTTTTCTCTACCTTAAAATTCTATTTGTCGATAAACTCCACACAATCTTATATCGTAACAGTACAGAATGAACCCTTTTTATCAAAGTTGGCATAACGTTAGCCGACATCCATAAATTTAATGTCTATAAAAGGGACTCGTAAGGTCAAGAAATTTGAAAAAGAGTCTCACTATAAACTTATGTAAATATATCTATATGTATGTTCCTATAGGAGACTCGTTATACATTATGAAATGTTATCTCCGTCGGATATCCTGATAGTTTATTCAAAACCAAATCATAATAAAATATAGAATATGAATTTTCGTACTACGTAAAATTTTAAGTGTGGATATATCTTGGTAGACTTAATCATATATGAATCGTAGTTTAAGTATACTTAAATCGAGGTATAAATCAGTTATTTACTTTTTGTACAACCATTTATCATAGTTGTCACAGTATAAACTCTCTCTTCCTCTTACTCTTTCTTTCTGGCCTCCTGCCCTCCTTCCGTCTTAATCAATCGGACATATGATTTTGTAGTCACTACACAGGAAACTGTATCCTAGACATCTCTCGAAAGGAAAGATAGATTTCACTTTTTACCTTCCGTAAAAATGTATAACGGAATAGACATTTTCAATAAAATATGATAAAATATCATTTTATCATATTTTATTATAAAAGAATAAAAATAAAAAGACACTTTATATATAATAAAAATTAAATTTGTTAAAATTTCCTTTTTATTTTCGTAGAAATGTACTGAAGTTTCATATAACATATAAAAATAACAAAAGATTAACTACACGGTATTCTTTTATAGAAACAGTAAATTGTTTAGTTCCATGACACTTGATTTTTACACGTAAAAAATTCTTTACATAATGGGTCCCATTTTTATACAAAGTTGTATGTTAAAAAGGGTTACTCAAAAAAAATTATGAAAAAGAATCAAGAGTTATCTTATATTATAAATAGACTATTCCTTACCTTCCGCATAGTGACGTCGTTATCCCATGATATGTTCTACGTGAAAGAGGATAAGGGGAAAAAGGTCCGTAATTATAAAAATTATGACGATTATTAAATTGTAAAATTTACTGTGGTGGTTAAGGTTTTCATTATTAATTTTCTGATTAGAGTTTCCTCGACCTACACATCTTTTAATTACATTCAGTGACGGTACATAAATCATGGTAAACAGGGTAATCCGGAATACTAGAACTCGTATATATACTTGTTTTAAATAAACTAATCTTTTTGGTAATGGGGAGGACTTGCATCAATATAGTTAAGAAGACATCAAATAAAGTACACGTATATACCTTTTGAAACTATACTTTTCCTTTGTAGGATTTCATGATTGGATACCACTATTATGTAAAATACCTTGTCATAATATCACTAAACATTAATACCCACCTAGTAATGAACAGTATAAGAGACTTACTTCTTTGGTTTGATACCACTTAAACCGTGAAAGTGGGGTTTTAAGGTGTTTATCAATAAGAATAGAGATCGACTTTGGTGTAAAGTATTTTATAGGTCATGAAATTGAGATGAATAAAACCTTTTGAAGTAGTAGTAGTAATTTAAATAAAAATTACATGAAATATCCTTTAAGACAGAATATATGTCATCTTGAATGTACATTTAAAATTTTTCCTTTACATTGTATTTATTATTGTTGTCTGACCAAGGTTTATCCTTTTCCTCATGTAGTTGTGACCTATAATAGTGGGACGAATAAATTGAATATACGTCTCATGTAGTACTCTTGACGACCCGACCTACTTCGTGTTCGACCTTAGTTCTAACGACCCTCCTTATAGTTATTGGAGTCTATACGTCTACTGTGGTGGGAATTCCGTCTTTCACTTCTCCCTGATTTTTCGGAGAACCACTTTCTCCTCTCACTTTTTCAACCGAATTTCGAGGTGTAAGTTTTTCGTTTCTAGTACCGGAGACCAGGGTAGTGTAGTACCCTTTATCTACCCCTTCGTCACCTTTGTCACGGTCTGGAATAAAAAACCCGAGGTTTTAGTAACGCCTACCACTAACGTCGGTACTTTAATTTTCTTGGAATGAGGAACCTTCCTTTCAATACTGGTTGGATCTCCCGTATAACGTTTCGTCTCTGTAATGAAACGGTTGTTTCCGGGTAGATCAGTTCCGACACCAAAAAGGTCACCAGTACATACCTACACTCTCAACCTGACACTTCTTTCGACTCGTGGCTTCTTAACGACGAAAACTTGACACCACAACCTCTTCTGAGAACTCTCAGGGAATCTAACGTTCCTCCAGGTTGGTCAGGTAAGATTTCCTCTAGTCAGGACCCATAAGAAACCTTCCTGACTACAACTTCGACTTTGAGGTCATGAAACCGGTGGACTACCCTTCTCGACTGAGTAACCTTTTCTGGGACTACGACCCTCCTTAACCCACCTCCTTCTCTTCCCCTACTGTTTCCTACTCTACCGACGTACCGTAGTGGCTAAGCTACCTGTACTCAAACTCATTTGAGGCCCTCAACCACTACCTGTCCCTCCGGACAACACGACGTTAAGTACCTCAGCGTTTCTCAGTCTGTACTGATTCGTTCACTTGACTTGACTTGACTTGTATTTATTATGTATCAATAATTCGACTCTATCCTATCAGCAAATCAGAGATTTAGTACGGACTGAGAAACGTTGAGGTACCCGACATGGGTTTGTCCGAGGACGTAGGTACCTTAGGAGGTCCGTTCTTTTGATCTCACCCAAAAGTAAAGGAAGAGGTACTCTATCCTATAACCAATAATTCTATCTATAGTCAAGTCAAGTCAACGAGTCAACACAGGTTATTTGTACAATATTGAAGGATAGGTTGACAGGTCTATGTCAGTGAGGTTTCGTGGTTTTGGTACTTTGAGGTGTGTGAAAGTATTCTTATCTCTTTGAACTTTTATACCCGTATCTTCATGATTTTACGTTTATTTTTACTCGGTTTTATTGTTATAGTAAAATGTATTAATCTTTTATCTTAAATTCTTCTTTTCCTCGTTTTCTCGACTCTTATTACATTTCGAGAACAATTAAAATCTCAGTATCATCAAAACATCAAATTTGACGATGAAACCGTTATAATTGTCATGATCTAAGTAGGTTGGAACAGGTCAATTCTTGGGTGAACCAGAGTCATAAAAAATAGATATTTTTCATAGTGTCGAGGTAGAGGTAACATTTAAACTCTATTTACTCAATTAGACTGTTTTTAGAGTGTCTTACCGTCAACTGTATATAACTCGTCATACCTATTTGAAAATGTTATTATTAACACAAATACACGTTAGTGTTTCAGTACAGACTGAGAAACACTGGGGTACCTGACGTCGTGTGGTCCTAGGAGAGAGGAGGCGTTATAAGATCTCAAACGAGTTTAAGGACAGGCAACTCGTCCACTACCACATATTGGTTGGGAGACGACGGGGGAAGTGGAAACGGAAGTTTGAAAGGGTCGTAGTCTCGGAAAAGGTTACTCAGATGAGAAGTGTAGTTCACCGGTTTCATAACCAAGAAGTCGAAGTCGTTGTCAGGAAGGTCACTTATAAGTCCCAACTAAAGGAAATCCTACCTGTCCAAGCTAGAGGAAGACCAGGTACCCTGAGAGTTCTGAGAAGAGGTTGTGGTGTCAAGTTTTCGTAGTCAAGAGTCGTGACTCCGAACGAGTACCGGGTCGAGAGTGTAGGTATGTACTTACGACCCTTTTTATATCGGACCTGATTTACCTGGAAACACTCGTTTCACTATAGAAATGAAAAATTATGTGACAGATCCAAAAGGTATCGAAAGGATGGTTCCTCATTTGTAGAAAATTAAAGTACCGACGTCAGTGGTAGGTGTCTCTAAAACCTATGGTTCTTTTATTTTAACAAGTGACGAATAGAAAGGGGGTAGATAAATGGTAATTCACTACTACCCTGGTCTAGGGTACTAGAATCAAAGACCAAAATAAATAAATAAAAAAAACCTTACAACTGAAAGTTCCGTTGAAAACTTAAGAGGACAAGTGAAAGTAGTTCTTCGAGAAATCAAGGAGAAGTGAAAGAAGGTGATCTCACCATAGTAGACGTGTATACTCCAACAACTATAAAAAGGGTCGTTGGAACTAAGGTCAACACCAACTAAGTTGGACCGTAAAGTGTACTATGCCTGACGTATTGATTTCACCTGACGTTACGCACTGAAACTGAGTCTACTGATAATATGGATAATGACACCCGTTCTTAGGTAATCTGCTTTACCTCATCGGTAGTATCAGTTGTTTTCTCAGGTTTTACCTCATGAACCTACGTTAGAGTTTTTACTGTCTTACAAGAGAAAAACAAAGGTTCCGTTTTGTCAGTTATAATACCATTAGGTTCGGATACGGGACTGGTCATTACGACTTCTTCGACTTCAACTTACCAAGGTACTTCTGGATGTTCTGGAAAATCTTGATTGTGGGTGTTTTCTACAGGAAAAGTAATATCCCCTGACCTTACGTTTTCATCCCTCAGTTCTTTGTGAACCGTATTGTCCGTTTAAACCGGAACCTTACGTCTTACTTCGTCCTGTTTCGGATTGTCTCAAAACGGTTCTCTTATGTGACCAGTATTGGTTCGTGGTAAAAGGTTGTTGTGTTCTCTTCCAAGATGTGTACTTGTAGTGGTCTACCGGTTGTGGCTTTAGTCTAACTAATATAAGAAACGTCGGTTTCTACCTCTTCGAGATACGTCAGTCGTTTTTGTTCTGGCCCTCGACTGACACTAAGTCTTGTACTTGAGGAATAAAGGTTTAAGTCTGACTTTGACTTCTTTTACCTCTTTTGGTGATCTGGTAAGTCCATACTGGATTTCGTTTAGAGAATACCAATATGTCACCTTCACTCTTTATCTAAATTAAATTCCCTGGTCAAGACTATCTCACAGACTACTTGATACCTACCCCCAAACACTGTGACATCTCCTCTGTCCCGATTTCTAGTAGCGGTTTTTTTCTTTACGTTTTTTTTTTTTTACCGATAGACTCCTTCGGAACGTTTATTGACACTCTTCTTCTCTTCACTTTTCGTTTACACTTTTCCTTTCAACATGTGTAAACTTAAGTCTCAAAGTTTCTTATCGTTCCTCTCTATTCTTTCGGGAGGAGTCCCTAACCACGTTTCTTTACCTCCTTTTATTATCTTACCCTTTACAATCTCTAGAGCAGTTCTTTTAATCTCTATTGTTCCCTTGAAAAGTACGTTTCTACCCTAGTTATTTCCTGTCTTTAACATTGTGTGTCTTTGTCTTCTATAATTCTTCCCACTTTTCTTATGTGTCTTCTTGATATGTTTTTTCTAGAAGTACTGGGTCTATTAGTACTACCATACTAGTGAGTGGATCTCAGTCTGTAGGACCTTACACTTCAGTTCACACGGAATCCTTTGTAGTGATGCTTTTTTCGATCACCTCCACTACCTTAAGGTCAACGTTTAGGATTTTCTACTTCGACACTTTTACAACGTGAGTTATACGGTCGTTTAAACCTTATGAGTTGTCACCGGTGTCCTGACCTTTTCTAGTCAAAAGTAAGATTAGAGTTTCTTCCCGTTACGGTTTCATACAAGTTAGATGACGTGTTAATATGAGTAAAGGACGGTCACTCCATTACGAGTTTTAGGAAGTGCTATCAGAAGTTGCCATACACTCGGATTTTGAAGGTCTACAAGTTCGAACTATTTCTTTGATCCCTTGATTAACTGTTGTATGTAACCTAATATCTATTTTGTTCTAATTTATTTTTTAGATGAAGACGAAGGAACCTGTGACATCTGGTGTTGTTTGACACCTTTTAAGAATTTCTTTACCCTTATTGTCTGGTAGACCGGACGGAGGACTCTTTAGACATACGTCCATTTTCTTCGTTGTCAATCTTGACGTGTACCTTGTTGTCCAACCAAGATTTATCCTTTTCCGTATGCAGTTCAGACATATAACAGTGGGACGAACAAATTGAATATACGTCTCATGTAGTACTCTTTGCGACCTGACCTTCTTCGTGTACGACCTTAGTTCTAACGGCCCTCTTTATAGTTATTGGAGTCTATACGTCTACTGTGAAGGGAAGACCGTCTTTCACTTCTTCTTGATTCCTCGGAGAACTGTTTTCACTTTCTCCTCTCACTTTTTCAAGGTAGTGAAGTACCGTTCATCTACCCCTTTGTCACCTTTGTAACCGTCTGAAATAAATAAATAAATAAATAAAACCGAGTTTTTAGTGACGTCTACCACTGACGTCGGTACTTTAATTTTCTACGAGAGAGGTACCTTTTTTTTTGATACTGGTTGGATCTCTCGTATAATTTTTCGTCTCTGTAGTGAAATGGTTGTTTCCAGACAGATCAGTTCCGACTCAACCTGATATTTCTTTCGACTTGTGACTTCTTAACTACGAAAACTTGACACTACGACCTATTCTGAGAACTCTCAGGGAACCCGACGTTCCTCTAGGTTGGTAGGATTCCCAGGTAGGATTCCCGCTAGTCAAGACTTATAAGTAACCTTCCTGACTAAACTACGACTTTGAGGTTATGAAACCGGTGGACTACGCTTCTTGACTGAGTGACCTTTTCTGGGACTAAGACCCTTTCTAACTTCCGTCCTATTCTTCCCCTACTGTCTCCTACTTGACCAACCTACCGTAGTGACTGAGTTACCTGTACTTAAACTCATTTGAGGTACTCAACCACTACCTGTCCCTCCGGACTACACGACGTCAGGTACCCCAGTGATTGTCGCCCTGTGCTGACTCGCTGACTTGACTTGACTTGTGACGTATCCTCAATGTGTTTGTCTCACTGTTATATATCGGAACAGTAAGAGAAAAGGGTTAAAAGGGTTGAAACTTGGTCAGTTCAAGGTGCAGTGGCACTTCAGAAAGTCAGCACAGACTGACGTACCTGACAGAAGACGGGTCGAGGAGTTAGGTATCCTAAAGGGTCCGTTCATCTTACCTAACCCAAACTAAAGACAAGATATAGTACGGATAGTAACTTACTTTACAAGGGAACTACAGTAGTCAAGAGAACTTCTCTAAAGATCAGAAAGGGTAAGGTACCAAAAGGAGATAAAAAAAAAAAAAAAACGTAACAAGTAAATGCTCCCAGAAAAATACAGAGGAACGAGAAGAGACCTTACGACGTAAGTCAACCCATATAGAAAGGGAAAGAGGGAACGGAAACGAAGAGAAGAAAGAAGTTGACAACATTCCGGAGGAGTCTGTTGGTGAGACGGAAAAGCGTAAAGATAAGGAAACCCTAACAAAACCAGTGATGGAGGACATTTTACAATGTATAGAGGTAGGTATTAACACAAAAATGTATAATATGTAATATAATAAAACAATAGTATATTATATCACCTTTTATTTTCTAATAATATCCATGATACAGTATACATAGTAATATAAAATATTTTTATTTTAAATGAACTTTATAATATTTAGGTTACACATAATTTTTACGTAGTCACCTTATGAATACCGTTTATAAGACATTCATCTGTTTTCGGAGTAAAAGATACGTACAAATACAAATATTAAACAATGATAGAATAATAGGATGTTTGTCTTCTTTTTATACAAGCACTTATAATTGTTTTACATGTAACTTTATTTCCATGTTTTAAAGAGTTGTTGAGAATAGTTTATCTTAGGTTGATACATATTTTTCTTAGTATGTGGTACTGGTTCACCCTAAATCGGGTCTATAAGTTCCCACTAAGTTGCAAATTTTAGTTAATGACATTAGGTAGTGTAGTTGTCTGAATTTTTCTTTTAGTGTAAAAGTGTAGTCCTCGACTTCTTTTTCGTAGACTGTTTTAAGTTGTGAGTAAGTACTATCTTTACGAGTCATTTGATACTTATCTTCTTTTAAAGGAGTTAGATCACTTTTTGTCGATGTTTTTGGATATCGATCGTAATAAGAATTACAACTTTGATCTTCGAAGGGGGGATCCTAGATTCCATGTTCCGTAGGAATGTACAGAAGAAATTATAACATGACCTTCAAAATTGGTTACATTACAAAGTCGATTACGTTGTCCTCTTCTTTTCCTTTATTTTCCTTATATCTAACCCTTCTTTCTGCATTTCAACAATAACAAATATCTACTGTATAAGTAGATACACTTTCAAGGTTTTCATAACTGGTTTTTTGGAGGAACCCTGATTTTTCAAAACATCGTCGTGACATCATACATTCTAATTATCCGTTTTAAGTTAACAAAAGGATACATAGTCGTTACTTGTTCATATTAAACTATAATTTTTGTGTTATGTCAAATGTAATGGTGTAAGTTTCTATTTATAAAGTCATCTATAGATTGTTTTATTCATATTCTAGATATAATTCTTTTGATGTTATGAGACTATTTAGTTTCTTGAGATATCTATTTATAAAGTATAAGTGATTATTTCTCAGAGTGATAATAGTTCTGCAATTAATAAGAGTTGAACTAATTACCTAAGTTACGTTAGAGTTGTTTTCAAGGTCGTTTAATGAAACTCTTATAGAGATTTGACGAGGACTTCAATTGTACTTCCCCGTTTCTGGACTATACTGTCAAGTCCTAACCTCCTCTCCTTGTTTTAACCTACTGACTATAATGGACTGAAGTTCTGAATTATAAGACGATATACTACGTCCCTCGAGTTTGGTGTCGAGACACTATAGGATCTCCCCACTCTATCCCAACCCTCCCTCCAAATTCTCCTTCCATTATATATATAAGGAACTGACTAACTGACTAAGTACAACTGTACACCGTCTTTGGTTGTGCCATAACATTTCGTTAATAGCAGGTCAATTTTATTTATATAAATTTTTGTGTTGTATATTAATTCGTTATGTCACGCCATAACCACTTTCTTAGGTGTATATCCAGTCATCTTGTCTTATCTCTCGGTCTTTATCTGGGAACAATTGTATCAGTCGACTAGAAACTGTCTCGTGGTACGTTTCTATAACGTAACATTGACTGACGGAAGGGGGACGGCAGGTAAGATAGGTGTGCCGAGTAAGTAAAGTATGGACCTTCAGACGTGTAGAAATAAAAGGAGGGGAAAGAGTGTGTAAGGTATGGAGGTAAGGGAGATCGTTGTTTGACAAACGAAAAAGTTATACTTTGGGACAAGGAAAAAAACATAAACAAGACAAAAAATAAAGGACAATCACTTTATTATACTATAAACAGACTAAATACAGTGAATCGTATTATAGGGGGTCCATGTAGGTACAACAGAGCTCACCAACTTAAAGGAAGGAAGAGTACCAACTTCTTTTAACGTTCATAGGTTACCTTATAATAAAGTGTAGAAATAGAGTACAAGTCTATACTGACAGGTAGAACTAATAAAACTATAATCATATTTTATTAAACCGTCATTACTCTCCTTTTAATTATCTTTTATGAAGTCTAAATATATATTTAAAACTATATGTTAATAAGTTATGATAACTTTCAATAGAAAAAGTATTACCCTTACTGTCCCTTTATGTAAACTTTTAAACTGTCACCACCACTCAAAATTATAGTCCTTTATTTAATTTTTGTATTAATAAAAATGGGATTCTTTGTTCATTTAAATAAGATACATTTTATGTATAAATAACCCAAAATATTGATACATGTGTTTTCTTTTTTTTTAGGAGAAAATATGTCTATATGATCACAACTCCAATAGTGGATAAACACTAACGTAATAAAAAAGGAGACAAGTCAAAAAATGTAATGGGTCATTAAAATGTAGTAGGAGAACAAAGTCTTTTTGAAAAGGGATCCTCAACGACAAACGAATATATGAAACAAAATTGAGGAGTTTACACTGTAAATAGATCTTATGTGAATCTACCTGTCACTTTTATGTCGAATAAACAATTTTAACGAAATTAAAAGAAGTACTCCACTTCTTCGTTTGTCCTTTGTTTTTTGTATAAAAGTCATTCTATAATAACCCAATTAGGGAACGGAGAAATTTAATGAATTACGCAACACCAATTCACTAGTCCAAAACTCTATAAGACACATTTTAGAAAGAGAACAGGTTTTGTGATAGACACTAGGATTTCTTAACACCGGTTAAAATTCGATGACTATACTCGAATACTTGTTCTTCAATCTTTTTTGTATGGATATCAATCGAGGTTGGATAATTTTACATTTACAGTCGTTTGTCATCCAAATCAAGTCTTAGTATTCGAATTGTCAAATTTCATTCGGTGATAGAAAACCTTTATCAGAGTCTAAAAGTCTGAAGTAGCATAAGGGACGAGAAGGGGATCGACTATCGATTCCTCTATTTCCTTCCAAACGGTTAGAAGAAAGTTTAGTGGTTTAAATAACAGATCACTACTCCTACCTTTCACCTTTTCACGTTCCAATTCAAATTAAAAAAGTGCAGTTGGATAGGAGTTTTATACTTGTAAATCTATTTTTTCTGAAAATGATACTTACGGAACCAAAAGTATAGACTCTCACGAGACGAAGACCTACGAGATCAATGTCGTTCCGGGGAACTAGTTTTCCAGTAAGAAATAAGACTACCGTAAGTACATTACTGAAAATTACGACACAATTCATAAATCAAACTTATAATCCTTTATTTGGTCGTAACTCTACGTGCAATACGTCAGACTAGAGAGAAGTCTGAACCAGTTCCATATACATTGAGACTATATTCTATATTTTCAACCAAGGGAAAATATAGAATGATCTTTATACCAGTGAATACTCAGAACTAGTACAAGAGCTAGTTTGGTGGTACTTTCAGACAGGTCACGGAAGATACCCCAGCGGTTCTAGAAACGACACAGTCCTTTTTACCTCCTGAAAAGAGTTGAACCACAGTATAATGTATGATACACCTGTATTCCCAATCAAGCGGGGGGATAGAGAATTACTAGAGTGACACTTCCAACATAGACGGAACCCGGGTGAGGGAACTACTCCTGAGTGGCAAGGAGTAGAGTCCTAATGTTACTCTTACACTTCGTTCATTGAGGAGGTAATACTCAAAAATTTTGAGCCTTCATAACAGTGGTACTGTTTTTCGAACGACATAAGGAAAGCATAGAGATAGAAAAAAGGAATGTTTTCGTGTCCTTTACTCTTCCTTCAGAGAAAAACAAACTGAAAATAAACAAGGTGAAACCTACGTACTAAGAAAGATAGTAAAGTAAAGTCAAGTCAAGTCAAGTCAAGTCGCCGAGTCAGTACAGGTTTAGAAATGTTGGGGTACTTAGTGTCGTGTGGTCCGTAGGGACAGGTAATGGTCGAGGGTCTCAAGTGAGTCTGTACAGGTAGCTCAGTCACCACGGTAGGTCGGTAGAGTAGGAGACAGCCGGGGAAGAGGAGGAAGGGGTTTAGGGAGCGTCGTAGTGTCAGAAAGGTTACTCGGTTGAGAAGCGTACTCCACCGGTTTCATGACCTCAAAGTCGAAGTCGTAGTAAGGAAGGTTTCTTTAGGGTCCCAACTAGAGGAAATCTTACCTGACCAACCTAGAGGAACGTCAGGTTCCCTGAGAGTTCTCAGAAGAGGTTGTGGTGTCAAGTTTTCGTAGTTAAGAAGTCGCGAATCGAAAGAAGTGTCAAGTTGAGAGTGTAAGTATGTACTGGTGTCCTTTTTGGTATCGGAACTGATCTACCTGGAAACAACCGTTTCATTACAGAGACGAAAACTTATACGACTGATCCAACTAGTATTGAAAAGAAGGTTCCTCATTTACAGAAAATTAAAATACCGACGTCAGTGGTAGATGTCACTGAAACTTCGGGTCTTTATTTCAGACTGTGACAAAGGTGACAAAGGGGTAGATAAAGGGTACTTCACTACCCTGGTCTACGGTACTAGAAGCAAAAGACTTACAACTAGAAATTCGGTTGAAAAAGTGAGANTAGGGTCCCAACTAGAGGAAATCTTACCTGACCAACCTAGAGGAACGTCAGGTTCCCTGAGAGTTCTCAGAAGAGGTTGTGGTGTCAAGTTTTCGTAGTTAAGAAGTCGCGAATCGAAAGAAGTGTCAAGTTGAGAGTGTAAGTATGTACTGGTGTCCTTTTTGGTATCGGAACTGATCTACCTGGAAACAACCGTTTCATTACAGAGACGAAAACTTATACGACTGATCCAACTAGTATTGAAAAGAAGGTTCCTCATTTACAGAAAATTAAAATACCGACGTCAGTGGTAGATGTCACTAAAACTTCGGGTCTTTATTTCAGACTGTGACAAAGGTTACAAAGGGGTAGATAAAGGGTACTTCACTACCCTGGTCTACGGTACTAGAAGCAAAAGACTTACAACTAGAAATTCGGTTGAAAAAGTGAGAGGAGAAAGTGAAAGTAAGTTCTCCGAAAAATCAATGAGAAGTGAAAGACGGTATTCCCACCACAGTAGACGTATAGACTCCAATAACTATAAAGAGGGCCTTTAGAACTAAGGTCGAACACGAAGAAGGTCGGGTCGCAAAGAGTACTACATGAGACGTATCTTCAATTTATTCGTCCCACTGTTATATGTCGGAACTACATGAGGAAAAGGATAAACCTAGGTCAGACAACAAGGTACAGCTCAAGATTGACAACGAAGGACTCGACGTATATCCAAAGACTTCACCGTCCAGACACAAAATGACTCTATATTAAATACATAATTTCTTAAAGTGTATTGAATTTACTTGGTAAATTTCACCACATTAATAATTTAAAATCATATTATTTTACGTGTCAATACGTTAGTAGTTGTGAAAAGTTAAGGTCTTATAAAAATAATAGGGTTTTCTTTGTGATATTTATAACAGTGAGTACGGGAGGATAGAGACTCTTTATGATTAGATAACAGACATACCTAAATAGAGAAGAC
The DNA here is from genome assembly GCA_006410555.1 of Capra ibex. NCBI lineage: Eukaryota > Metazoa > Chordata > Mammalia > Artiodactyla > Bovidae > Capra > Capra ibex. Next base: position 4,862,651 of record SJYO01006231.1, read on the forward strand.
CAATAAAGGATATTTATTTTACAGTGGGAACACGGACTCACGAAAATGAATCGTTTTGACAAAGATTCAGACAAGTACAAAAGTAATAATCACACCTATATCACTTATGTTACTTTTTTAACATCTACAAACTCTACTGACCCACGGAGTATGAAACGACTACACTTATAATTTGTCACGTCGAGGACATCTTTTATCAAACCGACAAGGAGTCTTGTAATTTTTATGTCAATACAATGGATGTTAAAGTGAGGACCTATAATAGGTGATCTTAACTTTAGTACAATGTGTTTTAGAACCTGTACTTATAAGTGTCGTCGTAATAAGTGTTCTTGTTGTTTTTTTCTCCTTTGTTACAATTCACAGGTAATTAGCTACTTATTCCCTAAGGGACCACTGAGTCTGTCATTTCTCAGACGGACGTTAAACCCTCTGGGTTCAAGATATGGTCCCAACCCTTCTAGCGGACCTCTTCTTTTACCGTTACTACTTACTTCCTTGACTCTTACCTACTTTTTAACACCGTGTCGTTGTGTTGTCTTATGATACTCGGTAACAACAACAACGACGAGTCAGTGATTCAGCACAAGTTGAGAAACACTGTGGTACCTACCGTCGTGCGGTCCGGAGGGACAGGTAGTGGTTGAGGGTCTCAAGTGGCTTTGGGTACAGGTAGCTCAGTCACTACGGTAGGTTGGTAGAGTTAGAGGCAGTAGGGGAAGAGGAGGTCGGAAGTTAGAAAGGGTCGTAGTCACAGAAATGGTTACTCAGACAAGAAACGTAGTACACCGGTTTCATAACCTCAAAGTCGAAGTCTTAGCCAGGAAGGTTACTTATGAGTACTGACTAGAGGAAATCCAACCTTATCAACCTAGAAGAACATCCGGTTCCCTGAGAGTTCTCAGAAGAGGTTGTGGTGTCAAGTTTTCGTAGTTAAGAAACCACGAGTCGAAAGAAATATGAGGTTGAGAGTGTAGGTATATACTGATAACCTTTTTGGTATAGAAACTGATCTACCTGGAATCAGCCGTTTCATTACAGAGACGAAAACTTATACGATAGATCCAACCAGTATTGAAAAGAAGGTTCCTCATTCACAGAAAATTAAAGTACCGACGTCAGTGGTAGACGTCACTCAAACCTCCCGTTTTTTTATTTCAGACGGTAACAAAGGTAACAAAGGGGTAGATAAAAGGTACTTCACTACCCTGACCTACGGTACTATAACAAAAAACTTACAACTCAAAATTCCGTTGAAAAAGTGAGAAGAGAAAGTGAAAGTAAGTTCTCCGAGAAATCAAAAAGAAGTGAAAGACGGTATTCCCACCACAGTAGACGTATAGACTCCAATATATATAAAGAGGGCCGTTAGACCTAAGGTCGAACACGAAGAAGGTCGGGTCACAAAGAGTACTACATGAGACGTATATTCAATTTATTCGTCCCACTGTTATATGTCGGAGCTACATGAGGAAAAGGATAAACCTTGGTCAGACAACAAGGTACAGGTCAAAATTGACAACGAAGGACTGGACGTATATCCAAAGAGTTCTCCGTCCAGTCCACCAGACCATAAGGGTAGAGAAAGTCTTAAAAGGTGTCAAATAACACTAGGTGTGTCAGTTTCCGAAACCGTATCACCCTTGGGTTTACTTGTAAAACAGATTGGGTTTTATTACTCTAGGTGTATATACGTTTATAAGTGTACGTCATAAACCCAAATGTATAAAAGTCGAACTTAGTAAATCTTAAAGTCCCACATCTCCTCCTTAAATCTCAGTTGTATATATTACTTACGAATTTATAAGTATCTTTTAAAGGGTGACCTTATAAAATTCGGTTTAACTTCAATGTTATAATAACCGTACTTTCACGTCATGATTCTAATGTTCGTAAAACACAATAAATTTCACTTCTACACACAAATGTAACCGAGATCTGGACATAGTGAAACAACTATTATCGTAGCCCAGGATCATCATGATACACATGTCACAGTAAGACGTCTTTGTTACTAACGAGACTTTTAAAATCGATCTGAGTAGGATAAAACTAAATGTAAAAACAATGGGGACCCGGGTCTTAAGTTTAGACAACTTAACGTCAATAGGGGAAAGTAACCCCTACGAATTAGTAAAACCGGTCGTAAATATATGAGAATTACGGAATGGTGTCAATTAAACGTACAGATAAAGTATAAGGTATAATTGAGAAAACCTACACACCTTAAGAGAAATTTCTTAAGTAACTACATATTAAGTAATCGTAAGTGAACCTTCGAGGACAAGAATTTTCTAAAATTCCTTCTATTAATGATCATGACTTTCTACCAAAAACCATATAAAAGATATAATCTTTTATACGAAATGTAATTTTTGAGTAGTTTATACGTATTATGGAATAATTCTGGTAATAATAATAAATGACTTGTTTATCTACCTCAACTGAGGGAAACTTGTCACATTATATGTGAATAATTTCCATATTACGAATTCAGGCAACTATGGTGTATCGTCAATTGAACAAAATGAAATATTTCACTAAAACATTTACTAAAACGACTAATCCCAAAATTTCTTATATCTTCCCTTAATCCCCTTATTATATTCTTTTTCTGATTACCGGAGTAATTTTTGACAAAACGTCTTTGACGTACGTGACTTTACGTGTGTCCTCGTTGTTAATCACCTCGCTTGTCCGTTCTCAGGACTAAGAGAATGCAGTGGTCATTTAAGACGGGCATGTATTAAACACTCCGTATTGGAATGGACGATTACTGAAATACTATGTCACTCTATCTAAAAAATGTTCCTTTTAGTTATTGAAGTTTTTCGTACATCTTCCAAAATGAATCTGACGATTATACTAATTAACACCCCTTTTTCTGTAGATATTAAAGAAATTTGGAAAGAGAATGACCTTAGCTTGAAGAAAATTTTTTATTTTGGTAACACTGAAGATGAGATTTCCTCTCAAACAAATTTTTTGTTTTGTTGTCTGGGTTTTACTCCAGTGAATAATATTCGGTGTTCAGTAGTTTAGTTCTGAATATCCAAACCAGAGAAAGTCTTTAATTTAGAACTTGATCAATTAGTCCTTAGTGGACCAGTCGGGGTCATTCCATTAGCCGGGTCACCTGTTGCACGGTAGGGGATTTTCGTTCACTGGAAACGGTGTTGGTTGGGTGGAAAACGATCGTATTGAAGGAACAAGGGTGAAGGAAGACAGAGATTTTCAGAAAGTAAAACACGTCGAGAAACCTTGGAAAGCGACAGACGATCTGTCTTACGATATACTGAGTACTTAATAACTTATTTCGGTCATTGTATAAAAATTAAATGAGTCAACTTAAAACAAGAAAAGAAATTTTTAAAAGGTCACTAAAATCACAATTATCAACATACATATAAAAATGTATCAAAATTATTGGTGTTTAGATAAAACTTTATAATAACGATTTCTTTATTATAGAAGACACTGGTTCGGTACTGTTTCGATCGAAGTTAATACTCATCCATATTAAAGACATCAACGTAGTACGTTAAAATATATCTACAAACAGATAGACTCATGTACGGTGACATGTAATACAACGACACCTTTTAATCACATACGAAAACACCAGACACCTGAGAGGACAAGGACTTTCTACTGTCTCCTAGAATCCAAAGGCGTCCGATGAACGAAGGTCTATCTCGAAACTGAATTCTAGGAGTCCTTCTTAAAATCTACCTCGATCCCTTTCCTTCACTTTTGAGTTACTACTTTTAATACCAAAAATAAACGTGAAGTTAAAGAACTGAGACCGACGACACTTAATATTGAAATGGTGGTCAATGTACATCTAAACCTCCGACGTACACATTACTTAAATGTGTATTCAGAAATTCACGAAAATTGACACCAACTAGATTGATTTTTAAGTAACGATAGGAAAAAATTTGAGTAGAGATAATGACGGATGTGTAAGTCACCTTTTTAGTGAAACATATCTGATCGGAGGGTGGGGCATGTACAAAAATATCTGAATTAATCTCAAGGTTCTAAGGTTATACTTTATAATAGAATCGGTATTTAGAATTCAGAAAAAAGGACGAAACGGAAAACTTCAAAGTAAGAGGTCAAATAGATCATTATTAACCACATAGGAAGTAAGTCAAGGGACCTTTAGTAAGTTACTTCGTCTAACGGTTAAAATGTTATATGATCGGAATTACCCCATAAAAATCTGTAGGTCTCCTTTACTGTGTAAAGTAATTAAAATAAATATATCGAAAATACTATGGACGTGACTAAAAAAAAAGAATGTTAGTAAATAAGCTGAATTAGATATGAGTAACTATCCGGAAGGGACTACCGAGTCGCCATTCCTTGGGTGAACGGTCACGTCCTCTATCCCCAAGATAGGGACCCAGACCTTCTAGGGGACTTCTTCCTTTAGTGTTGAGTGAGGTCACAAGAACGGACCCTTTAGGGTGTCTGTCTCCTCGGACCACCTGATGTCGGGAATCCAAACGTTTTATTAACCTGTGTTAAATCACTGATTTGTTGTTGTATCAGTGATTACCTTACTATAATACCTTTGGTATTATGATAGTCAGTCAATGTTAAACCGTGTATAAATAACTTGTGAGTGGTACAAGACCATGTAAAGATTCTAGTCTACTTTGTTGCTATTTATTATTTTCGAGGTAAAGGATACTACAAACCGATCATGTATTTTCTTTCCTTTTTTTTACTATTTCTCTATCGATTTATAATACACTACTTAAATTTTCTTCATCTATTATACCCTAGCCTCTTCCATTACCGTGGGGTGAGGTCATGAGAACGGACCGTTTAGGGTACCTACCTCCTCGGACCATCCGACGTCAGGTACCCCAGCTCTTTTCAGCCTGTGCTGATTCGTTGAAGTGAAAGTGAAAAGTGAAAGTACGTAACCTCTTCCTTTACCGTTGGGTAAGGTCACAAGAACGGACCTCTTAGGGTCCCTACCCCCTCGGACCACCCGACAGCAGAGACCCCAACGTGTCTCGGCCTGTGCTGACTTCGATGAATCGTCGTCGTCGTCTATTATACCCTATTGTAACTTTCTCTGAGACTGATTCGATCTAAACCAGATTTGATCTCACCTAAAACCTACAACAGGATCTTATTTACTGTGGATTCTCCTTTGGACATAAAGTTCGTCATTAACTTACCCAAGCCTCTTTCTTCTGTTTATAAGATCTGTCGTCTTTGTCGTACATGAAGTTTGGTCCACTTTCTCACCGTAAAAATTTATTGACTATTTACAATAAATTTATACCTTCTACCCTACTTCTATTCTCACCATTCCATTTATCCTCGGTCTATTATGGTATAAACCTACAGTCGTCTACTCACTACCTCTCGGTCATTTGTCGAAAAATCTATTTCCCGTTAAGTTAGTTTACACAGAGACCTCCGTAGTGAGACATGTGTCATACCCCTGATTAAACCTCCCTCTTTCTAAAATACTCTCCTTTTGACAACTTCGTTAAGTTCAGTTCCTTTAGTCAATAGATTTAATCATTTGAACAACTTTTAACTCTTTATGACTCGTTTTATTTAAAAATATTGAACCAATTTCTTCCCTATCCTCTTTACATTCAGTTTGTGCCGATGGTCTTTAAACACGTGAAAAGTATACGATTTCACCTACTCTAATGGTAGTAAGACGAATACTTTGTGTAATCCTCCTCGCCTATAAAAACCTCTTCTATTACTCAAAAGAAAAACTAGTTTATTCAAATTGCACTAGAACCCCGTAGGTCTACTTACACAAATTTACAAATCGTCCTTTACATATCCGTTTTACATGGTTAGTTTCCGAATCTACTTTAAACGGTTCCTCTCAGATTTAGTTTTCTCTTTTCTTTCCCCACCCCTTTTTTCGATTCTTCTTGTCTTTCTTCCTCGTCGAAGTCTTTACACTTGACTTGGTCCTTTTAATCAATAATAGTTTAGACTCTTTCTCTTATAAGGTCATTCTCCTCAACAGTTACGGTGACTCTTAAATTCTTTCTATATTGACTTCGCTGGTAGTCTAAATAATTGCTACTTTGACAAAAATGGAACGTTCCAAAATCTCCAATATAAGTTTTACCATCGGTGTAAGATTTCCCACCCGTCTCGTATACTCCACTCATTTATCTTTTTCGTTTAAATTTAATTACTTTGTGATGGACTTTGAACCCGATCATTCTCTTAATCGGCACACTCTCATTCATCCTCATGTATCTTAGTGTCCCTCGTTACTCTAAAGGCATTCGGAAGGAAGCTGAGTTAAAGGAAAAGAGGATCGATCGAAAAGTCCTCTGGTGTAGAAATGTATAGGAGGTTGCTTTATAAGGGTCATCATCTAGGAGAAACGGGTCGAGGTCTTCCTTACTTCTCCGACTCGGTTTCGTCCTGTTCTTTATGGCTACGTTAGTCTATATATAATGGACTATTAGTTCATTCCAATTGTAGTAGTCGGTATCAGTAACGACTTACGTCTATTGGTTCCCATGTCTGTCATATTTCGCGACCACGACGACGATTCAGGTCAGCACAGGCTGAGACACGCTGGGGTGTCTGCCGTCGGGTGGTCCGTGGGTGGGGGCAGGGACCCTAAGAGGTCCGTTCTTGTGGCCTCACCCAACGGTAAAGGAAGAGATTACGCGCTTTCACTTCAGCGAGTCAGTACAGGCTGAGAATCGCTGGGGTACCAGGCAGGTACCCGAAAAGGTCCGTTCTCACGACCTTATCCCACGGTAACGGCAGAGGCTATATTTCGTGAGTCAAGTCAAGTCAAGTCAAGTCAACGAGTCAGCACAGGCTGAGAAACGCTGGGGTACTTAGCGTCGTGCCGGTCCGTAGGGACAGGTAGTGGTTGAGGGCCTCAAGTGAATCTAAGTGCAGGTAGCTCAGGCACTACGGTAGGTCGGTAGAGTAGGAGACAGCAAGGGAAGAGGAGGACGGGGGTTAGGGAGGGTCGTAGTCTCAGAAAAGGTTCCTCAGTTGAGAAGCGTACTCCACCGGTTTCATGACCTCAAAGTCGAAGTCGTAGTAAGGGAAATTTCTTTAGGGTCCCGACTAGAGGAAGTCTTACCTGACCAACCTAGAAGAACGTCAGGATCCCTGAGAGTTCTCAGAAGAGGTTGTGGTGTCAAGTCTTCGTAGTCAAGAAACCGCGAGTCGGAAGAAGTGTCAGGTTGAGAGTGTAGATAAGTATGTACTGGTGACCTTTTAGGTATCGGAACTGATCTGCCTGAAATCAGCCGTTTCATTACAGAGACGTAATTTTGAGATTGACCGAAAGCATGGGGTCTCGAGACAAGGTGGTGTGTTTCTGTTAAAGAATTTATGGATCCAGAAATCTCCCATCACAGGACCCACGAAAGATCGGTACTCCTTCTACGAGTCAAACTTATGGGGTTGGAGGTCAAAGGTAAAGAGATGAGACGAACCCAGGGAGAAGAAATTTGTTCACAGGAGGGGACTACCGGGGTCGGTCGGTAGGGAAGACCTCCACGGGACTGAGAAAGATGTCTTACTACCGTAAGGGAAAAGAGTCAGGAAAGACGGAATATTATGGGATCAGGAACCATGGACGACTGGAGGGAAGTCAAAGAAAACCGTGGAATTTATTTTGCCATTTGCCTGAATGTATTGTTCCGTTTACCGAGAGGGTCGTATATAATTCAAAACCGAGAAGGTACCCTCACCCTTGTACGACCCCTGAAAGTACAGGATCCATCTTACATAAAAGAGATAAGGAATCCACTTTATTTCGTGTCCAATCTCAGTATACTATGTACACAAGAGTAAATCTCCTCTTTATCTCTTTTATACAGATATAGTATTATCTTTATTCTCGTGCTCCATTTTCTGAAATACGATAGTGAACATTGAAACATTGACTCCGGTGTAATGAATCCTAGAGACTATTAGTTAATAAAACTGGTCATTTCATCCCTGTTGGCTTTCATCCCCGTTGGCACTACAAATGGGTGATCCTGTCATCACTCTTACTTCTTTCTATTACATTCCTTAAGGACCATACACTATTTGAAAGTTGTTTACGATAGTTAATAATAATCACTGAAAATGAAAACCTTTGATTATCACAATGACAGATTAGAATATGAAGAATTTTCCTTTAAATAATGTAAAAGTGGATTTGACAAAGGTCCGAAGAAATCCAGTTATTAACAGTCGATGGTTCCTAAAGTATAACGAGTTACATTACCATAGATTTTTACTTACTACGATGCACAAACTGATACTCCACCGTCACCCTTCACAAAACTTCATGAACAAGGGTAAAAGGATGATTCTCTTGTAGAAAGTATTTTCTTTTTTGTCCTTTTCTATAAACGATCTTACTACTCACATCGTCGTTTGAAAATTTTCTAAAAAGTCACTTACAAATTTTTATGTTAAAGAAATGTTAATTTTTTAACACAAAAAAAATTACAATAAACCCAAACTTAAGTAACATTTTAATTCGTAATTAATTTAATAATCATGTATAATTCGAAGAAAGAACACAACACTAAATTTGTGATAATAGTCAAGTACAATTACTTAAAGGATTTCTAGTCACGTTTAAAAGAGTTCGTAAACCAGTAAAATCAATATGATTCGGAAAAAATTATCACGGGGTTACCTTGATAAAAAATTCGTGACCGAAGGTTATGATTTAACTCACCAACATCTGTCTTTAAAGATGAACAAGACAGACTCATATTCTTTATTTCTTCCTATTCTTTCGTGTGTTAACCCGAATTGTAAAATCCATATTAAATTACCTTTTATATTAAAAGTTATATATAAAGAGACACCAGTGTTCCTTCGTTTTACCCTTTGCACAGGAGATAAGTTGTTTCAAAAATTATACTAAAGGTCATTAATTAAACTTTAGGGGTCGACTGTATGGAGTCATTTGTTCATGTATAGAATTCGACAGAAAAGGATGTCAGGTACTTAAATACAAGTCCTTTGTTTGATTATAAATTTTTACGGTTCGTTGAAAAGTCGGGCTTAAAAAGCATCTTACTCTCTTTGTCCTCTTCCTCGTAGGATCTTAATTTAAGTTTGAGTTCATCTGTAAAATACCATAATGGATTGTACTTCTTTTAAGACCCTAAGTAGAAAATTATTCTGTTGTATATATATATATAAAAATTATTTTCTTCTTTTATTTGGGAATCGTTGACGACAAAGACGAACGAAGAACGGGGAGTCGATCAATGAAGGAGAACCTTGGGAAAAAGAATACTTTCTTAAACATCACGGGGAGAGTTAGAAGTACGAAGATATTTCTCCCCTAAACATGTTTCTTATGTATAAGATGATAATATAAAAATTTGTTACCTTACGTCGAAATAAGTCGATGTTAGGCGATCCTTTAGTCAAGACTTCTAAGTAACCTTCCTGACTACGACTTCGACTTTGAGGTTATGAAACCGGTGGACTACGTTTCTTGACTGAGTAACCTTTTGTGGGAATACAACCCTTTCTAACTCCCGTCCTCCTCTTCCCCTGCTGTCTCCTACTCTACCAACCTACTGTAGTGGCTGAGTTACCTGTACTCAAACTACTCAACCACTACCTGTCCCTCCGGACTGCACGACGTCAGGTACCCAAGCGTCTCAGGTTGTGTTAACTTGTTGACTTGAGTTGACTTAGGCGATTTCTCTTTACAATTGTATATTTCTTCTCGTAAAACCTTTGTACCATTACTTTTTTGTTTACATTGAGGGGGGGGGGTTGGTGTTAAGTTTTTAAACGTAATAAAACACGTTTACATCCTACTTTATATTTTTTTAAACTTAGGTAATCAAAAAAATACTTTTGTGTATGGAGTGAGAATAGACCGTCGAACAATCTTTCTTTACTTTTCTTCTTTCGATTCCTTCCTTCCTTATTTCCTTAGTTTGTTCGATCGATACTTTCACAACCTTTTATTACGGAGTCACTTATTTTTATACCCGAATTTCAACCTCATAATTATCTCTCGACCCTCTTGAAAGTAAGGACAGGTGATCGACGTTCCCGTCTTTCCAGAGTTTACATAGATTGAGAGTCACCTATTTAGTTGGGGTTAAAATTTTTCCTAAAAAAATTGGAATTTTCCAGATAAAGATACGGTGTTATTTACCAAACCCCTAATAGATTGTGAAACCTAATAGACGTGGTAATCACTCCTATTATTTCTCGACTGACGTAAAACGTAACTTTATCGTACCAGATAATGCGAGTACTTATCAGACTCTTACTTCGAAACCTTCAGAAAGAACGACGCAAATACGCGTTGTCAAATTAACTGACGTCGTACCAACTACCCTAAAAATGTAACAAATGTTTAATATTATGTAGGTAGTGAATAAGTCATTAATCAAAGTTTTAATAGTTTTAACTAATATCGTCTATTAGAATATCTATCCCAGAATTCGAAATGTAAAGATAAGAACGTTTGTTACTTCATAATAAAGTGTTTACAGAACAGGACCCAAAGAAACAAGGTCAAAAAAACTGACTTTGTAAAAACGGGACGAGGGAAAAAGTTATCATAGTCTTCCTTAATAGTTTAAGATTATTAAAAGTCCTTCACATAAAGTTTCATTACATTTCCTTTGGTTAGAGTCAATGGTCTCAAATTTTGAGACTGTATAACCGTCTTTAAGTAAAAGGAATTTTATAAGGTTCGTAAAGACGAATACCTTTAGTATTTTTGAATTTACTCCAAAAAAAAAAGGGGATTTATAATGGTGTACAGACCCTGAATTTATAGGGATAGTTTGAATACTATTTCTATTTTAAGGAAACACAAGGAGAGGTTTCGATAAAAACAATAAAAAGGTACCAAGTGTTTAGTATCATTACGACCTCTTTTACCGTAAGAAGTGAGTGATTTAGTCCGTACTTAAACGTTGCCATAAAGTATGTCTTTCAGACCGTATCTAGTATAATGAGAAAGATTAAAATTTCAAAATTTTTATTGACACGTCACAGAATAAAGAAGTTTTCTTTTATTGGGTTCATGGTCCTTTGGAACTTACCATTATAATTGACGTAATAAATAGAGGATTACTGTTATAAATTAATATTTATCGGAAACCATGTACAAAGACGTAAATAAGTAAATATTCCTTTATTATTTTTGTATTAAAAATACGACGATAGTGATTTCTCCAAATATATTTACCAAATTCATTTTGAAAGGCTATATTGTTTCGCTTAAGTATTTAGTAAGTAGGTAAGTGAGAGTAGAAGTTAAAACAACAATAATTCAACAAGTATTATAACGTTCAAGACAAGAGTAACCATCCCTCTACAAAATCTTCCTCCATTTTTGTTTGTTTGTTTGTTTGCTTTGGGAAAAGAAGAACGTCTTAAATGTAAGGTCCTCATCTATTTATCATGTATTATTTCAGACAAAAACGGAACGAAGACGGAACTTTTTTTACGGTGTTAAAACACCACCTTAGAGTGAAGGACTACGGTGGGTCCGCCCACCCTCCTCAATCCTTACTTAAAATGAGTCCTATTTAACTTCTACGATTTCCTTGTCCGTCTCTTATCAAAAGAGTAAAGGAGAAAGCTACGCAATAATGTTTTTTCTTCTTTTGACAGAAATCTAACTCCCATTTTTTCAAAAAGTTGTATATTTTTGGATCTTTTAAATGATAATTATTTGAGACTGACTTCTTTTAAAGTCACATACTTGTTTAATTTTTTACCAAATTGTATTCCTAATTAGAACTTTTAATATTACCGTTGGGTGAGGTCGCAAGAACGGACCTCTTAGGGTCCCTGCCCCCTCGGACCACCCGACGGCAGGTACCCCAGCGTGTCTCAGCCTGTGCTGACTTCGCTACATCACCATCATCATAAAATGATTCTTGTTGGAGTGTGATAAGACTTTACCTTTGTGTGAGAGTACACAAGTGGTAGCAAAGTCGTTCCTAGATTCTTTCGTACCGACTAGACCAGACTGAATGAGAGAGAGGGTCTTATTCCGGGGAAAATCTCATTGAATTTTAGTTAGGATCGTAGGCGTTCCTGAGATTCTATATTCCTGATGAATTTTACTTGGTAGTCAATAATAAAATTTTATCTTGTTATCATTAGTCCTTTATGAGTTATACTCAGGTTTAAGGGAATTCAGTATGAAAAACTGTAAAATAAACGTACTTATTTATAAGTTTCTTCCGTATTGGTCAACAATACGGATAATGTGCAGAAAATTTAATATTAAAATTTGATATCCAAGAGAGAGACACAATGGTAAATAAACAACTTTTTTACTCTCGTATACAAAGTGTTCTAAAGACTACAAAAGTAAACAATTAATTTAAGAGTACGACGGTAAATTATATAGACTATCCAAGAGACAGAACACATCAAAGACATAAAACCATCTATCTGGAAATCTGGTTATAAACTACTTAAAACAAGTTTCACAACAAGACTAAAGTTCCCCACCAGAGTAAAAACACTGTAATCGTTTGTTACTTATAATAACAAATCGAGGTAAAAATTGAACCCCGACGTTTTAATACGATAAAATTAAGACTTCAAGTAAAAACAATATGTGTTTTAATGAAGCATCACTCTTTAATAAACTACAGTAATTGATAAACCAAGAAGATTCCACGATAAAATTTCCTTCCGTCTTGTTTAATGTAGTCAAAAGATTTTGTCTCAATTTTTAATTATAGGAGGAGAAAAAAATGAAATGTTATAACATAACCAAAAAGGTATGTAGTTTTTTTTTCTGAATTTTTTAATTATAGAAGGAGACCAATTATAAAAGAAAGAAAATCGTAGTGATATTTGATTACGTAATTGTACTTAAACTTAGAGAATCTAAATAACGTTAACAATGAGAATAACTACTAGTTTGACACAATAGAAACGAGTTTGACATACAAGTGAAGTGACACTAATAACTCAGGAAGACTATATTAAATCATGAGAAATGTAAGTAGTGGCTGAGTTACCTGTACTCAAACTCATTTGAGACCCTCAACCACTACCTATCCCTCCGGACCTTACGACGTCAGGAACCGTAGTGTCTCAGGTTGTACTGACTCGTTGACTCGACTTGACTTGCCTTCACAAAAGAATCAAAGACCGTAATGTTTTTTTAAGTCCTAATAGAAAATGGAAAAGACATGGTCTAGAAATTAGTCCTAAAAACAAAAGGGGTTCTTAGTGAACAAGTCTCGTTCATAACTAAGTAAAACCTGAAAATCAGATTTATATTCACGATTGTAAATTTCATGAGTGTTATTCTTTTCATCTTATATAGTGTACGTTTGACCATCTTGTGATACTTTATTTTTTAGTTTTATGTCATCTTTCAAATTTTACTCTATTCTAAAAATTTTGAGGAGTTTAACCCAAAATTTTTATATCAAGAAACAATAAACGTTCTCTACGTAAATTGTAGATTGTGACTTTGAAGCAATAGTTTCCCTTTCTTTCTCTCTATTAACCCATTATGATAGTTTTACTTTCAACATCCATATAATGTTAAATACTGTTCTATGTATAATTTCGTTTCTATTAAAGGATCTCTATTTCTATTTCAACAGTTGTAAACGACCTTGTATCTCCTTCGTTCCCTTAGGGTCTTTTTATAGATGGAGACAAAGTAGTTGATACGATTTCGAAAACTGACAGACCCTTTAACACTTACTCGACCCTTATGGTCTGGTAGAATGGACAGAGGACTCTTTGGACATACGCCCAGTTCTTCGTTGTCAATCTTTGGGCATACCTTGGGTGTACCTAACCAAGTTCTAACTCTTTCCTTCGGACAACATTGTCCCGACAGCCAACAGTGGGAGAAATTGGATATTCAACTCGTGTAGTACTCTTTACGACCCGACCTACTGAATGTTCGACCTTAGTTCGATTCACCCGCTTTATAGTTGTTGGGGTCTATGTACCTACTATGGTGAGATTACCGTCTTTCACTTCTCCTTGACTTCTCGGAGACCAACTCCCATTTCCTCCTCTCACTTTCTCGACCGAATTTTGATTTATAAATTTATGTTTTTTTTGTGTGGTTTGGGACTCTAGTACAATAGACCGGAGTAACGACGTACCGTTTATCTTCTCCCCCTCTTCCCCGTCGGCACTGTCTACACAAGAAGAACCCGAGGTGTTCGTGACGCCTGTCACTGACGTCGTTACCTTAATCTACCGCTAACGGAGAACCGTCCTTTCGTTACTGTTTGGATCTGTCACACAACTTTTCGTCTCTGTAATGAGACGGTTATTTCCAGGTATCAGTTCCGATGCCAAAAGGGTCACCAGTGCATGTCAACACTCTCGACCTGGTATTCCTTCCGTCTTACGGTTTCTTAACTACGGAAACTTGACACCACGACCTCTTCTGAGGACCTTCAGGGAACCTGACGTTCCTCCAGTTCGGTCAGTTAGAATTCCCTCGAGTCGGGACTTATAAGGGACCTTCCCGACTACGACTTCGACTTTGAGGACATAAAACCAATAGACTACGTTTGTCGGTTGAGTAACCTTTTCTGTCACTACGACCTATTCTAACTCCCGTCTTCCTCTTCTCCCGCAATCTCCTACTCTACCAACCTACTGTATTGACTACGTTACCTGTACTTGAACCCGTGTGAAACCCTCTACCAGTCCCTTTCCCTACGGACCACACGACGTCAGGTACTCCAGTGTCTCAACCCGTACTGACCCGTTGACTTGTTGTTTTTGTCAATTTCTGTCAGTGGTATATTACTATGTGCGAATTTTCTTTTACGTTTTAGGAGTTTATATTTCTATATTTTAACGTATTACAGTTTTGTGTATGTAGTTCTTAAACTATAAATATTATTTTTAAGTCATTTAGTACTAGTATCATCTTCCAAAATCGAACAGAGAATCATTTATTGTGTAATTCTCTTTTTTTGAGTGACTTCGTTCTCTTATACTTATGTAATCGTTTTTCTTGTGACACGGATTTACATCCTTTGTGTACGTAAAATATATTTACATGTTTTAATGATTAACGTTCAGTAAAATGTTACTGTCGGTAAGTTTTTTTTCCCGTTTCATCTAAGAAGGTTTTTGAAAAGGTCTCTTATATATTTTTATAAAAAATACTTTAATCCCATCGAAGTTTTAGTTATTCTTAGGTCTTTAAATATCATATTCTGTAGATCTCACTGTATAAATTAACAATTTAAAACTCCCCTTCATTACCCAGATAGTTTCATCGAAAAGAGACAAAGGAGAAAATAGTTTCTTCGGTCGGTCATCCATCCGATGTAAGACAAGGAAGAAAGTATGAAATATCCCCATCTGAGATGACTTCTAAACTCTCTATTTAACTTTAGGTTTGACATAATATTTTCTTTAGATAGATCTTCACGTTTAATATCTGAGAAAACCTCACTTGTCATGTACTAAAACGCGAAATATGATATTTGGAAATCTTCGTCGAACATGAATACTCTGTCTGAATATACAAACGCGAGAAACAAAGAGGACAATCTTTGACCTGTACGTGGGAATCCGTAATTTACGGTCACTTCGTCGTAAAAGTCTGACCGTTAGCCGTGTAAATATCGTATGAACCGATATCCGATCGTCGACAAAATCAATGAACATACGTAGTCTGTAAATCAAGTCTTGAGATTTCTCCACTTCTAGAGTGAATTCGTTTTAGATTGTAGAGCCCTTTCTATTTCTCCGACATACAGACTTGTTGATTACCTTCGAACCTAGAAGTAGTATACAACCTGTCACCTCTGGAGTTTCTGTGTACGTAGAGTAACATCTTACTCATATGTGGTCACTGGACCTAGAGTCTGACACCAGGTACCTCCGGTAGAATTGGTTTACCTCTTCTCTAAAGACCTTGCAAATACACCTTAACGTGTCCATGTCGAGACAGACGTCAGTGCTCGGACCGTCTCTATCATAGTATAGTAAAATCCATAACAACTTATCTTGCTATAAACACTGAGATTTTGTCTTCCATTGACCTAAAACGGGTACGATTACGGAGAACTCTTTACATATACGTCCAGTCCTTCGTTGTCAATCTTGACCTGTACCTTGTTGTCTGACCAAGGTTTGTCCTTTTCCTCATACAGTTCCGACATATAACAATAGGATGAACGAATTGAATATACGTCTCATGTAGTACTCTTTACGACCCGACCTTCTTCGTGTTCGACCTTAGTTCTAACGGTCCTCTTTATAGTTATTGGAGTCTATACGTCTACTGTGGCGGGAATACCGTCTGTCACTTCTCCTTACTTTTTCGGAGAACTACTTTCACTTTCTTCTCTCACTTTTTAAACCGAATTTCAGGTGTAAGTCTTTTGCTTCTAGTATCGTGGACCAGGGTAGTGAAGTACCCTTTATCTGCCCCTTTGTCACCTTTGTCACAGTCTGATAAAAACCCCAGAGGTTTTAGTGACGTCTACCACTGACGTCGGTACTTTAATTTTCTACGAACGAGGAACCTTCCTTTAAATACTGGTTGGATTTATCGCATAAGTTTTCGTCTCTGTAGTGAAACGGTTGTTTCCAGGTAGATCAGTTCCGATACCAAAAAGGTCATCAGTACATACCTACAATCTCAACCTGACACTTCTTTCGACTTGTGGCTTCTTAACTACGAAAACTTGACACCACAACCTCTTCTGAGAACTCTCAGGGATCCTGACGTTCCTCTAGGTTGGTCAGGTAAGACTTCCTCTAGTCGGGACCCTAAAGAAACCTCCCTTACTACGATTTCGACTTTGAGGTCATGAAACCGGTGGAGTACGTTTCTCAACTGAGTAACCTTTTCTGAGACTACGACCCTCCCTAACTCCCGTCCTCCTCTTCCCCTGTTGTCTCCTACTCTACCGACCTACCGTAGTGACTGACCTACCTGCACTCAGACTCTCTTGAGGCCCTCAACCACTACCTGTCCCTCCGGACCGCACGACGCTAAGTACCCCAGCGTTTCTCAACCTGTGCTGACTCGCTGACTTGACTTGACTTGACTTGACTTATTATCAAAATGATGATAATAAAATGATGATACTTGACTCACATGAAAATGGAAACTGGAGAGCAACTAACACTAGTCGGTCGAGTGTAGAAGACCAAATAACTTATCCAACCCGTTCTTTGTTGCTGTTAAGTATATTCTGATCCATTGGTTCTGGAGACGGTAACGTATTAGGTCCTTTTTTGGAAGTTTTTTGAGAAAAGTCTCGTAGAAGAAGTCTCTGATTTCAAACTGAACAAAAGATTTTGTACCTTTGTACATCGGTCACTAGACTAAAGACGAATTGAATCCAATAATAATATAAACTTACGATATTTTTCGTTTCGTATCTCTATAGTTCAGACCCATGTCATTTCGACGAATTTTTTTAGTCCCTTTCATGTTTACGTTTACACATACATACACAGACACAAATGGTTATAATTGAGTATTAAAATTATAATTACATTAATTATTGTTGTGGATATTATTGATTTAATATATGAGAAAATTACAAAATCCGTCTTAAGATACTAGAATTATATATAATTAAACACATTAGGAAGTTTATTGAGGTTTCCTATCTATCATAAGACCGGTAGTGACAAATATCTATACCTGTGACTCCGAGTCTCTTCAATTTATTGAACGACCTGTCATATTCACTACTCTAACTTTACCCTAAATTAGATATCAAAAACGAGAATTGATGTTGTTATACAATTCAGACAATGATTTTACTTTATTTTGGATAAAATAAAAAAAACTTCATCTGTCGAGGATTATATATTTAATGTTTTATTCTTTTAAGTCTTTCCGAAACTTTTTTTACTCATCTCTCATTTTATCGAAAAAGAGTCTTACAATATTTAGAAGTTATTAACTTTAAACTTAAACCGTGTACTTGTCTCCCCTTTTTTACCTTGTCTTATCTTCTAGGTCTTTGTCTGGGTTAATATCTACGACAAAATCTTGCGTCATTTCCAGACAGAGTTCAGATGTCGTATTTTAATCTGAAAAACTTATTTACTATAAATCTGTAGACCAATCAGTATACCTTTTCTATTTAAAACAAAGGATGAAGTGGTTTAACATGTAGTCCTATTTAAGGTTCACCTAATTTTGAATTTAATTTTTATATTTTATTATTTTCTTGGTCTTCGTTTCTACCCATACATACCCCCCTCTTTTCTTGGTTTTCTTAACCTTGTGATATTCGTAAAATTTTTGTGTCGTGTTTTGGACCTTCAGTATTCAATTTCTTACTATTTTAAATGATGTAATTTTTAGATCTTTGTTTTATGATATTTGTTTACTTTTTTTATTACTATATAACCATTTTGTATAACCGTCAAGTAGTGTCCGTTTTTCCAAGTACGGAATTATGTGTGTTCTGAGGTCTTTACTTATTGTTTTGAGTTTCAGGTAAATTTTTTTCCTCCTTGCCTGTATGTACCCGTAATGTATTTGTATCTATTTACCAAGATTTGTGTATTTTATACGAATGTAACTGACTGTTAGTCTCTTCACGTTTAATTTGAGATAGCTCTACGGTGAAAGTAGATCACCTAACTTTCTGTACGGTTGAAACTACTGTATGAACTACCGTTCTAACACCTCTATGTCAGAAAAAGTGATTAAAACTGTCACTCATATTTTACGATATTACGGGTACGTTGTACAAAATCTTTTTTTCTAAACAAATGGGTGAACTAGAGTGAAACCCCTTAAATAAAAGGGACGCATAAATGGTCGAATGTTTCATTATAATTTATGATAAACAACGTCTAAATATTATTATCTTATAACTTTTGTTATCGGATAACAAAAGTAGTAAAGGAAATTAAGGTAGTTATCCCGTGTCAGAGATATTTTATAAATAGTACATGTTTTATTCATAATACATCGATGTTACGAAGTCTAAAAGATGAAGATTGTACTTATTATAATTTTAATTCCTTATTATTTTAAATCGTTACTAGACTCTCCATTAGATAAGATATTCGTCCACCCTTTTACTAGTCTTTATAGTAAATTAAACTCTTAAGACATAATCGATTCAGTAAGGAATCTGTATTTTACTAATACCTCTGAAAAAAAAAAAAAAAAGTCATTTACCATTCGGAGGAAACCAAGTCATTCCACCGAGGAGGATTTAAAACTTCTATTCGGGATGAACTTAAATCTTTCTAAATCAGAAGTAGAGTAGTGAATGAAATTACTTTATGTCGATGAAAAAGTAAACCGTAAGAGTACGTTCTCTTTATAAAAGAACACCANCTTATTATAATTTTAATTCCTTATTATTTTAAATCGTTACTAGACTCTCCATTAGATAAGATATTCGTCCACCCTTTTACTAGTCTTTATAGTAAATTAAACTCTTAAGACATAATTGATTCAGTAAGGAATCTGTATTTTACTAATACCTCTGAAAAAAAAAAAAAGTCATTTACCATTCGGAGGAAACCAAGTCATTCCACCGAGGAGGATTTAAAACTTCTACTCGGGATGAACTTAAATCTTTCTAAATCAGAAGTAGAATAGTGAATGAAATTACTTTATGTCGATGAAAAAGTAAACCGTAAGAGTACGTTCTCTTTATAAAAGAACACCATACTATCTGTAAACTAAAACTTGTCTAATTAGTGTAAAGAATGTTTCGTATATAATAACCGGATTGACTTTCTGTCTTTATGGTCTAAAAATGAAAAAAAAAAAAAAACCACAAGGAAGGTAATCCGAAAATAATGGTGAATTTTAACCATTTTAACCATTTTAAAATCCACTATTATTTCCACTATTTTTAAGGAAGATAGGAAGGTGAAGTTCAAAAAGACATTATGTTCTCACCACAAACATAGTAGAGGAATACAGTAAATTTATGTATTGGAGAAAAAATTACTCCGAGTTTGAGAGTTTACAACATTGATTGGAGTCGATTTTAGGTATCATAGAAAAGTCAAAATAACTCTTTATTAACCGTATGTAGTGACATATTAAAATTCTTATGTCGTACTACTGAAATAAATACATGTAATACTTAACTAATGGTTTTATCGGTCGATTTTAGGTAAAAGAAGAACTGAACGTATGTCCAAGGAGTCCTCACCTTATGTGAGGACTCATATGTGGGGACTCACCTTATGTGTGGTTTCACCACGTAAAGGTAGAGGAATTCTTAAAAGGTGTGAAACAACACTAGGTGTGTCAGTTTCCGAAATCTCATTAGTTATTTCGTCTTAATCTACAAAAAGACCCTATGAGAATCAAAAAAAGGATACTAGGTTGTCTACGACTGTTAAGTTAGAGACCAAGGAGACTGAAAAGATTTACGTCGAACTCGTAGACCTTCGAGATAACGACTTGGGATCGACCTCTTAAAACTCGTAATGAAACGACGAAACACTCTACTGACGTTAACACACCGTCAAACTCGTGAGAAACTGTAACGGAAAGAAACCCTAACCTCACTTTTGACTGGAAAAGGTCAGGACACCGGTGACGACTCGTACAACGTACGTCGTTAAAGTGTCGTAGTAGAAAGTCCTAAACCTTATAGAATAGACCTTAAAGCAGTGGAAGCGATCGAACAGTAGAAGTATCACTACGAAGGAAGGACTCCGGGTGAACTGAAGTGTAAGGTCCTACAGACCGAGATCCACTCACTAGTGTGGTAGTACCAATAGACCCAGTAATTCTATAAAAGACGTACCAAAAAGACACATAAAAACGATGGAGGAGAATTGAAGAAGAAGACAAGCAAAGTATGGCAAAGACAGGAAATAACTCGGGTAGAAAAGTACTTTACAAGGGAACCATAGAGATTAAAAGAACTTCTCTAGAGACCAGAAGGGGTAAGATAACAGAGAGGGTAGAATATGATTGACATGGTCTAACATTAGGGTGGTTGTCGTTTGTCCCGAATACAAAGAGGTGTAGGTAGGACCCTAAACAATAAAGAAACCTACCACCGGTGATATTGTCCTTACTCCAAAAGGAGAACACTCAAAACAAACGTAAAGGGACTGATAATCACGGAGAACCGGTAAATAGAAGATAAGGGAAGTAGACAGGTTACAAATCGATCTAATACTCAACAAACAAAAACAAAGCGTCAAGTCAACCTCTATGTACCAAACATTTATAAAAAGGGTAAACATCCAACGAAAAAGTGAAACAATTCTTCGAAAAATCAAACTCCATCAGGGTGAACAGACACAAATAAAACAACGACTACGAAATCCACAGTATAGGTTTTTTTTTTTTTAATGGTTTTGAGTACAGTCCTTCTAAATAACGACATAAAGGAAGATCTTTAAAGAACTAAGGTGTAACATGTAAATTCCGAAATTAGGTAAAAAACAATTAAAGACACTCACCATATTCAAGACCCAGGCAGAAGTAAGGAAATGTATACTGATAGGTCAATAGGGTAGTGGTTCCTTTACCGTTGTGTGAGGTCATAAGAACGGACCTCTTAGGGTACCTGTCTCCTCAGACCGTCCGATGTCAGGTACCCTAGTGATCTCAACCAGTGTCGAATCACTGATTTGGTGGTGATAAATAATTTCTCTGACGGAAAAGAAGTGACTCACAGGAAGTGAGGGAACAGTTTACGGTCAATTGGTATATGTGAACCCTAATAATGCCCAAGAACTAAGACGATGTAACCAGGTAAGTAGATAAAAATACGGTCACAGTATGATAAAGCTACTCATGCATATCGAACTTTAGTGTTTCCAACTACCGGGGACGAAACAAGAAAGAGTCTTAAAGAAACCGATAAGTCCTAGGAAACACCAAAGTGTATTTAAAAACCTTATAAAAAGATGAAATTTTGTACAGTAAACCTTTCACTATAGTACCGTAATTTAGATATCGATCGAAGATCATTATCTATAAAATTGATTAAAAGAACTTTAGACACTTGTGTCCGATGAAAAAGTAAATAAACGTAGAAGAAACTAAAAAGAGTAATTACAGAACATCAAAAGTCTCATCTCTTACAAATGGAGGAATCCGGCTGAGACACACTGGGGTATCTACCGTCGGGTGGTCCCCTAAGAGATCCGTTCTTGTGACCTTACCAAACGGTAAAGGAAGAGGTTACGTCCTTTCACTTTTCACTTTCACTTTAGTGAGTCAACACAGGCTGAGAAGGACTGGGATACCTGACGTCGGGTGGTCCGAGGAGGTAGGTACCCTAAAAGGTCCGTTCTCCTGACCTCACCCCACGGTAGCGGAAGACACTGAATCGTCGTCGTCGTCGTCAATTCAAATAATAATTAATAAAATAAAAATTTTAAAAAATTCACCCTAATTAAAAATATTACTGAAGGGACCACCGAGTCTGTCATTTCGTTGACGGATGTTACGCTCTCTGGGTCCAAACTAGGGTCGTACCCCTTCTAGAGGACCTCTTCCTTTACCGTTGGGTGAGGTCACAAGAACGGACCTTTTAGAGTACCTGTCTCCTCGGACCATCCGATGTCAAGTACCCCAACGTTTCTCAGCCTGTGCTGACTCACTGAAGTGAAGTGAATTAAAAATGTAAATAAAAATTTGTTATATAACCCACAAAATAAACCCTAAATAAAACTAACCTTTATACGGGTCATTAAAAGTCATATAAAAACGGTGGTAATTAATTCACGTATTTGCACTCTTGAAGGATATAAGACGGATAACATCTTCTTCAAATCGTGTTGACAAAGTAATTATTACGTTGGTCACCTAACTATCATTGCAAGAAATGAATTTGTACTCGGACCATAGAAGAATAAAACAAACACGTTATACCACGTTTCAAGCACGTAGTTCAATTGTCAACACTTTCCTCTATGTAAATCAGACAGAGTGATGACAGTGTCGCCGCTACGACTCTCGTCAACCGTAGACGAAGAACCATTAGTGTAGTCAAGAAACAAAGAACGATGTGTTCAAGTGTACCATTAGTGAAACTTTAAGACCTTTTTTTACGACTATCTATCTCCCGGAATGGTAGTGGGACCTTTTAGTGGACGGAGAATCATAAACGGTGAATTAATTTCGTTGTAGACTTCATTGTTTTCCTCCCACGTCTTTTACAGATCATCCTTTGTTCACGACGTCTACTTAAGACCACGGACACCAATCGGTTCGTAATAATAAATACTTAAATACCGAACGTCGCGGGTACACAGTCTCATGAAATACTGTTGTCTTGGTTGTTATATCGGAACTTTTGTTATTTTTAGGTCCTTCCATACGAGAGGAGTTTGTTTCTCATAGTCATTACGTGAAAACTAAACTATCTCTCTTTTGAGATCTGTGAGACTAGAAGAATTGTTTATGGTGTAGGTCTTAAAATTTAAGAGTTCCTTTAATTTAAAGGAATCTATTGGAAGCTAGTTAAAGTTCTCCTTTTAACATTACGAAATTCTATTTCAGACAAAGACTAATCGTGTCAAATAAAATTCTGAATTACTAATATAAAGGACATAGTTGTCAAAATATTTATACAGACTATAAAGATAGTAGAAAGACATTTAGGTGGACGGTAAAAACGGGTGTGATTTATTTATTTTGTATAAATAAAAAAAAAGTTGAGTCTCATTTAAAATAGAAATTTATACTCTATTTATTATAGAAGATATAAAATTTAAGACCTACATAAATCTCGGATTCTTTTTATTTTCACCTTTCTTTCAATAAGATAAAATTTTTCGGATTGATTTATTGACTTTTTATTTAACTAAATTATATTTCAAATAAATTGAGACAGGTTATCGATATCGGCTTATGTAAGGTTAGAAAACACTACATAATCCCCTACAATACTGACAACAGAGGAGTCTCGGATAAGTATCAAAATACTATATAGAACTGAGGATACTGGAGATTTTAAAGTCAGGTCTTTTGTTTACTAAATTATTAGGTTTTCCTTTTTCTTTTCCCTTTCGATACAACTGACGTTACCTTATATTTTACGATAAAGTGTCTTGTCTAATCTAACTCTTCATATAAGTTTAAACTAAAGTAACTAATTGAGTTACTTTACTAATTTTGACTGTACTTTTCTTAAGGAAATGTATTTTTCAATATCTCCTCCGTTACAATTCCTCTTCCATCCTTACACTTTTTTTTGTCGACTCCTACACTATACGATTTAATGGTTATGGTTAAAAATATAACTAATTATTTATATGAAAAATCTTTCAACGAGGTTCTAAACAAAGTCAGTAAAAGCAAAACTGGTTGGAACTTAGTAGTTTATACAGTAGAATAATTTATAATTTTACTTTCAGACAGAAGTACACGTACCTGTTATATGTGTGGGAACAAATGGAAAACCAAAATACGTGTACACCTTCCTATAAAGTATTTGTTTAATTCACTTAATTTAGCGTCTGTAATTGTGGCGTGTAATAAAAGAGAAATTAAGGTAACAGTCGAATAAGTAAAACAAGACTAGATCTATTAATCAATATTTCACTTTTGTAGACTAAACCCAAAATTAAACTGAAACTTATACCATTATTTTAGGAAGAGTTTTTTAATTAAGGTAAAGAAAATTGTTTACAGACAACAAAAAGAGGACGCAAATTCGGTGTGACGATTAATACCCCGTTTTTATTCAGTCTACACTGGTGACTTATAATAGATCCTCGAGTAATCTTTCATTTTATCATCAATACTCTACTATGTTAGTCACCTTGTGATCAGACAAAGGCGACCGTATCAGTTATCATTATTAACCTGTCGGTGATCCACTACTGTGGACAGATCACCTTCCTTTACGGGTATCGGTTTCTAATTCAGAGGACCTTACTTTAGGAGACTCCCCTAACCTTTCATCTGGAGATTCCGTTAAGGTAGACTTTATCCTTTATCGCTATAATGTGCACGGACGCGTTCTTTTTTACACATATAGAGAGACTTGATTTTCAATCTTTTTTTCTACTATAGTAGATACCAGTTTATGTCCTTTTATCTTCCCCATATGCCTAAATGAATTTATCGTAACCTGAAAAGAACCTCCTATAATAAGTCTCCCTTCTAGTCTATTACAGGACCCTCATCCGTCTTATCTGGATATACACTGAGTACAAGAGGGATGGTCATATTTACTTGTTCGGAGAATCTATATGTCACTAGTGAATTGTTCTGGTCCTCAACTGACACCGAGTCTAGTACTTGAGGAATAACGGTTTAAGTCTGACTTTTACTTCTTTCACCTCTTTTGTTGATCTGGTAAGTCCCTACTGGATTTGTTTAGGGAATACTGATATCACGTTCACTCTTTATCTAAATTCCCTGATCTAGACTATCTGTCTCACGAACTACTTGATACCTGCCTCCAAGTACTGTAACATGTCCTCTGTCCCTAGTTCTGTTAAGGGTTCTTTTTCTTTGTGTTTTTTTCGTTTTACCAACAGACTCCACCGGTATGTTTATCGACACTTTTCTTCCTTTCACCTTTCGTTTCCTCTTTTCCTTTCTATATGGGTAAACTTACGTCAAGGTTTTTACCGTTCCTCTCTATTCTTTCGGAAGTAGTCGTCAGTTACGTTTCTTTATCTCCTTTTGTTATCTTACCCTTTCTGATCTCTAGTGAAGTTCTTTTAATCTCTATGGTCCCCTTGTAAAGTACGTTCCTACCCGAGTTATTTCCTGTCTTTACCGTACCTGGATTGTCTTCGTCTTCTATAAGTCTTTTCCACCGTTCTTATGTCTCTTGATATGTTTTTTCTAGAAGTACTGGGTCTATTAGTACTGCCACACTAGTGAGTGGATCTCGGTCTGTAGGATCTTACATTTCAGTTCACCCGGAATCCTTCGTAGTGATACTTGTTTCGATCACCTCCACTACCTTAAGGTCAACTCGATAAAGTTTAGGACTTTCTATTACGACACTTTCACGACGTGAGTTATATGGTCGTTTAAACCTTTTGAGTCGTCACCGGTGTCCTGACCTTTTCCAGTCAAAAGTAAGGTTAGGGTTTCTTTCCGTTACGTTTTCTTACGAGTTTGATGGCGTGTTAACGTGAGAAGAGTGTGTGATCATTTCATTACGAGCTTTAAGAGGTTCGGTCCGAAGTCGTTATGTACTTGTCAATTGAAGGTCTACAGGTTCGACCAAAGTCTTTTCCGTCTCCTTAGTCTCTAGTTTAACTGTTGTAAACGACCTAGTAGTTCTTTCCTTCTCTCAAGGTCTTTTTTTGTAGATAAAAACGAAATAACTGATACGGTTTCGGAAACTGATACACCTAGTGTTCTTTGACACCTTTTAAGACTTTCCTTACCCTTATGGTCTGGTGGACTGTGGAGAACTTTTGGACATACGTCCAGTCCTTCGTTGTCAATCTTGACCTGTACCTTGTCTGACCAAGGTTTATCCTTTTCCTCATGCAGTTCCGACATATAACAGTCGGACGAATAAATTGAATATACGTCTCATGTAGTACTCTTTGCGACCTGACCTTCTTCGTGTTCGACCTTAGTTCTAACGGTCCTCTTTATAGTGTTGGAGTCTATTTGTCTACTGTGGTGGGAATACCGCTTTTCACTTCTTGATTTCTCGGAGAACTACTTTCACTTTCTCCTTCCACTTTTTCAACCGAATTTCGAGTTGTAAGTCTTTTGCTTATAGTACCGTAGGCCAGGGTAGTGAAGTACCGTCTATTTACTCCTTTGTCTCCTTTGACACAGTCTGAAATAAAAAGACCCGAGACTTTAGTGACGTCTACCACTGACGTCGGTACTTTAATTTTCTGCGAATGAGGAACCTTCCTTTCAATACTGGTTGGATCTATCATATAATTTTTCGTCTCTGTAAAAATTATTTACAGGTAGATCACTTCCGATACCAAAAAGGTCACCAGTACATACCTACACTCTCAACCTGATTTTCTTTCGACTTACGATTTCTTAACTACGAAAACTTACCACCACAACCTCTTCTGAGAACTCTCAGGGAACCTGACGTTCCTCTAGGTTGGTAAAGTAGGATTTCCTCTAGTCTAGACCCACAAGTAACCTTCCTGACTACGACTCCGACTTTGAGGTTATGAACCCGGTGGACTACACTTCTCGACTGAGTAACCTTTTCTGGGACTACGACCCTTTCAAACTCCGTCCTCTTCTACCCCTACTCTCTTCTACTCTACCAACCTACCGTAGTAACTGAGTTGACTGTACCCAAACCCACCTGAGGTCCTCAACCACTACCTGTCCTTCCGGACCGTCCGACACGAAGTACCCCAGGGTTTCTTAGCCTGTGCTGACTCGCTGACTTGACTTGACTTCGTGTTTGTATAGACGGGTATTTTATTTAAGTTCTACCTTTGTATTTTTTACAATTAACACAAATAGAGATTTCTTCAGCATCCACACATAATGAATGGTGTCGAAAGACATAATAAAAAAGATAAGATACATATAAGAACGTATAAAAATTCGTTTTTTAATATTAATAAATAGTACAAATCAGTTGTACATTATAATATTTGTAAATCAGACACGTCCGTAATACATACTGAAAATATACGTATAAAAGTGTTGACACTTTATATTTGTTAAAACGTAGTGTAAAATCCCGAAAGGTTTACCGTGATGACCATTTCTTGGACGAACGGTTACGTCCTCTGGACTCTCTGTGTCTAAGCTAGGGACCCACTCCTTCTGAGGGACCTCCTCCCGTACCGTTGGGTGAGGTCATAAGGACGAACCTTTTAGGGTACCTGTCTCCTCGGACCGACCGATACCAGGTATCCCAGCGTTTCTAAGTCTGTGCTAACTTCGTTGAATCGTGTGCAATAGTGTAAAATATCGACTCATTTCATTCAATTTCTTCTATTGTAAATGTACCTTATTATAAACAGGAAACTCTTTCAACCAACTTCAAAGTTACGTTTCATAACCATAGATTACTTTTGTATTTCATTTTAATATACATTTTATAAGTTGTCCCGTGACCCAAAAAGTATAAAGGTATTTTTAGTAAAGAAAAAATTTTCAGTTCAAACAATATTGTTCTTTTTTCAAGAAGTACTTAGTTGTCGTTCTACTGTATTTTTTATTAACGAATAGTTATATCCTATCTCTTGTAATCTCCCTCTTTACTAGTAAATATTTTCTGTCTTACCGTCATCTCCAGGTCGAAAACACAATGACATATACTACCTACTCAATTAAGGAGACTGATTACTTGGTTCAGGAAGAGAACCGGTCTTGATTACTTGATCCTACAAAACGTCTGAATTATAACATTTCATAGGTGAGGAGACTTTATCTGTACCCGGAACTACTGTCGATAGTATACAATTTATTACTAGTACCACCTTGGAAGGGACTTTAGAGAGCAGAAAAAGAGGAAAAAAGAAGTTCCACAAACTTTCGAGCACCTACCTCCTATAATTACTTTATAATGATCGTCTGGTGATCTCTAATGGATCAAAGTCTTCGTACTCTAAAGAAACAGTAAACCTCCTAGTAATAATTTTAATCCTTACGTCGCACTATTATAATAAATACGTTAAACTGAGATATATTTACTACCATTATAATATACCGTACGAGAAGATATATTTCCTCTTTCGTCTTAACATCTCATTAGGGTTTTCTATTTCGGAGACTCTTTATACCTCCACCTTCTCTATAGTCCTGTAGACTACTCACACTGTGATAAACCTTGAATTTGTACTAAGTGTTTAAAAAGAGTCGTGAGCGTCCCCCATAAAGTTATAGTGTCATTGGACCTGTTCCTTACAGGGAAAACAGTTATAACACAAAATAATAGGTACGTATTAGAAAGATAATATCCTTATCGGTTTTCTCCTATTCGTTACGATGATTATTTTGAAAGTAACTAAATAATAACAAATAAATATAATAGATCCAAAGTCTTTTAACAGGACGAAATTTGACGACGATTTTGAGAACACAGTTTAAGGTTTTCTTGAGGATATATAAACGTAAACTGTAGTATTCCGTCGACCAGTTTTTTTTTTTTTTTTCTTTTTCTTTTTTTAGTCTCCTAAATCACGTATATCACGTCATCTCACTTCACAAATCTTGTTGTTAAAGACATAATAAAGAGTCGTATACTTTTATAAGGAAGGGTCGACTTTCTTATTTTTTAATGGATTATTTATGTCTTGAACACACGAACCGTAAGAAGAATTTAAAATATTTGTTATTGAGTACATTAGGAGTTTTTTAGAGTAATTCTTAAAGATTTAACACCACGGGTAAAATTGCTACTCTTTTATTCTATGGTTGTCTCTGCCTATTTAAACGGTAATATGTCAACCTTCACCGACTAGTCCTAAGTCAAGTCAGTGAGTCAGGACAGACTGAGAAACGTTAGGGTACCTGACGTCGTATGGTCCGAAGTGGCAGGCAATGGTTAGGGGCCTCATATGAGTTTGAGTACAGGTAACTCAGCCACTACGGTAGATTAGTAGAGTAGGAGACAGCAGCGGAAGAGGAGGGTGGAAGTTAGAAAGGGTCGTAGTCTCAGAAAAGGTCACTCGGTTAAGAAACGTAATCCACCGGTTTTATAACCTCAGAGTCCAAGTCGTAGTCAGGAAGGTTACTTATAAGTCCTGAGTAAAGGAAATCCTACTTGACCAACCTAGAGGAACGGTAGGTTCTCCTAGAGCTCTCGGGAAAAGTTGTGGTGTCAAGTTTTCGTAGTTAAGAAGCCACGAGTCGAAAGAAGTGTCAGGTCGAGAGTGTAGGTATGTACTGGTGACCTTTTTGGTATCGGAACTAATCTACCTGGAAACAACCGTTTCATTACAGAAATGAAAAATTATACGACAGATTCAATTAGTATGGAAAAGAAGGTTCCTCGTTCGTAGAAAATTAAAGTACCAACGTCAATGGTAGTGTTTGTTTCCACTAAATAGATTTGTTCGTACAAAATCGAATTATGGGTAATGGACCTTCCTTCACAAGGGTCTCCACTCGGTAATACCTATTAAATTTGACCATCCGTCTCTTTGGTCTCTAGTTTAACGGTTATAGACAACCTAGTATCCTTTTCGTTCTCAAGGTCTTTTTTTTTTTTTTGTAGATGAAAACGAAATAACTGATACAGTTTCGGAAACTGACACACCTAGTTTTATTTGACACCTTTTAAGAATTTCCCCACCCTTATGGTCTGTCTGGTGGAATGAACGGAGGACTCTTTGGACATACGTCCAGTTCTTCGTTGTCAACCTTGGTCTGTACCTTGTTACCTGACCAAGGTTTAACCCTTTCCTCATACAGTTCCAACATATAACAGTGGGACAAATAAATTGTATACTCCTCGAGTAGTCCGTTTTACAGTCCGATCTACTTCGTGTTCGATCTTAGTTCTAACGACCCCCTTTACAGTTATAGGAGTCTATACGTCTATTGTGGTAGGAATACCGTCTTTCGTTTCTCCTTGACTTCTCGGAGGACTACTTTCACTTTCTCCTCTTACTTTTACAACTTAACTTTGAGTTGTAAGTTTTTGTTTCTAGTACCGTAGACCAAGGTAGTGAAATACCGTTTATCTGTCCCTTTGTTACCTTTGTTACTATCTGAAATAAAACCCCCGAGGTTTTAGTGACGTCTACCACTAAACGTCGGTACTTTATTTTTCTGTGAACGAGGAACCTTCTTTTCAATACTGGTTGGATCTGTCGTGTAATTTTTCGTCTATGTAATGAAACGGTTGTTTCAAGGTAGATCAGTTTCGATACCAAAAAGGTCATCAGTACACACTTACACTCTCAACCTGATATTTCTTTAGACTCACGGTTTCTTAACTACGAAAACTTGACACCACAACCTCTTCTGAGAACTCTCAGGGAACCTGACGTTCCTCTAGGTTGGTCAGGTAGGATTTCCTTTAGTCAGGACTTATAAGTAACCTTCCTGACTGCGACTTCGACCTTAATGTTAAGAAACCGGTGGGCTACACTTCTTGACTGAGTAAACTTTTCAGGGACTACGACCCTTTCTAACTTCCACCCTCCTCTTCCCCACCTGTCTTCTACTCTACCTACCGTAGTGATTGACCTACCTGTACTCAAACTCGTTCGAGGCCCACAACCATTACCTGTCCCTTCGGACCGAACGACGTGTCTCACCCTGTTTTGACTCACTGACTTGACTCACGTCGACAGTGACTAGTCTCAATGTCGGTGCGTTATACCGAAGTTTCAGTAACGACAATTAGTAATCAGAAACCACAACAGGGAGACCCAAATTATTGTAGGATTAGTTTAGTTCATGACCGTCTTATAGGACCTAAAGTGGGGGTTAGGATAGTAAATGATCGTTTGTGACCCATTCAAGGAAATCAAAGATAATCAGGGTCAAAGACGCACGTATTTTATGTGTAGTACCGTAACTAGATTAATTGTACAATATACCTATTTACCCTATTACATCCCTGAGACAAAAAGAAGAGAGAAAAAAAAAAAAGGAGGTCAAAACCTTCTTAACCTTCTTTCCTTTTACCTTTGAGTTTAGGACAGTGGATCTAGAGGGGGTGGGGGGGTGGGGTGGGTATAGAGTTGGACGGTAACAAGAACAAAGTAATTAATAGTCTATAAAGGGAATTGACCTATCGAAAATTTCACCACTCGGACAGATAGAAAGACCGAAGGGTCCAACATGATCACCACTTCTTGAGTGGACGGTAACGTCCTCTGTATTCTCTCGACCTAAGTTAGGAACCTAGGTCTTCTACGGGGCCTCCTCCCGTACCGTTGGGTGAGGTCATAAGAACGGACCTCTTAGGGTACCTGTCTCCTCGGACCGCCCGACGTTAGGCATCACAGAAGTTTCTCAGTCTACACTGACTTCTCTAAATCGTACGTGCGTGTAGATAAAAAGTCTCTCAACTGTCTTATCGTAGAAATCAATTATACTGTATCTTATTAACGTTATTTATTCTTAGATTCGTCTTTTGATAATAAGACCCTAGCGATGTGTCCTCACTCGACTCCACCCTTAATTCTACGGTAATGATTGTGTACAAGTTTGTGACGGTGGACTAAGGATACGAACCCCGACTAAACAGTCCAAAAACCGACAGGAGATCTTTTTGACTCCTCGATGACGGATGTAAAAAAGAAACCTGTTAGAGGGGGTGAATGCATACTTTGTCTTATTAATTTTGCTAGTTCCGTCATTAAAGGGGTGGGAGAGTCTAGACAGTCCTACGAGAGTCGGAACATCTGTTTAATCCCTTCTGGTAAGACTAAAAGATGTAAGAAGGGTTAGCAGAAAGTGAAAAATCAAAGGGACCACCGAATCTCCCATTTCGTAGACGGACGCTACGCCCTTTGGACCCAAGCTAAGAACCCAACCCTTCTATGGGACGTCCTTCTTTACCGTTGGGTGAGGTCATGAGAACGAACCTTTTAGGGTACCTACCTCTTCGGACAGCCGATATCAGATACCATCCGATGTCAGATACCCCAACGTTTCTCAGCCTGTGTTGATTCGTTGAAGTGAAAGGGAAGTGAAAAATCAAAGTAGAGTTATGAGTGGATAAAAGAATCATTAGTTACTTAGAGAGAGTAATGACTCGTTTTAAGTCTTTAACGATTCAATCAAAGTAGAAAATAGACAGGATATAACCGAAAGACCTGGTTAAGAGTTAACTAATATGTAAGAGATGACAACTAAATTGTAACACGGAAGAGAAAATTATTTGATCAGAGAAGTTTTACGAAAAAAAAAAAATTCTTTTTGTGCAAAGTGATTGAATATAGTCAACATTGGTCCTCAAAATTATTAAATAGAGGATAAATGTCCGTTCTGGCAGAAGAAATACACAAGAGAGAGGTTAAACAATGCGAAGGATAGTGATAAGTAGATGAAATAACTATGTGAAAGAAGTAATAAAGAATTTCTGTTATGTAGGAACCAGAGATTGACTACTGTATAAATCTTTTAAATAGGACAACAAAATAACAGAACACATAAAGAAGGAAGTGTTCTATCCCACTTAACCCACCAAATTTTTTTTTAATATAAGAATGGAACGGGTTAGGACATCACAATATAGGACAAAGTTCTTTGTGACTGTGTCGACTAAATGTACAAAGAATTCAGAACAAGAAAAGGGCTAGTAAGAGATAAGAAGAGATGAGAAGTCCATTTGGTGTAGTCAAATGTCTAACGGGATTAATAAACATGTGAACGTAAAGGAGAAACAGTGAGAGAATTTTATTATCGAGTATATAAAGAAAAGAATTATATAAACATATATTCCGTATAGTTTAACTATTATCGACAAAAATTAAAATCTAAAAAGTAAACTAACGATAACACTACGAATTTTAATTATTTCATCATTTTAAGAGGTAATAAAAATCTATCCGGATTGAACATAAGTAAAAGATGACACTCAAAA
Source organism: Capra ibex (assembly GCA_006410555.1). Classification (NCBI taxonomy): domain Eukaryota; kingdom Metazoa; phylum Chordata; class Mammalia; order Artiodactyla; family Bovidae; genus Capra; species Capra ibex. Next base: position 4,896,076 of record SJYO01006231.1, read on the forward strand.
TATCGTAAAAAATGGTTGGAAGTACACTTTACGAATGGGTATTTTAAGTAATTTCATTTTAAGTTTTTATCGTACTTTAGTTTACATTAATTGAACTGTTCAACGACCAATCTATACATGTGAGTAAGACCAGTAAGAAATCGATATTTAACATTCAATATTAATAATATTTTCAATAAAATATTAATCATTATTCGTTGTAACTCAGTTTGTAGTCTCAATAAACCTCTGAGACAGGTGGAGAGTTAATAAATGGACGTACCTGTAACAGAAGATAAACTCATACTTTTTTCTAAAGTCATGAGGTTAGTGACCTCTTGTAAAGTAAATAATACACTGAGAAACCACGTGTATATTAGTTCACAAAAAGATTTCTACCAGTCCATATACACCCAACGGGATAGTCACTAAATTGGTGTTAACATATTAATTAGTGCCGAAGGGTGTACCGGTCACCATTTGTTAGACGAACGTTACGTCCGCTAGACTCAAGTTAGGTACTCAACCCCTTTAGGGGATCTCTTCCTTTGTGCCCCAGAGTTTCTCAGATTGTCCTGAAGCCGTTGACTCATACGTTGTGATATTAGTGAGTACAAAATGTGACTACAATTATATCCTTACAGGACAAAAATTGATATCTCGTAACCATTATTATCACAAATTTTAAGTTTATAAAACAAAATGACAAGATGACATACTGTAAGAAACTATTGAAGTGTTAAATAAGTAACTTTCTTCGTCGTGTCGATAGTATTTTTATCAGGGAGACACTCACGATACTCTTTTATTTACACAAATTAACTAGTCATTTAATTACTGGTGAGTAAAAGACGTTTCTTACAGAGTCCATTCTTTTTTCCGTTTTCTGTTGTTGGTCGTCTTTTCGTTAAACACGTCGAGACACCGAGACAAGTGGAGGGACATTATGTCTATGGAGTGACATTAAGGAGAGGATCCGTGACTCTAGTGTGATCGATACCGGAGAATCCATACGAAGCTACAAGACGACTCACTGATGAAACATCTTTTAGGAGAAAAGTAGAACTTGTTTGTTTGGAATTTGATCAGGTTGGATTAGTGTGAAAAATATAAAAGGGAATTATCCGAAATTAAGAGAAAGACGGTCTCGGAAGTTCTCTGTCGACCCACGAGGTCCATAAAAAGGGAGTAAGTGTAAATTTAATTACTTAAAACAACAAATCAGTGATTCAGTACGGGTTGAGAGCTCTGGGGGTACCTGACACCGGACGGTCCGAGGAGACAGGTACCCTAAAGGGTCTGTTCTAAGGAAGAGGTCCCCTAGAAGGACTAGGTTCATAACTTAGTCCCGGATTACGTAACGTTCACCTAAGAAATTGTTGATTCGGTGGATGACGATGAGGATTCAGTGCAGTCAACACAGGTTGAGACACACTGGGGTAGGGACCCTAAGAGGTCCGTTCTTGCGACCTCACGCAACGGTAGAGGAAGAGGTTACGTACTTTCACTTTTCACTTTCACTTCAGCGAGTCAGGACAGGCTGTGAAGTGCTGGGGTACCTGACGTCGGGTGGTCCGAGGAGACAGGTACCCTAAAGGGTCCGTTCTCATGACCTCACCCCACGGTAACGGAACCCTTCGGGTTTACTTATTTATTCAAAGAAATTTTCAGTTATCATTTGAAAGGAGAGTAATCATGTAGAGAAGAGTGGATAAGACCTTAAACCCTAGACATTAACGTTTTTGTTTGAGTAGTGGTTTCATCAGTACAGTCATTTGTAAAACTATGAAACTCAGTATAGATCCACGTCCACAATGTATATACTAGTTTGGATTTTAATAGAATCAACAGAGTCAGGACCTACCGAAAGTAAAAAGAAAATGATAATATTATGTTTTCTTAGGTAATCATTATTTTAGAAAAAATTGTTTCAATAATCACCTTTCTATTATACTTAATTAGTAAAAATATTGGGGATAGAAGGATCAGAGAAATGTAACGACGTTCGTTAATATATTCCTTAAGACCTTAAGGATAAGAGACCTTGTGACTTATCCATTTTCTAATATTTTAGATATCCTTTACCTCGTAACTCTCTATCTATTCTTAACCACTTCATTAGTCCATCAATCGTTTTGTGTTTCCTTTATGACAAGTTTAATTATTCATTAAAAGTCTTTCATCATTAAATACCTATATTAAAAGTAGTATTGATCCTACTTAGTTGATTCCTTTTAGTAGACTTATAAAGAAAATTCAAATAGTTTAGTCTCTTACTTCACTTAAACTTTCTTTTTCTGATGGAATACTTTGTCCGTTTGATGTCAAATTATTGACAACAAAAAAAAAATTTGGTACACATCCAATTCTTACTATAAACATAAACGTTTATCAAATTTCCTTGTTATAAAACAGTGAAGACTTTCAATTACTTCGAATTTAGCTAACTAGCATATACAAATCCAAAGAAAGACCTGAGACTTAAGATGAGATAACTATGCATACACATAGAATATGATAGTGTAATAAAACTAATGACTTCGAATTATCATTCTAAATTATAACATATACTTATAGAAGGTCATAAAAAAAATAGTAAAAAATTTTATAACCAACCGAGAGGTCCGGGGAAACCAAGACATACTTAAACTCCTGATTGAAAAGTTAAAGACTATATCAACAATCAGATCTCACTCGTTATCCCTAGTCTATTCCTACCCTCCCGCAAAAGTAGGTTTATGAGATAACAGTGAAAAAGGCAAAACAAGTGGTGGTTACATTTTACACTTATGAGTGTATGAAGATTTCGATGCGAACATGTATGTCAACGATTTATAAGTTATAGGTTGATCAACCTCTCCATTCACCCTTCTATGGCATATCTTTATTCTCTAATTTTTTTTTTTTCCTGATAATACCCTAATATACTTTAGTACACACACTTTGGAAACTTTTAACATTTCGTGGTATCTTAAATTTCTTAGAAAGTAAGTCAATTTTTATATACGTACCAAGGGATCTCTTAGACTACCTCAAACTTCAAGAAAGACTTGTTGCATGACAACCTTCCTAGTAGCGAGGTGTGTCGCATTCCAAAGTCATATTTCCCTGAAGGAGGATAGGGAGACGCAGGAGTGACAATGTGCACTGAGGATCCACATGGGAGGCTTACCCATCTCACCCGTCCCTTGACCAATCACACATTCCCTTTCCCAATCCTTACTACAAAGAATGTATTCTGATATCGAGAGTATCGACCCTCTGTCGGAAATTCTAGAATCTAAAAAAAATTAGATTTATGAATGTGACTTATACTATATTTTACAAGGAAGGAAACTCTACCGAGTTAAAACGAAATCTCCTCCTTCTTGTACTCTCTTACTAAATCTTTCCCGAAGTCAGAATTACCGCCTTAAGACTCTTCGGAGGTGAGTACCCGATATTAAAGGTCTATCAAAAGGTTACCTTACTTCCACTATTGTAAAATAAATTCTTTTTAGATAAAATACCAATAAAAGTACCCTTTCAACTCTTACAATATCATACGTACAAATGTGACGATTGTATGATTCATTTTTCGTGTATTTATAAAACAAAGAACCCCTACCCTTCGTTGTACACTTTGTACTTATAACGGTAATTTAATCAATAATCTATAAGTTTTCAACTTTACCAACTTATTTTATATTTTAAATAACTAAACTTATATACATCCCGTTAAAGGTTCATGATACTAATACATCTTATTAGTTAATCGATTCGTTATAAAAGTACAACTTAATATTATAAAATCAGACAACTTTTAATTTGAATATTTAGAGAAGAAAATTTATTTCTATAGTGACCTGAAATTTTGATAGCAATAGGACTCATCTAAGAATATCCCTTTTTTAATAAGAAAATAAAGTAAAGTTTATTAATAGTATAAATCTTTGTCTTTACCCCCATCTATTTTGATTTCTTTTCCCAACCGAATATATAGTGTCTCCTTTTATAGACTAATTTTCATATGGAATTTCTTCAGTGTTTTACTACCGAACCTCTTAATACAAAAAGAAAAAAATTATCTGTTTCTATTCTTCATATTAGTTTCTATTCCAGTAGTATAGGTTTGTCTATTCTAATAAGATAGTGAGTTTTAGTAGTATAGGTTTGATAATCTATTCTAATAAGACATTAAGTTTTCCGGAGTAAAAAGGTGTCGAGTTTAATAATTATGAAAACAAGAATTTAAAATAACGTTTTTTTTATTCAAATAAGTCCATAATGTTTAAACGAAATAAGGTAAATTTTAAATGTATAAAATCAAGTAGGATATGACTAACAGACATAAACTTTACAGGTCACAATCGTAAAATAAAATTTTACTACAGTTTATGATACACGAGGATAAGAGAGTCACTTGTATTCATTGTTTGTCATTCGGATCCGTACTCTAAGAATATGGAAACTTCTTGAGAGGGTGTAACTCCCTCCCAAATAAGGAACCGTAAAATAAAAACAACGTTACCACTTACCCTAAAAAAGTAATTAAAAAGAAAGACTTACAAATAATAATAACATATCCTTTCGGGCGACCGACGTGCCCACGTCCTCCCGGTTCTCCTCGATGAGGTACAAGTTCCAGTCCTCCTCACTGGAGTAGGTTCCATTCCTCGTCACCGGCGCGAAACGACCTCGTCGGTACTTCTCTATGGGGTGCAGGTTCCATTCTCTTTAGGTTCATTCTACCATTCACGACGCTGTCCCGTAGTTTTCCCGTCTGTGTGACTTTGGTATTAGTGTCTTTTGATCGGTTAGACTAGTGTGCCTGGTGTCGGTACGGGACACCCCGGTAGGTTCTGCCTGCTCAGTACACCTCTCCAGACTGTCTTACACCAGGTGACCTCTTCCCTTACCTTTTGGTGAATTCATAAGAACGGAACTTTTCCGTTCTACTATCCTATGACTTTCTCCTTGAGGGGTCCAGTCATCCACGGGTTATACGATGTCCTCTAGTCACCTCTTTATTGAGGTCTTTCTTACTTCCCTACCTCGGGTTCGTTTTTGTTATGGGTCAACACCTACACTGACCACTATCTTCGTTCCAGACTACGACATTTCTCGTTATAACGTATCCTTGGACCTTACAGTCCAGGTACTTAGTTCCGTTTAACCTTCACCAGTTTGTTCTCTACCGTTCCCACTTGCAGATGTAAGATCCTTAGTCGTTTGATTTTACCTGACCTTACCCACTTAAATTGAGTCTACTGGTAATATAGATGGTAATACCCGTCTTTAGGGAGTCTTCTTTACCTCATCGGTAGTACCAGTTGTTTTCTCAGGCTTTACGTCATGAACCTACGTTAGAGTTTCTACTGTCTAACTAGAGACAAGTAAAGGTTCCGTTTGGTAAGTCATAGTACCTCTAGGTTCGGATACGGGGTTAGTCATTACGACTTTTCGACTTCAACTTGACAAGATACTTCTAGATGTTCTGGAAAGTCTTGATTTTGGGGGTTTTATACAGGAAAAGTAATATCCCCTGACCTTACGTTTTCTTCCTTCAGTTCTTTGTGGACCCGATTGTCCGTTTAAACCGGAACCTTATGTCTCACTTCGTCTCGTTTCCGATTATCTCAAAACGGTTCTCTTGCGTGACCAGTATCGTTTGTGGGAGAAGGTTGTCGTGTTCTCTTCTGAGATGTGTACCTGTAGCCACTAGTTACGTTCCTTTATCTCCTTTTGTTCTCTTACCCTTTCTGATCTCTAACGAAGTTCTTTTAATCTCTATGGTTTCCTTATAAAGTACGTTTATTCCCGAGTTATTTCCTGTCTTTACCATACCTGGATTGTCTTTTTTCTTCGATAATTCTCCACCGTTCTTATATGTCTTCTTGACATGTTTTTTCTAGAAGTACTGGGTCTATTAGTGCTACTACACTAGTGAGTGGATTTCGGTCTGTAGGACCTTACGCTTCAGTTCACCCGGAATCTTTAGTAGTGATACTTGTTTCGATCACCTCCACTACCTTAAAGTCAACTCGATAAAGTTTAGGACTTTCTACTACGATACTTTCACGACGTAAGTTATACAGTCGTTTAAACCTTTTGAGTCGTCACCGGTGTCCTGACCTTTTCCAGTCAAAAGTAAGGTTAGGGTTTCTTTCCGTTACGGTTTTTTACGAGTTTGATGGTGTGTTAACGTGAGTAGAGTGTACCATCATTTCATTACGAGCTTTAAGAGGTTCGGTCTGAAGTCGTTATTCACTTGACACTTGAGGGACTACAAGTTCGACCAAAATCTTTTCCGTCTCCTAGGTCTCTAGTTTAACGGTTGTAGGTGACCTAGTAGCTTTTTCGTTCTCTCAAGGTCTTTTTGTAGATAAAGACGAAATAACTGATACGGTTTCAGAAACTGACACACCTAGTGTTATTGGACACCTTTTAAGACTTTCTCTACCCTTATGGTCTGGTGGACTGGACGGAGAACTCTTTGGATATACCTTCGTTGTCAATCATGACCTATACCTTGTTGTCTGACCAAGGTTTATCCTATTCCTCATGTAGTTCCGACATATAACAGTCGGACGAATAAATTGAAGATACGTCTCATGTAGTACTCTTTGCGACCTGAACTTCTTTGTGTCTGACCTTAGTTCTAAGGGTCCTCTTTATGGTCATTGGAGTCTATACGTCTACTGTGGTGGGAATACCGTCTCTCACTTCTCCTTGATTTTTCGGAGAACTACTTTCACTTTTTCCTCTCACTTTTTCAACCGAATGTCGAGTCGTAAGTCTTTTACTTCTAGTACCGTAGACCAGGGTAGTGAAGTACCCTTTATCTACCCCTTTGTCACCTTTGTCACAGTCTGAAATAAAACCCCCCGAGGTCTTAGTGACGTCTACCACTGACGTCGGTACTTTAATTTTCTACGAATGAGGAACCGTCCTTTCAATACTGGTTGGATCTATCATATAAGTTTTCGTCTCTATAATGAAACGGTTGTTTACAGGAAGATCAGTTCCGATACCAAAAAGGTCATCAGTACATACCTACACTCTCAACCTTACACTTCTTTCGACTCACGACTTAATGACGAAAACTTGACATCACAACCTCTTCTGAGAACTCTCAGGGAACCTGACGTTCCTCCAGGTTGGTTAGGTAGGATTTCCTCTACTCAGGACCCACAAGTAACCTTCCTGACTACGACTCCGACTTTGAGGTTAAGAAACCGGTGGAGTACTCTTCAAAACAGAGTAAACTTTTCTGAGACTAGGACCCTCCCTAACCCCCGTCCTCCTCTTCCCCTGTTGTCTCCTACTCTACCACCCTACCGTAGTGGTTGAGTTACCTGTACTCAAACCCTCTTGAGGCCCTCAACCACTACCTGTCCCTCCGGACCGAACGACGTCAAGTACCCCACCGTTTCTCAGTCTGTGCTGACTCGTTGACTTGACTTGACTGTCCTTATGTTTACTAAAGAACAAAATTAAAACGTAGGACACTGAATTGACATAATTGACTAATTGAGTTCATTAAAAGACCACCGTAGGAAGCCCGAAAGATACACATCATAAGACCGAGGGGTCCACTGCGATCACCATTTCTTGGGACGACGGTTTCGTCCTCTGTATTCTCAACACCCAAACTAGGGACCCAAACCTTCTACGGGACCTTGTCCTTTACCGTTGGGTGAGGTCATAGGAACGGACCTCTTAGGGTACCTGTCTCTTTGAACCGCCCGATGTCAGGTATCCCAGTGTTTCTCAACCTGTACTGACTTCGTCGAATCCTGTTGTGTGTACATATTATAGTACAGTAGACGTTTGTCACTCAAAATGAAGAAAAAGTTAGATTTAAGGAACGTAAATATAAAGAAGATACTGTGGTACCGATCCTAAATTTTTTTTTTTTTTTGACATAACTTATTATTGCCACTCTCACCCTAGAACCTCCTTTACGAAAGGTAAAAAGTGGTGACTCTTATTATAAATGACACCCAAACAGTATATACCATACAACTCCAGTAGCAGTAGTAGCAAATCAACACAGGTTGAGAACGTTGGGGTACCTACACCTTCTACCCACCCGTTCTTATGACCTCACCCAACAGTAAAGGAAGAGGTCCCCTTGAAAGGTTGGGTCCTTAGTTTGGGTCCAGAGGACGTAACGTCCGTCTAAGAAATGACTTACTCGAAACTCCCTTCGGGATACAACTCCATCCCAGGAAGAAATAGGTAAAAGACCCACAACTTGAAACAGTTTCGAAAAAGAATTATCTATAACATGTATATACGTATGTATACGTATCCATAGAATGAAATACAACGATCAAATCTACCATAAAAATTTAAACACAAACGACAAAATACAAAGATAATGTACATTAGGATGACTTAAGACACATCCTTAGTTTAAGAAAAAAACAAACAAATAAATCAATAGACCACTGACTTTTTACTTTTAAAGAAAGAAAATCGGAAATTTATAGGAAATAAATAGGACGAAATAAAATGATGGGTATTAAGAATGGGTATGACTTATGTTATCATGGTCGCTTACACTTACGTATAAAACAATTGAAAAATTTCCTTATTATAGACAAAATGATAATTATACTAAGAACCTATGTAATATCTTTTTATCTGAAATAGAAAATTTCTTCAAGAGAACACCAAAATCACATAATTGCGTGTAACAGTACTTTCTCAAAAACCTAAATTTTTACTATGGAAAATATTTAAAAATTTTGATTAAATTAACCAACTGTATTTAGTGAGTGTTTGAGTTTAAATGGTAAAATTCAGTAAATACGTTAGTACCCTAGTTAAGATGAGTAAGGATTATCAAGAAAAGAAAGAAAAAAAATTTGGTATTAAAATAATAACTATCATACTGGTCCTTTGTACTAAAATGTAAGAAGGTAAACTTTACTAGAGGGGATTTGTATATATGACGAAACAATACAATTTATAGACCTGAAAAAGTACTAGTTGAGTTTTACATAAGTAGTTTTCCTCTTTAACATACCTTTGGGGAAACAACTAGAACAGAAAGATCCACAAGACGGTAAGAGAAAGCCATTTTTACGGGGCATTTCTGGGTCTATCCCTGATAAAATTTGAGACTCCGAGTATGTTAGGGACAGAGTTAAAGAGTTCAATCAACAACGTCATGTTTTCGTCCGTGTCTGTCATTCCATTTACTCCTACCGACACAAGGTTATTTTGGAATAATACCTGTGACTTCGTTAGTCACCGTCTTAACTTCTCTCTTTATCTGGTAAGTTGTGTTGTCAACATCTAAAGTTATACTCTGAAGGTTATTACTTATCTTGTAAATGTGTCTTGTAGTTTTCCTTTAACCCCTGAACTAGTTGTGATATTTGGTTGATATGTATTATCTACGTGTCTTATGAGTGTATCGTTAACTTTTTATGTAGAAATAGAGTTCACGTGTACATTGTAAAATGTCCTATCTGGTATACCATCTGTTATTTTGTTAAGAGTTATATAAAATTTTCTCACTTTAGTATGTTTCATACAAAATACTGGTGTTACCTTACCTTCATCTTTAATTATCGTCTTCCTTTTGACCCTTTATACCCTATTAATTCTTTGTGGTAAAATTTTTGTTACCCAGTTTCTTCTTTAGTGATCTTTTCAATCTTTTAGAAAAATATACGTACTTTTATTTTAGTGTTATGTTGTTTTAAATACCCTACGTTGTTTTTGTAATAAGTCTCTCTTTACATATCGATATTTACGGATGTAATATTTTATTTGTAAGATTTGGTCATTGGATTAAAAAAAATAGAATTCCTCGATCTTTTTATTATCGTATCATTTGGGTTTCGTTCAACTTCCGTCCTCTATTATTTTTAGTCTCATTCGTTTTCCTTTTTATATTTTCTTTGTTTTTATTTCGTACTTTGTTTACTAAAAAATTTATTTTGACTGTTCGACGATCATTTTGACCTTTTTTCTCTTATATATTTTTTGATTTTTGTCTTTACTTACGTCTTTGTAATGATACTGGGATGTCTTAAAAAATATTTTTCTCCAGTAAATCTACTATGTTTTCCTGAATCTTTGTACGTTTAATGGTTTAGTCTGAGTTTAATTTTTTAGAATCATATGTACAAAGTTACGGTAAGAGGGTTTAGTAGGGTGGGAGAGGGAGAGGGAGACTCTGATTTTCAGGCGATATGTGTAGACACAGAAAAAACGACAGAACGTATGTCCCAGTAGTCCGTAACTTTGTACATATGATAGCACATTCTTAGCTTAGCGGTCAGATACAGGCTACGTCCTATGTCGTACGAACCCCGACCACGTGCCCCTACTGGGTCTCCCTACAACACCCCTCCCTCCACCCTTCCCCCAAGTACAAACCCTAGCGTACATGTGGACACCACCTAAGAACAGTTACATACCGTTTTGGTTATGTCATAACATTTCATTTTATTTCATTTTTATTTTTAAATTTTTTTATTTTATTTTATTTTTTATTTCATTAGTTATATGGTAACACCTTATAGAACCCCACTGGACAGGACTTGGGATTTTGATACATTATTCGCGGGTACTAACAATGAAGATAAAAAGAATAGATTTAAAATAGTTATTTCCTCGACTCTAGACCTTTATTTGTTTATTATTTTTTTATTTTAGAATCGTGTGGATACAATTCATTTCTCTAATTCATTAATTTTTAGATTTTTCTTTACAGATTTTGGTTCTCCGAGGTTACCCATCTTAAGTGATGAGTAACTTATTTCTAGATATTCCTTCTTAATTGGGGTTAGGACGAGTTTGAGAAAGGTTTTTTATTTTCTTCTCCTTTGTAAGGATTGTGTAAGATACTACGATCTTAATGTGACTATGTGTTTCATTATTTTGACGTTAGTATGAAGAATAATTACATTCATGGGTTCAGAAGTTCTTTTATTAATTTTTATTTTAAGTTGTCATATAATTTTCCCACTATGTAGGATTTGTTAATACTAAATGGGTTCCAAGTGTTTCGGGTAACTTGTATCCTTTAAGTCAGTTAAATTGTGTAGTGTAATTATCTATTCCCCCTTTTTTAGTGTACTAGTAGAGTTGGTTACTTATTTTTCTTGAAAAATTCTAAGTCGTGAGGAAACAAAATTTTTCGTGATTTCTTTGATTCTTATCAAATAGGAATTGTACTATTTCTCGTAAATGGTTTTTGTGTATTGACTGTAGTATAAACCTTTCCGTCTTGTGAAGCGGGATTGTAATACTTGTTCTTTTCCTACCGGTAAAAGTGGATAATGTGTGCCATGACCTTCAAAATCGTTCTGGTGTATTAGTTGATTCTCTTTCTTCCAGGTGTCACCTTTCCCTTTTTATTTCGGTAAAAATAAGAGTTCTACTGTATTAAGATATATATCTTTTTGAATATCTTGGAGAAGGGGATGTGCATGGTTGTTTGTGGGTCTGTATATGGACTTCATAATCTTGATTATTAGTTTAAGTCGTTTCAACGGAGATGTGACAGTTACTTTTCGACTTTTCCTCTACTTCTAATTTTTTAAGTAAATGTTATCGTAGCTTTCCTTATAAAAGGACAACAAATCAGTCATTCAACACGGGTTGAGAAACACTGGGGTGTCTGACATCAAGTGGTCCTAAGAGACAGGTACTCCAAAGGGTCCGTCCTTAGGACCCTACGTAACGATCCTCACGACCTTATTCACTTATTAGTTAACTTTTCCTTTCTTATACCTGGAATTAGAGTAAGGTGTGTGTGTGTGTGTGTGTGTGTGTGTGTGGGGAGTGTTATTTAGTGTTGTTTTATATTCAATTTTAAAATTGTTTGATGATCTTCTTTGTTTCCGATTAAAAAAAGTCCCTATTTAAATAGTGTCAGGTACCTTAAGAGGTCCGGTCTCATGACCTCACCCATCGGAAAGGGAAGAAGTTCCCCTAGAAAGGTTGGGTCCCTAGCTTGGTTGTAGAGGGTGTAACGTCCACCTAAGAAATGGTCGACTCGGTGGTCCCTTCGGGTTTATCGAGAATATTAAACGAATTTTTTTTTTTTTCTGTGTAGATAATTTTTTTAAATATTTCCTGAACCTGTCTATAAAGAAGTTTCTTCTATACTTTCACCATTTCTCGAACTTGTTCAGAAATTCTAGTAACCTACAACACACTCACACGAGTCTACGTGTCAACACAGTTTGAGAAACGTTGGGGTGCCTGCCATCGGGTGGTCCGAAGAGACAGGTACTCTAATAGGGTCGTTCTTGTGACGACAGTTAAAGGTAAAGTAGGAGGTCCTCTAGAAGGGACTAGGTCGTTACCCCGGGAGAAAAGGACACCGAGGACGTAACCGTCTGTCAAGAAATGATGACTCTATGGACCCTTCTGGACCCGTGATAAACTCCGGGAGGACTAGTGAGAGGAAAGTTCCGGTACTTCGTAATCTTCGGTGGATCTCTCATTGAACGAGGTTGAGGATGTTGGTGTCTTTTACAGTCGTCCGTGTACGAGGGGGCGAGTCAGAGGAGAGGGGTAAGAATCCATGGGCGCAGGTGTGTGTTATCTGTGACCGCTGAGTGAATATCGACGACCGACCGGAGACTGTCGGAGTGCGTTACCCACACGTCACCTCTTGATACAGATGAGTTGTAAATGACGCCCAGGAAACGTACAACAACACAATAACGAGTCAGTGAGTCAACACACTTTGAGAGACACTGGGGTGTCTGACTTCGTACGGTCCCAAGGGTCAGGAAGTGCGAAAGGACTCAAACGAAGTTTGAGTGCCCGTAGCTCAGTCACTACGGTAGGTCGGTAGAGTAGGAGACAGTAGGGGAAGAGGAGGACGGAAGTTTGAAAGGGTCCTTGTCCCAGAAGAGGTCACTCAACGAAGACGTGTAGTTCACCGGTTTCATAACTTTGAAGTCGTAGTCAGGAAGGTTACTTATAAGTCCCAACTAAAGGAAATCCAACTTGAACTAACTGGAGAAGTAACAGAATCCCTAGGAACTCAGAAGAGGTCGTGGTGTCAAGATTTCGTAGTTAAGAAGTCACGAGTCGGAAAAAATAATGGGTCGAGATTGTAGATATCTACTGATGACCTTTTTGGTATCACAACTACTATACCTGGAACCAGTCTTTTCATTACAAGACGAAAAATTATACGATATATCCAAACAGTCCCTTTCCTCACGTAGTTCCAACATATAACAGTGACACGAATAAATTGAATATACGTCTCATATCGTACACTTTACGACCTGATCTACTTCGTGTTCGACCCTATTTTAAACGGTCCTCTTTATAGTTATTAGAGTCTATGTTTCTACTGTGGTGGGAATACCGTCTTTCGTTTCTTGATTTTTCGGAGAACTACTTTCACTTTCTTCTCTCACTTTTCAAGTTAATTTTAAGTTGTATGTTTTTTGATTCTGGTACCGTAGACCAGGGTAATGAAGTACCGTTTATCTACCTCTTTGTTACCTTTCTCAACTCTATGAAATCAAAACCCCGAGGTTTTAGTGACGTCTACCACTGACGTCGGTACTTTAATTTTCTACGAACGAGGAACCTTCTTTTCAATACTGGTTGGATCTGTCGTATAATTTTTCGTCTCTACAATGAAACGGTCGTTTCCAGACAGATCAGTTTCGATACCAAAAAGGTCATCAGTACATACCTAAACTCTCAACCTGATATTTCTTTCTACTCGTGGTTTCTTCACGGTTTGTTTCGACTACGAAAACTCGACACCACAACCTCTTCTGAGAACTCTCAGGGAACCTGTCGTTCCTCTAAGTTGGTCAGGTAGGATTTCCTTTATTCAGGACTTATAAGTAACCTTCCTGATTACAACTTCGACTTTGAGGTTATGAAATCGGCAGACTACGTTTTTTGACTGAGGAACCTTTCTGGGACTCCGACCCTTTCTAACTTCCGTCCTCCTCTTCCCCTGCTGTCTCCTACTCTACCAACCTACCGTAGTGGCTGAGTAACCTGTACTTAAACTCGTTCGAAGTCCTCACCACTACCTGTCCCTTCGGACCACACGACGTCAGGTACCTCAGTGTTTCTTAGTCTGTGCTGACTTGACTTGACTTGACTTGACTCCGAACAGTGTCGAAAAGAAGGTTCCTCGAAGAAAATAAAAGTAGCGACGTTAGTGGTAGACCTAATTAAAACCTCGGGTTCTATTATTTCAGACAGTAACAAAGTTAACAAAGAGGTAGATAACAAAACAGTTCTTATTTATGCAAATGTAAAAGAACCCCACATTTGTATAAATAAAGAGTTGTTATCCCGAGCCAAAATTTAGTCAGAAGGTTACTGTTTTATTTCTGTTTTAATTACAGAGGGATGGGTATATCGTTTTTACTGGTTTACTGTTATCTAGTGAATTAAACTCTACAAATAAAATTACAAAAAGAAAAATTCTACGATGTATCAGTTTGTCTAAACCTAACCAGAAAATACGTATACTAATTAAGTGTTGGTTTGAGAGTTAGGGATGAACTACCGATTAACCTGTGGTACCTTTACGTTTAATTGTAGTATTACTGAAATAGTAATGCATAGTGAAATGTCGGAGACCCTACTGAAATTACTTTTTCCATTTGATTGTTCATAATCGTACCTACATCTCGTTAGGGTTATGAAACGATACCCCTAACATTTTTACCTCGTAGGTGAACCTCCGTAGAGTTTGTCAATTCGTATCTTTATCGTATTCTGTCGTTAAGGTAAGGTTCTACATATGGGTTCCCTTCACTTTTATACAGATATTTACGTGACTTTGAACACGACTTTAGAAATGTCTTCGAAATGACTACTATTCGTTTTTCACTTTTCTCATAAGGAGTCAAGTACCGACCTTTTACGTAACACCATATGTAGACACATAAGTCTTTTACGTTATAATACGTCGGTAATGTTCCCAGTCTCATACCTATGTAAGATGTCCTCCCTTTGTGTTTTCGGAAGGTAATTCACTTTCTTAGTCTGTATTTACAGTGTACAACGTAATAAGAAAATACATCATATAAGTCTTATCTGTTTGGTATTTCTGACTTTCGTCTAATCTCTAATGGTTCCCTACCCACCCTTCTCTTTACTCTTCACTAATGAATTATCCCACAAAAAGACTCCACTACCTTTCAAAATTTTATCTGTTACAACGCTTATATGACATACGGCGACTTAACATGTTAAACTTTACCAATCGACATACAAAATACGAAAAAATTTTTAAAATATAACCTTGTATTAACTAAATGTTACGACACCATTAAAGTTCACACGTCGTCTCATTAAGTCTATATCATTATGTATATGTATGTATGTGTGTGCATTGGTAAGAGAAAGTTTAAGAAAAGGGTCAATCTAATGACGTCTTAAGGGACAAGATTCATCGTCTAGGAACAGCCAATGGATAAAATTTTATGACTATAAATTTACAATTTATAATTTTATAAAATGTTTATAATTGTAAATTTATAATTTTATATTTATAAAATTTTATGACTTAGTTAGAGTTTGAGAGATAGAACAGGGGTGTAGGAAGGGGGAACCATTGGTATTTCCGTTAGAGATTCAAAAACTCAAGTAAAGACAAAACATTTATTCAAATATACATAGTATGAAAAATCTAAGGTGTATGTTTGTTATAGGATACTATAAACAGAAAGAGACAGGCTTAATGAAGTGAATCATACTGTTGGAGGTCTACTTAGGTACAACGACATTTCCCGTATTAAAACAGGAAAATTACTGACTCATTATTAGGTAACATGTATGGGTAAGACATGGGTAAGGAGACAACTACCTGTAATTCCAATTAAGGTGTAGAACCGACAACATTTTCACGACGTCACTTGTAACCCCACGTACATGCGAGAGTTTAGTATAAAAAGAGGTCTATATACGAATCCATACTCTAAAGACCTAGTATACCATAGAGATAAAAATAAACAGTTCTTTGACAGTATTTTAACAGATGTCATTGACATGGTTAAAAATAGGGGTGGTTGTCACATCCTTACAAGTCAAGTCAGCGAGTCAACACAGGTTGACAAACACTGGGGTACCTGACGTCTTGGTTTCTTCCGTCACCGTGGGGTGAGGTTATGTGAGCGGACCTTTTAGGGTACCTACCTCATCGGCCCACCCGACGGTAGATACCCCAGTGTGTCTCGGCCTGTGCTGACTTCGTTGAATCGTCGTCGTCGTCGTCCTGAGGTCTTACGGTCCGGAGGGACAGGTTGTCGTTGAGGACCCCAAATGAGTTTGAGTGCAGGTAATTCAACCACTACGGTAGGTTGGTAGAGTAAGAGACAGTGGGGGAAGAGGAAGACGGGAGTTAGAAAGGGTCCTAGTCCCAGAAAAGTTCACTCAACCGAGAAACGTAGTCCACCGGTTTAATAACCTCAAAGTCGGATTCGTAGTCAGGAAGGTTACTTATGAGTCCTGACTAGAGGAAATCCTACCTGACCACCTAGAAAAACGTTAAGTTCCCTAAGAGTTCTGAGAAGTTTTGGTGTCAAGTTTTCGTAGCTAAGAAACCACGAGTCGAAAGAAATACCAGGTTGGGAGTGCAGGTATGGACTGATGACCTATTTTGTATCGAAACTGATCTACCTGAAAACTACCGTTTCATTACAGAGACGAAAAGTTATTCCATAGATCCTACCAGTGTTGAAAAGAAGGTTCCTCGTTCGTACAAAATTAAAGTACCGACGTCAGTGGTAGACGTCACTAAAACCTCGGGTCTTTTTATTTCAGACTGTGAAAATGGCAACAAAGGGGAAGAAAAACCGTACTTCACTACCCTAGTCAACGGTGTTAGAGTCAAAAGACTTACAAGTCAAAATTCAGTTGAAAAAGTGAGAGGACAAAGTGAAGGTAGTTCTCCGAGAAATCAAGTAGAAACGAAAGACGATATTCCCACCACAATAGGTGTATAGACTCCAATAACTTAAAAGAGGGTCGTTAGAACTAAGGTCGAACTCGAAATGGGTCGCAAAGAGTACTACACGAGACGTATATTCAATTTACTCGTCCCACTGTTGCATGTTTGAAGTGTATAGGGAAAGGTCTAAATCGTGGTCAGACAACAAGGTACAGCTCAAGATTGAGAACGAAAGACTGGACGTATCTTTAAAGAGTTCTCCGTCCAGTCCACTAGACCATAAGGGTAGAGAAAGTCTTAAAGGGTCAAACAACGTTAGGTATGTTTCAGAAACCGTATCAGTTATTTCGTCTTTATCTACAAAAAGACCTTGAGAACGGAAAAGCTACTAGATCATCTACAACCGTTAAACTAGAGACCAAGGAGATGGAAAAGATTTTGGTCGAACTTGTAGACCTTCAAGTGTCAAATCCATGACAACTTCGGACCGAACCTCTTAAAACTCGTAGTGAAACGATCGTACTCTACTCACGTTGACACACCATCAAACTCGTAAGAAACCGTAACGGAAAGAAACCCTAACCTTACTTTTGACTGGAAAAGGTCAAGACACCGGTGACGACTCAAAAGGTTTAAACGACCGTATAACTCACGTCGTGAAATGTCGTAGTAGAAAATCCTAAACTTTGTCGAGGTGACCTTAAGGTAGTGGAGGTGATCAAAATAAGTATTATTACGAAGGATTCCGGGTGAACTGAAGTGTAAGGTCCTACAGACCGAGATCCATTCACTAGTGTGGTAGTACTAATAGACCCAACACTTCTAGAAAAAACATATCAAGAACTCCAATTTCGTAGACGGAGGTTACGCCCTCTGGGTCCAAGCTAGGGACCCAACCCTTCTAGGGGAGCTCTTCCTTTACCGTTAGGTGAGGTCATAAGAACGGACCTCTTAGGGTACCTGTCTCTTCGGATCATCAAATGTCAGGTGCCCCAGTGTTTCTCAGCCTGTGCTGACTCACTGAAGTGGAGTGGAGTGAAACAGGTAAGAACGGTGGAGAAGAATTATAGAAAACGAAGACAATCCTGGTATGGTTTGTCTTCCTAACAATAGAGAGAGGTATGAGAGAGGTCGTGAAAACAAACATCTGAAAAACTACTACAGAGAAGACTGTCCATACTTCTCTATAGAGTAACATTAAAATTAAACGTAAAGAAATTATTGATCACTACAATTCATAGAAAAGTAGACGGAGAACCGGTAGACACACAGAAGAAATCTCTTTACAGATAAATCCAGGAAACATGTAAAAACTAACCCAACACAAGAAAGAAAGAAAAATTAACTCGACGTACTCGACAAACATTTAAAACCTCTAATTAGGGAACGGTAAACGGAGTAAACGTTTATAAAAGAGAGTAAGACATCTCATAGTAAAGTAAAACAAATACTAAAAGAAACGAAACATTTTCTAAAAGTCAAATTAAACCAGTGTTAAAAATTAAAAATGAAAATAAAGGAAATCTTTAACATAAGGTAATTTATGTTTATGAAAACATAAATTAGGGCAAAGATAGACTCTAAATACAACTTCTCTCAAACCGATGTAAGAGGAAATTCTTAAAAAATCATGAACTAGAACTTAAATCCAGAAATTAGTAGAACTTAAGTAAAAACACATACCAAAATTCTTACAAGATTAAAGTAAAACAAAAATATATTGACAGGTCAAAAGGGTCGTGGTAAACAACTTCTCTGGCAAAAAAGAGGTAACATATCAGGACGGAGGAGACAACATCAAATTAACTGGTATGCGTGTACCCAGATACAGACCCGACAGACCGGAGAAAGTACTAAATACAGAAACACAGTTATGGTATGAAAACCTACTGATATCGAAACATTACGTCCGACCTCAGTCGAACTAAAGAGGTCGAGGTAAAAAGAAAGAGTCCTAACGTAACCGATAAGTCCTATAAAAAGACAGAGTAATGTTTAAAATTCTGAAAACCAAGATCAAGACACTCTCTATGGTAACCAATATAGCTTAACGTAACTTAGTAATCTAACGGAACCCATCATATCAGTAAAACTGTTATGATTAAGAAAGTCAGTTTCTTGTACTAAAAAGAAAGGTAGACAGACACAGTTAAAACTAAAGAAAGTAGTTAAAGAATCTCAAAAGTTTCATGTCTAGAATACGGAGGAATTCATATAAATAAATATACATAAAACAAGAAAACCTACACTACCATTTACCCTAACAAAGGAATTAAAGAGAAAGACTAGAAAGTCACAATCACACATCTTTACGTTGTTTAAAGACACATGAATTTCATAAAATATAGAACGCTGAAATGGTTTAGGTAACTAATCGAGATCATCAAAAGATCATCGTCCAAATCCTACAAAGTACGAGTCATAGTACAGTAGACGTTTGTCATCGTTAAAATGAAGAAAGGGCTATACCTAAAGGATAAAAAAAAAAAGAAGAGACTAACGGTACTTATCCTGAAGGTTTTGTTGCAGATATAATTATTTTTAAATGATTACTTTTATTTTACTAATTTATTCAGGTTTGTTCAATATTAATTTTTACATTTAAAAACTACATTTTAGTTTACATCGTTATATACCAAAACAATTGTAATTCTCCTCTACTTTATCTTAACCCCCTTGATTTATTAATTTTATTAGTTCTTCATACGTTACCAGTAGTGTCAGAACTTAAGTACGGAATTTACTTGATAATAGTTTTATTTAGTGGTCAATATTTCCTTTTATTGGTATTCGTATGTCAAATCATGTAATATACTCTTATACTTTGAGTACGTTCAGTTTCTCTAACACTTTATATAAATTTTACATTTATTTTGTAAAATGGGTTAAGAGTGAATAGTTATTCGTTAATTAATTCCTTTTTTTTATTTCCTTTGTTTCCTAGAGGTTGTGGTAGACTTGTGTGTACTTGATCACTTAGTAAATTTTGAATTCACTGTAAAATGACAATAAAATTTGTTATATATTACTCCATGTGAAAAATAAAATACTTCCTATAAATTATGATTATGATTTCGGATTGTCAAAAGACAGTATCCTTTGTTGAGATATTCTTTTAGAATGAATGGTTGTCTATGTTCTTTTACGTTACGTTTTTATATAATATCGTATTAAATGTATTCCTTAAAATATCAGTATATTCCTTATAATAATTCAATATTTAATCTAATTACTTAAGTTAGTATTTGATTTATGTTACGACGTTTTCTATATATAGTGGATATATATATTGTTTGTCGAAGTAAGTAAAGTTTAGAACATAGAGGTTTAACTCGAACACTGAAGACCATGTAAAAAGTTTTTTAATTCCTATTAAAATACTAATATAAATATATCGGACAGAAGTACAATAATTATAAGGTATTTTGTTAATAAAAATGAAATACAAAAAAATAAATAACAAAGAACAGATAATTTAGAGAAAAGATAAATTATAAACGATAAAGACAAGTTATATGACTCGTAAGTTATATAGGATACTACCAACATTAAATTAGTAAAGTAAAAAAATAACAATAATAAAACATAGTTCTGTCTTACTATACAGACATAAGAACATTACTGACTTACGATATTAAGGTAAAAAGATAATGATTTAACAGATATAAAGGTCTCATTAAAATACATTATAACTCTATTATACTTAATATTACTAACCACTAATACACCTACGGAGATTTAAAAGTGATAAATCAATAATTAAACTCTCCCTGTATGAACAAAAGAGTCAAATAGTCATGGGGTACGTTCTCGAATAAGTTATTAATAAGTATTGTAAGATTTAAGTAAAACACGTAATAACTTGAAATACCTATAACGTCACCACCTTTATACATACACTAAAAATTTTTATACAAGGACCACGTATTTTGTTTGAAGTTTTAAAGTCAACTAAATACTCCAAATATAAAGTGAGAGTGTCATTAATTTATGTCAAAAGAAACAAGTCGTACTTCAAAAAGAGACATGTAATAGTCCCTAGGTCTTAGGAACGTGACATACGGTAAATAAGTCAAGTCAAGTCAAGTCAGCGAGTCAGCACAGGCTGAGAAAAGTTGGGGTACTTAGCGTCGTGCGGTCCGGAGGGACAGGTAGTGGTTCAGGACCTCAAGTGAGTCTGAGTGCAGATAGCTCCGGCACTACGGTAGGTCGGTAGAGTAGGAGACAGCAGGGGAAGAAGAGGACGGGGGTTAGGGAGGGTCGTAATTTCAGAAAAGTTTACTCAGTTGAGAAATGTACTCCACCGGTTTCATGACCTCAAAGTCGAAGTCGTAATAAGGAAGGTTCCTTTAGGGTTCCAACTAGAGGAAGTCTTACCTGACCAACCTAGAGGAACGTCAGGTTCCCTGAGAGTTCTGAGAAGAGGTTGTGGTGTCAAGTTTTCGTAGTTAAGAAACCACGAGTCGGAAGAAGTGTCAGGTTGAGAGTGTAGGTATGTACTGGTGTCCTTTTTGGTATCGAACTGATCTACCTGGAATCAACCGTTTCATTACAGAGACGAAAACTTATATGATAGATCCAACCAGTATTGAAAGGAAGGTTCCTCATTCGCAGAAAATTAAAGTACCGACGTCAGTGGTAGACGTCACTAAAACCTCGGGTCTTTTTATCAGACTGTGACAAAGGTGACAGAGGGGTAGATAAAGGGTACTTCACTACCCTGGTCTACAGTACCAGAATCGAAAAAGACTTACAACTCGAAATTCGGTTGAAAAAGTGAGAGGAGAAAGTGAAAGTAATTCTCCGAAAAATCAAGGAGAAGTGAAAGACGGTATTCCCACCACAGTAGACGTATAATCCTGAAGGATTTTTCACCATCGAAATCTCTGTGACCTTCCCGATAAATCACAAGGAATTATACCCGAAGTCACGATGAGTAGTGAAGGTTAGGGTGAGACAAAAGTCCCTTGATCAACGTATCGAAATGGATGTAGTTTCCTGTCCTTGCTCTATCCTGACCTTTTGTGTGAGGCACTTACCTGTCGTAGAAAAATCGTCGTTGATATATAATTATCTACAACATTGTATTTATTGATTTCTAAGTAACCTCCTGACTACGACTTCGACTTTGAGGTCATGAAACCGGTGGACTACCTTTCTTGACTGAGCGACCTTTTCTGGGACTACGACCCTTATTAACTTCCGCCCTCCTCTTCCCCTACTGTCTCCTACTCTACCAACCTACCGTAGTAGCCGAACTACCTGTACTCAAACTCATTCCAGGCCCTCAATCACTACCTGTCCCTTCGGACCACACAACGTCAGGTGGCCCAGTGTTTCCCAGCCTGTACTGACTCACTTACTTGACTTGTACTTATTGATTGACAGTTAAGATGTTCTGACTGGTGGATTTTCTTAACTTCATTAAATCATAGTGAGTAAGGATGGAATAAGAGTGAAAATTTTTCCTGGTTTACGTCGCGATGATCTTATATTATAAATATTGGTGTTCGACAGATGAGAAAGACATAACTATCATAAAACACTCCAAAAGTCACGGTCTCGTTCCTGTTTTAATAATTTCTATATTACACATAAAATTAAATATCAAATACGTTACCTAGAACTGTTTTGTATTACATAAAACACTCATTGTGTAATAATTAAAATATATTTGACGTACGAATATTTAGTAAAATGAGTCTAAGTTTTTCACAATTATAAAAATGTATTTTTTTAGTTGTGGATAAAGAAATTTGGTTTCGAAACTTACTCCTTTTAGTGAAACATAGTAAAGTTAACGAAAGAGACAACATTATGTGATCTTTCTAACTGGTACATATAAACGTATATCTACTTGATTTATTAAAGTCTATGTAGACGCTCACATAACACTTCTGTCTCCATTTATACTTCGTCAATCTGACCTACTAAATAGAAACTTATAAATTCTGAATAGTGTCACTATAAATTTGTTACATCATCAGAAATCTCAAAAGTGTTTTAGTGGACTGTTCGGATAGTCAGCGTTCACCAGATTTTCATTTCTGGAGTGACTCTAAATATTTGTATTTTAAATGAATAAAAAATTATAAGGTTTCCTGTCTAAACAGATTCCACAACGTATTGACTTTACTACTAGGTACTTCCTAGGAGTAGAACTTAATAACGAACATGGACCGACATTCTCGTTTAATGAAAGTGTTCTCCCTCGTACTTCTAACTTCTTTTACGTCATACTGTCAAAACGATTATTAATATTGGGATTCGATCAGCTAACGGCTCATGACCATTAATTTGGTGACCTTCATTACCAAGATCCTAAGTGAAGAGTTCCCTTTTTCTTTTTCTCCCCTTACTTTATCTTTTACTTACACCATGAATTCACCGGTGCTACACAAGTGTGTAAAAGATCGTAATCTCCCTTTGACTTTATTTCCGAAGGTAGGGAAAAGACCAAATTTCGTTAACCTTTCTTATAATTACCATAGATTATAATTACAACTATCTATCGTCTCCTATCTTTTTCTACTTTCCGAAATCACCAGTTACTTCAGTAGTATTACTCCGTACCTTTTTGATTCGTCCATTTTAAACTCTTCTTTTTTCCTCGACACATTTACTTCCTTCTCAATGTCACACAACGGTCGAGAAGAATAAGTGAAGAAAGGAAGATAAGAAGGAAGGGAAGAGGAAGGGAGAGAGGGAGGAAAGAAAGGAAGGAACGTCGATAATATATATTACAATTTCCCTTATAAAAATTAAATAAAAAAAGGTAAATAAGCCTGTCAGATACGTTTTCAGACGGGAAACATCGAGTCAGCCATTCTTAGACGGACGTCACGTTCTCTGGACCCAAACTAGGGACCCAATTCTTCTAGGGGACCTCTTCCTTTACCGTTGGGTGAGATCATAGGAACGGACCCTTTAGAGTACCTGTCTCCCCGGACTCCCCGACTCCCGGTACCCCAACGTTTCCCAGCCCATACTGACTCACTGATTGTGAATGAATGAACACGTCTTAAGAATTATCTGTCCCGTGGAAAATGATATCACTTTCACTTCAGCGAGTCAGCACAGACTGAGAAACGCTGGGGTACCTGACATCTGATAATCCGAGGAGGCAGGTACCCTAAAAGGTCCGTTCTCACGACCTCACCTAACGGTAAAGGAAGAGGTCCCCTAGAAGGGTTGGGTCCTTAGCTTGGGGCCAGAGGACGTAACGTCCGTCTGCGGAATGGAAAACTCGGAGGTCCCTTCGGGACCCTTTTCGTCCTACTGACACTGTATGTCCTTCGTGACTTCCTTCACGTTCCCAGATCTCAATCCCTACATTTGACTCCAACGTAATTCAGTGTTGATCCCTGGGTACAACGGAACCAACGGGAGGGGATAAAGGAACGGACGTAAAGGGGAGGGTAAAAAAAGAGAAGTAAATCAAAGTCTGAAATTATGAAAATTCTGCTCACATCCTTGTCGATGTATTCTTTACGTTATCCTTTTTGATATTTTCATCCTTTATTATTATTACCACTACTACTTTTTTAAGTCAGTAAAGTTTTCTGATATCTCAAGATTTACACGATACCGTGAAGTATTAAAATGAAAGAGTATACATCAGTCTTATAATTTAACTAAGTTTAATATAACAACAATAACACCAACAGAATTTCTTTCGTAGAAACCGTTATCACCCTAAATCCTTCGAAGAATCTTGTAAATTAGTATGTCAGATCGTTTTCTTTTACTTAAACCTTTTCATAGAATGGTCTAGTATTCTTATTAATATGAAGGTGAGTTATCAGTGGTTATGGCGATTTTTCGAAGGTAATGGATCTAAAACACAGAAATGATGACACCATAAATAATTGAGGTAACTTAAGATAATATTCTCATCTTACGTTTTATTGTAAACCCTTTCACAAAGAAGATTAGGGGTTCGAGGTCATTAAACATAGTTCACATTGTTAAGTAGTCTCAGAACTTCCCTAGGAATAAATCTTTAAAGTGTGAGACCTATATAACACGAAAAAACTGGACATTAGAGATAGTGAAAGTACGAGATGGTTACTGATTAGGAACATAAAATCATTAAAATGTGTTAATAAAATTGATTCTCATAACTTTTTACGACACATGTTTGTAAGGGTTAATAAACAGATCGGGTTACACTAAAAGACAAAGAAACCGATAACATAATCGCATAGGTAGGTCCATTGGTTTTACTTATGAGGTAACGCTAGATTTATGTAGACTTCTCCGTCTTCTGATCTGTTCAACAGTTACAGGGAAAGACGGATCCCTTTAATATAAACCTTTATGTTTATTCATTAGAAAGAAGATCAAACGTACAACTTATCATTAACGTAACACAGCAAAAAGACTCTGGAACTGTTTAAATAAACGTAAAAATTATAAACGAAAGTGTGAAAAAGTAAGAAATTGAAAAAAGGAGGATGTATAATGTCCATTATGATTCGACAGACGCTTATGTTTTGTGAGGAAGAATCTTGGAGGAGAAAGTAGAGAGGTCATAAACTAAGGAAATTTCAGACGTACATAAACTTTTAGAAACCACATCTTTTTGAAGTCATAGACTTCGTCAAAACGATCGAATATTGTTCAGAAGTTCAAGTCCGTATAGTAAACAGGTAAGCCGAAAAAGTCACCCGTCTTAGTCCTGAGACTCCTTTACGTAAATTTTAAAAGTTCATAATCCACAAGTATAGTCACTATTCTCAAGAAACAAAAGGTAAAGAGAAAAATTTATTTTTAACACATATATTTAATATGTTGTACAACTAAACTGTATTTACATATATATACTTACATAAGTTTACTAATCGTATCAGTTCTATTAATTGCATAATAGAGGAGTGTACCACTAGAAAAACACACACAAACACTGTTTACGTGAGCTTTGTGTAGGAAGACTCGTGTAAAGTCTCAAGTCACGCCATAAAAATTCATATCTGTGGTATGGACGCGAAATCCAGAGATCTATAAGTAGGAGGTAGTGACGTCTAGGCGCGGTAAACTCACTGTATCGGTGTAAAGGGGTACGAGAGTAAGGGACCATTGATGACGAGATGGTAAACGAAAATACTTTAGTCCAAGTTTTATCTCGACTCTAGCATGTCGTAAACAAAAAGGACGAGACCGAACAAAGGGAATCTTATTACAGGAGGACAAAGTAGATACAACAGTGTACAAACTGTTTGTACCTCAGTACAAAGTAAACCCCGTCTTCTATAAGTTTTACTATGTAAACTATTTCTCAATTATAGGTTTTATATGTTTCTTGAGTGTGTTGAGGTGTAGTTCTTTTGTTCATTAGACTAAAATTTTTTACTCCTCTCCTGGATTTATCTAGTAAAAGGTTTCTTCTACAATTTCTACCGGTTACCTGTGCACTTTTCTACGAGTTATAGTGATTAGTAGCCCCTTTACGATTAGTTTCGGTGTTACTCTATCCTGGAGTGAAAAGAAGTTGTTTCTACGGTTCTTGTGTGTTACCCCTTTTCTGTTGGGGGAGTTATTTACTATAACCCTTTTAACGAAAAAGTAACAAGTGAAAAATAACATAGATAAAACAGCTTACACTTCGGGGGTACCTATACTATGATAAAATCGACTAAAAAAGGAATGTCAAGGTTTCACGAGGTGATTAATCGTTCTTCCTCCTAAGCTAAATCTCATCATTGAGATTTTCACACTAAACCCTTTTTTTTTTTTTTTTTGTTGAATGAATAGTAGGGAGTAGTTATAAATCATAATTTCTAAAACTCTCATTATCTATCGTTTGTTGGACTCGTAGTGTTGTTAATAACATAAAAGTCTAAGGTCACCTTTTATGGTAGACACTTATTAGTCTATTGGTGAAAATGTTTTTTACTACGAATCTTTAATAAAGACTGTGAGTATTAAAGTACGATAGGGAAATTAAGTGTAATGAGAGAGGATTGTTTCGAAGAAGTTTGATGAAAATGACGAAGAACAAAACGAGTCTGTCATTTCTTAGACGGACGTTACGTCCTCTGGGTCCGAGTTAGGGACCAAGTCCTTCTAGAGTACCTCTTTCCCTACCGATGGTTGAGGTCGTAAGAACACACCTCTTAAGGTACCAGTCTTCTCGGACTACCCGATATCAGGTCCCGCAGCGTTTCTCAGCCTGCGTTGACTCTCTGATTGTGAAACAAATAGTTACGTTAATTTGTTTTTTATAATATAGGGATTACATACATCATATCACAACCTACAAACCCTATACTTTTCCTTATTCTACTTGTTCTTCTATTTAATCTTTGTATTTAAGTCGATATTCGATAGGGTGGAGACGGTGACGAAACGGAACGAGAATAGAATGGAGACGTGGAAGGTTTTTTATTATTATTCAGTTTTAAAACTGATCAAGTTTAATGAAAGTCCTATTTAATGTTCAAAGATCTATATTAAAATATCCCGAGAACTCTCGTGTCGGAAACGAAAAGAGAGGTAGAAGTGGGGGAGAGTAAAGTGTGAAGTGTTTAAGGTGCAATTTTATGTTTTACACATACCAAAGGACAAGTAAAACAGGACAAAAAAAAGGGAGAGGGGAGTACAAGACAGAGGGGTTCTTACAGTGAAAGGTGGACAAAAAGTCATAATGATAAGAGAAACATCATATCCTCTGAAGGGAACGTCCGTAGGAAACGAATTAGAGTCGAAGTTCGTCATAAAAAACGTGTACGAGAGGAGAGTGATCATGTAGAAAGACAGATAGAATCGTAACGACATATATCTTTAACAGGTAACCACAAAGATGGATGACGAGATATGAATTCGAGGGCCTTCCCATCTTAGTAAAGAAGAAGTACAAACAAGTGAGGACAGGAGATCGTATCACCAACCGTTTGGCACAAAAATTTTCCTATTTGTCACGTGTCGAAAACTAGTAAACACCGGACCCTAGAGATAGTGTCGGTCAGTAAATACGACAACATCGTAGTAACGACGGTGGCCGTTGTTCACGTACTTGTTCGTTCCAATACCGGTTATTTTAAAATGAGTGACTTTGTTCCAATAACCGGAATCTAACGACTAGGAACGATATCGTACCATGGTTATATCACGGTACATTTACGACTCACTCCCTTCCTTACTTACTCAGGGACCAAGTAAGGAGACGAACTTAATATTGACCCATTTGACGGTTCATTAGACAAGGGAGACCTTTTCGGGACAACGGAGGTGACGGTTGTGGGATGTAACTGTAGTGAATCGTTACAGACGTGTGGAGGAGACACGGTCCCTGAGAATTCGTTTCTAAGTGCTCTGTACCCAAAAGAGAGGGGATTCCAGTACCCACAGTACCTCTTAATGTCAGTCCAAGTTCCTTACCTCTTTGTATAAGGTGACTGTATTTATTGGTTCTTCCAAAAAAGAGAGTATATAGTTATTATAGTATCACATCTCAAACACTGTCCAATGGAAACCAAAATTCCTGAGTTTGAGAAGGAGATAGGTAACATAAGGGAAATGTATTCCAGATACAGGAGTATAAGTGTTCTATCTACGACTGATTAGGTCTCTAACAGAATTAAAAAGTCCATTCTCCCTCCCTCTTCCTCTGTTCTGCGGACGAATAAAGGTGGAAACATTCCCAGATGTAACGTACTGCAAAGGATTGACGTTTCGAATAACCCTTTGTCACCATTATGGTAACGTTGAAAACGTCATCTACCGTAGACTTTGTAACCCGACTTCCCTATAACTCACTTAAAAGGACTTCATTCACAGTGTAATACGGTGGAGGTATATAACAAGACGTTTACTGCGTAAAATAACGTGAACTTTATCCGTGTTTAAGGGGTTTAAACCGGTTTACTAAAAGCATTAAGGTATTTGTAGTACTACGAAGTATATTTAAATTACAATTTAACCTCGTTAATACACACGTTTAATACTAAAACGAATAGATCCAAATTAAATTATAAAAATTATATTCTGGAGAACTATACCTTTGCGAAAGAAGGAAACAACGAAAAGTCATGGCCTACCCTGGCCTACTGTACTAGAATCGAAAAACTTATAACTATAAGTTCGGTTGAAAAAGTGAGAGTAGAATCTGGAAGTAGTTCTTCGAGAAATCATGGAGAAGAAAGGACGGTGTTCTCACCATAGTAGACATATATACTAGAATACCTATAAAGAGGGTCAGTAGAAGTAAGATCGGACATGAAGTAGGTGAGGTCGTAAAGAGTACTATATTAGACGTATTTTCAATTTCTTCATCCCACTGTTAAATATCTGAACTGAATGAGGAAAGGGTTAAACCTTAGTGAGACAACTAGGTTCAGGTCAAGATTGACAACGAAGAACTGGACGTAAGTCCAAAGAGTCCTCTGTTCATTCCACCAGACAATGAGGAAAGAGAAATTCTCAAAAGGTGTAAAAGAACACTAGGTGTGTCAGTTTCCGAAATCGTATCAGTTACTTTGTCTTCATCTACAAAAAGAACTTATAGGAACTAAAAAGATACTAGGTTGCTTACAACCGTTAAACTACAGATCAAGGCGACTGAAAAGATTTAGGTAGAACATGTAGACTTTCAAGATCCGAGTGTATGACAACTTCAGAAAGTACTTCCTAAAACTCGTAATGGAACAGTCGTGCTTTACTCACGTTAATACGCCATTTAACTAGTAAGAAACCGTAACGAGAAGAAGCCTTAGTCTTATTTTTGACTTGAAAAGGTCAGGACACCGGTAACGACTCAAAACGTTTAAACGAACGTATAACTAACTTCGTAAAAGTGTCGTTGTAGAAAATTCTAAATTTTATCGAGTTGGCCTTAAGGTAGTGGAGGTGATCGAAACAAGTATCACTACGAAGGATTCTGGGTGGACTGAAACGTGAGGTCCTACAGACCGAGATCCACTCACTAGTGTGGTGACACCAATAGACCTCGTAATTATGTCAGACACATAAAAACGGTAAAGAAGAATTATACCAGAGAAGACAATCCGGGTATGGTAAAGACAGGAAATGACTCGGGTAGAAACGTACTTTATAAAGAAACCATAGAGATTAAAAGAACTTCTTTGGAGATCAGAAAGGGTAAGATATCAAAAGGAGATAAAGAAACACAACAAGTGAACCCTTACGAAAGAATAGAGAGGAACGATAGGAAACCTTGAGACGGAAGTCTTTCCATATAGAAAGGAAAAGAGGGAACAGAAAGCGAAGAGAAGAAAGGAGTCGATAAACATTACGGAGGAGTCTGTTGAGAAAACGGAAAGAAAAAGAACCTTTAACAAAACTACTGGTGGAGGATATGTTACAATCTTGGAGACAGGCATCAAAAAGTCCGTGAGACAGATAGTCTTGATTAGGGAACTCAGATAAACAGTGAAGGTGACGGACTAGTATTCCCCAGACTAAATCTAGTATGGACTTACCAAATCCCCAAAATGAATGAAAGAAGTTAAATTCAGACGTAAACCGTTATTCCTCAAGTACTAGACTCGGTGTCAGTCGAGGGTCAGAACAAAAACGACTGACCTATCTCGAAGAGGTAGAAGTCGACGTTTCTTATGTCAGTTAAACTAAAACTACAACTAGTAGACCACTACAGGTATACATCTCAACAGAGAACACAAAAATCTTCTCCAACAAACGATATTGCTCACACAAGAGAACGGTTTCAAGACAATTGGAAACGGGACGGAGTACGACATGAGGTTCTAGTTTGAACGGACAATGAAGTCCACAGAAAACTGAAGGACGAAAACGTAAGGTCAGGGGACATTACTTTTCCTGAAAAAAAAAAAAAAAAAAACCACAATCAAGACCTTCCAGAGTATCCGGAAGTATCTTGGTAAGTCGAAGTCGAAGAAGTAGTAATTACCAGCCTCGTATCTGAACCTAATGACACGATAACCTACCAAACGGAACCTTTACTTGTCTCTAGTAAGACATAAAAACTCTCACGTGAGTTCCTGACACCAATCCTGAGAGATCAACTGAGACTCCTAATGAGATAAAGAAGGTTCCCTAGGAACGAACCCCATCTTCTATGTTAGTAGTAGACTTAATTTAGGCGGGTAAGACAGATAAATTAAGCGGCTAAGGATTTTACAGTTGCAAGTGAGAACGGTAGAGAACAAACTGGTGAAGGTCAAATGGAACCTAAGTACCTTGATTGTAAGGTCCAAGGATACGTTATAAAAAGAAACGTCTTAACCTGAACCGAAGTTGATAGTCTGTGTACACGTTGACCGGTAACAAAAGTGAAATCGAGTCGGAGAAGTAAATAGGACCTCAATAAAGAAGTGAGAAGAGGTCATTGTAAAACCCGTAGATGGTCGGGCCCCTTAAGTAGAAAGTCACAGGATATAAAAACGGAAAAGAATGACAAGTACTCCAAGAGTTCCTTTCTTATGGCTTCACCAAACGGTAAGGGAAGAGGACACCTGGTGCAAAACAGTCTTGAGAGGTAGTACTGAGTAGGTAGAACCCACCTTGACGTAACGTACCGAACTTCAAAGTAACTCTATCTGTTCCGACACCAGGGACACTAGTCCAACCAATCAAAAGACACTCACACCAAAAGTAGACGAACGAGAGACTACCTACTCCTATTCTCCAAACGTCTTGGGTGGACTACCGTCCCTGACCGAGACCCCTTTTGATCCAGAACGAGACCACCCGTTTCTGTACGAGTCATTTAAAATTAGGTTAAAAGACGATCAGAAGGATTCATAATCATAAAACAATATTTTAAGATCAACCTCTTTAAATACAAAAAAGATTATAAAATATAAACTTCTTGTTAAAAACAAAGGTTACCCGAAGGGACCACCGAGTCTGTCATTTCTTAGACAGACGTTACACCCTTTGGACCCTAGTTAGGGTCCCAACCCTTCTAGGGGACCCCTTCCCTTACGGATGGATAAGGTCATAAGAACGGACCTCTTTATGTACCGGTCTCGGGACCGTCCGATGTTCGGGTACCCCAACCCTTCTCAGTCTATCCTGACTCTTTGATTGTGAAAATGAATGTAAAAGTTTCATGAAATTTTAGTAGATAGACAATTAGATTAAACTTATAATATAACTGGGAGAAAAAGGAAGTAATACTTATTTTTCGAAAATCATCTCTGGATATCATTAACTTACAATGTCAATTCTCTATTTTATAAAGTGTAAGTAAAAGGTATTACTTTAGAGGTACGGAAGTATAGACTTTTACGTATGGACTCCTTTTATTAAACCAACATTAAAGTGGAAAGTAACTGTATAACGTAATCTGGACAGAGATTTCTTAACGGACGAAACACCATTATTAACAATAATTAATAGTTATGAAGTTTTATTACTCTTATGTAACTAATTTATATACAGTAGTGTATTGGGAGGTAACTTTTTATTGTGTCATCCCTCTTTTATCTTCTTCGATTTTCGTTTCCCTTCAAACTAAGAAAGAATCTTGCTCTTGTGGTACAGAAGATACTAAGATGTGTCCATAAAAATTTCAAGACGGAATCAAAAAAAAAAAAAAAAAATTGAAAACGAGAAATCCCAACATACATATTTATTAACTTACAAATATTTCTTGAATATACTCCTTTCTTTATGTTTACAATCTCTCATAATCAAACAAAAGTTTCTCCAATGGTTCCGACGAACTCTAAATGATATTGTAAAAATTATTGAAAGGACTGTTTAAATACTATTTATATTTATTTCCAAATAATTTTAAGTAAATTCATACTTTAATACACAAGTTCTCTCTATCGTTCAAAAGTTTGACAATATAGTTACTTTTACTATAATAAATAATATAAGACGAATTTGAAGATTGAGATTTTTATTATATACGAATCCCGAAGGGATCACCGAGTCTACCATTTCGCAGACAGACGTTACGTCCTCTGGGTCCAAGCTAAGGACCCAACCCTTCTAGGGAACCTCTTCCTTTACCTTCGGG
This sequence comes from Capra ibex, assembly GCA_006410555.1. NCBI lineage: Eukaryota > Metazoa > Chordata > Mammalia > Artiodactyla > Bovidae > Capra > Capra ibex. The sequence continues at coordinate 4,928,925 of SJYO01006231.1, forward strand.
TGAGGTCATAAGAACGGACCTTTTAGGGTGTCTGGTACCTTGGACCATCCAATGGAAGGTACCCCAGTGTTTATCAACCTGTGCTGACTCGTTGAAGTGAAAGTACTTACTATATAAACCCGAAGGGACCCTCGAGTCGAACATTTCTTAGTCGGACGTTATGTCCTCTTGGACCAGAATGAGGACCCTGACCTTCATCGGGACCTCTTCCCTACCCGATGGGGTGAGGTCATAGGAACCCGAAGGGACCACCGACAGTCATTTCTTAGGTGGACGTCACACCCTTTGGACCCAAGTTAGGGAGCCAACCCTTCTCGGGGACCTTCTCCCGTACTGTTGGGTGAGGTCATAAGAATACACCTCTTAGGGGTACCTGTCTCCTCGGACCGACTGGTCAGGTACCTCAGCGTTTCTCAGGCTCCGTCGATTTGTGTTCGTGCGTGCACTATATAAATATCCAGGAAAGGAAGTCGACACTCTATCATTTTTGTTTGTTTGTTTTCGGGAGGACAAGACTTAGAGAGGAGGGTACAAGAAAAGTCAAACGGAAAATAATATCTCAATTTGACACTCAGGAGTTTTAATTTGAGGACGGATTTACTTTTAATTAGGATGTAGAGTCTGACTAGAAAATGAATAATATTTGTTGAAACTAAAATTCTTCTCTTATTTATAACTTTATTCTGAAAAATCCCAACTTATTTATACGTGATTTAATAGAGAAAAATATAGAATTAAAGTGTGAATTCCTTTTTAACGTATCTTTGGTACCTCAGGGTATAAGTAAAGTAGAATAAGCGGAAATACAATCTCAACATTTTGACATGGTATCATGTCAATAATATGTTTGATCCTTTAATCGTAAATATGTTAAATTATATTATTAACGTACATATGACACCCCGAAGGGAGCACCGAGTCAGTTCTTAGGTGGACGGATCGTCCTCTGGATCGAAGTTACGGACCCAATCGTTCTAGGGGATCTCTTCCTTTACTGTCGGGTGAGGTCATACGAACGGACCCTTTAGGGTGCCTGTCTCTTTGGACTACCCGATGAGAGGTCCCCCAGAGTTTCTCGGCAGGTGTAACTCACCGGTTCGTCGTCGTCGTACGTATGCCGTCGGGGACACACGTGTACATAAATATAAATAAAGACTTAGATAGGTGAGTAAATGTCAAATTATGGTGCTAAAGTGCCACTATGAAGGTAATTTACTCTGTAACGTCGTAAGTACGATCGGAAGGGGGAAGTAGTGAAGAAAGAGAATATTACTTTTTTAACTGAGTATTAGATTCTATATAAATGAATCAACGAGTCTATATCATATATAAATTGTGTCAAAGTCTTAAGATTAGGAAATGAGGTTACCCCCCCTTTTATAAGTGGGAATTTGGTGAGATAATCCAATCAATTAAATGAAAACATTAATACTAAGTTTTGTTATTGTTTCGTGAGTAATTTACACACCTTTTCATCTTCAAAATAGTAAGAAAAGACCCCCCTCCCCCGAAAGTTTATTACGTAAGATGAAAATCCCAATCTGAAAGTACATTTCGATTAACATAAGGATACACAATATATAAAATTCCCGTTAGAAAAAGCCCCATATCTAAAAAGGTCGTCTCTTTCCCTGTACACAGAGTTCATACAGGGACGTACTGAGGAGACGTGTGTGACCGAATCGATGGTACAGTCCTGTTTACTCATGTAGAAGTCTGAGAGTTCGTGTTACCGCATATCTACATGTTTAATAGCGGTAATAATATTAACGTGATGATACGGTAAAACTTACCGAGGTCACTTAATCGTAATGTAATGTTTTCGATAGAATCTTTCACACACTTATTATATAATGTAAAAATATCTTATTAACTTTTACCTTCTTTATCGTTATAATTTAATTTTTCCGTCACCTCTGTATATAAAATAATATGTCATTATAAGTCTATCTTCGACTGTTCAAATAACTAAAAAATGAGTAAAACGAATATTTCTAGTTAAAATTCAGTCGAAGATTTTTCTTATTAACAACCGAGAAGGATCCGTTTTGTATCTAACTACTTTTATTCGGTAAGATTGTTATAGAAATCTTTTGTAATAAAAATGGAAAAAGGAAATTGATCAAATTTTTAGATCAAAAGTCGGTTTAAACACAAACCGACTTTAAATTCAACATAGTATCTGTTCTTTCACCTATATCATTCTCTTTCTGTATCTGAGAGTCCTTATTAATTTGACTTTAACGTCATTAATCACTGGTTAATATACTTCTTTATTTTGAAATAAAGGAGAATATTATAAAATGAAATAATAAAACATAAGATTATACGAAAGTCGTGGTAATGGTTAATTTAGAAAATTTCGACTATTTTATTATCTCCTATTAAATGATTATTAAATTGAGACTGAGTGTTTTTTATCAAAAACTCCCAAAGTTTTTGACTTTACTTTTATAATTCTTTAAGTTAAACAGTTAATTCAGAGTCAAAGTTAGTACACACCTCTTTATGTCTTCAGTAATAAAATATTTGACCTTTTTATTAGTATTCTCCATTATAATTGGATCATATAACCAATAAATTTCAGAAACTTATTCAATAATCTGTCGGTAAAAAAAAGTCTTTTATATACACACATGGGTAATAGACTTTTTTATATATATACAATGAACTTGACAATAAGAATATTAAAGTTTAACTTTAGGAGGATTTTGGAAGATTTATAGAATGTTAAAGTCTCTTTCTTATATTTCGTATTAGAGTTGAATAGGGAAGACTAAGTAAATTATTAACAAATTCATTCATATGACACCATGAATAAAACCTTTTGTAAGCTCTATCCACCTCCCTCAGTGATCCCCTAAAAGAGTCAAAATTCACACCTTAGGTCTGTATGCGAGATTTCGTGAAGATTCGTTGTGGTCAGATAGTCTTTCGAACCCGTCAATCTCTATAACTGAAACGACCGTATAAGTCGTTCGTCATTTGAAACAATCGTTTCCAGTAGTGTCAGTTCGTGCAGTTGAATTCGTCTATTACGGTCTCCCCCGCCACCTGTTTTGACATGTCTGTAGTGCGTCCGGTATTCCATGTGACTCCGGGAAACTTCCATTGTGTAAACACTATCCCTTCCGTTCAAGTCTTAATCGGTCTTTGTTCTCCTCCTAAAGTACATTCAAATCCCCTACCGACACTTTCAGTCCTTCTCACGTATAACCTGACTTCTGTTAGTATCCCACCTTCGTTCTTTCTAAACGAACACGAGGCTTAGACTCTTTTTTTCTTACAAAAGTTTGTCCGTTATACATCAATGTCTCAAACATAAAACATAAGAGCCACGGAGTAAATTTTATTATTATAATAAAAACACCAACAAGTTAGTCATTCAACACAGGTCGAGAAACACTGGGGTACCGGACGTCGTACGGTCCGAGGGGGCAGGGATTGACAGAGTACCTCAAGTGGGTTTAAGTACAGGTAACTCAGGTACTCCGGTAGGTCGGTAGAGTAGGAGACAGCAGGGGAAGGGGAGGACGGAAGTCAGAAAGGGTCGTAGTCCTAGAAAAGGTTACTCAGCCGAAAAGCGTAGTTCCCCGGTTTTATAACCTTGAAGTTGAAGTCTTAGTCAGGGAAGCTACTTAAAAGTCCCAACTAAAGAAAATCCTAAATGAACAAACTGAAGGAACGTCAGGTTCTCTGAGAGTTCTCAGAAGAGGTTGTGACGTCAAGTTGTCGTAGTTAAGAAACCACGAGTTGGAAGAAATACCAGGTTGAGAGTGTAGGAACGTACTGGTAGCCCTTCTTTTTACTTGTTTTGAAACTGGCATCCATGGAAACAGACGTTTCATTACAGAGAGGAAAAATTATCGACAGATCCAAACAGTATCGACAAGAACGCTCCTCGTTCGTAGAAAATTAAAACACGGACGTCAGTGGTAGGTGTCACTAAAACCTCACGTTCTTTTATTTCAGACATAAAAGATCACAAGTATGTCACAGACTAGGAATGGTCTGAGAGAAGATTCTCGAGTACCTTTAAGAAATCTTTTAATCATCATCCCAGGGATAGAAAAACTCCCTTTTCTCCGTACTTTCCTGACTCATTAACCGTTCGTAGTGTACTAAGTATGGGTACACCAGAGAGAAAGTTGGACACAGTGTGACGAAGAGCTCATAAATTAGTTTACAATCTGAAAAGAACCTGAAGGGTTCACCCACAATCAAAGAGTCCGGACGGACTAAGAAACGACGGAGTACCTGACATCCGACAGTCCGAGAAGACAGGTACCTTAACGGGTCCGTTCTTATAACCTCACCCAACGTAAAGGGAAGAGGTTCCCCAGAGAGGTTGGGACCCTAACTTGGGCCCGGAGGATGTAACATCCGTCAAAGAAATGACAGACTCGATGGTCCTCTCGGGTAAGATTCGACGAGTCACCACTTCTTAGACTGGTGGTTACGTCCTCGACGTTCTCTACGTGTGAGTCAAGGATTCAACCCTTCCAGGGGACCTCCTTCCGTCCCGTTGGGCGAGGTCACAAGAACAGACCTCTCAGGGGTACCTGTCTCCTCGGACCACCGAAGTCAGGTACCCCAGAGCGAGTCCACCTGTACTGACTCGTCTTGTGTGAGGGGACGAGAGGAGAATCTCTTACTACCTGAATTGACGTACGATAAGGGAGATAGTTTTCACGACGTTACCAATCAAAATCATGACTGTAGTACTTCCTAAACAAGTTGTCGACGTTAGAAACAATCCTCTCTAGAGGATTTTATGATAAAATTCTCTTTTTATACCTGAAAAAGTAAATACTCAGAAAGAACATAGGGAAGAAGGGAGGGAAGAGGAAGGGAGGGGAAGAGGAAGTAAAGAATAAAAAAGAAAGAAGAAGTCTATTTGACTAAAACCGAAATTGATAGAGACGCTATAAGACGTTTATTATAATTAAATGTCTTTAATTTTACAGAGTCACTATCAGTAAGTAATTTGTAGTACCGACCTGTCAAGGTTTTTGCAAACACATACACACTGTCTAAATTTTAAGACTAACTAAACGGTCATTTGAGACTTTCAGTCTTATCGTCTATAGACTTTTGATGAAGTCAAACAAAGTCTCGAATTTGAACTTCTCAAACGACTCGAGTCCTAACTCGGATAAATCGACTAAACAAGGTGGTATAGTCAGTATTAAGGATGGAAATAGGACCAGAGAAATTTATATTCAAATTTAAATAAAGGGAATACTTAAAAGATTAAAACAACAAGAAACACACACACAGACACACAGAATCGTGAATTTCAACCGAGGACATTCCTAATCGTATTTGATGTACTGAGAGGTTTATGATTCAGTCAAACCCTAAATAGTACAAATTAGTAACTCAAGAGGCAAAAATTAATTCTCTGATTCTTACATAAAAGACGACTCAAGTAAGTAAGAAAGAGCATCGGTGCAAGTACGGATTTACAAACAGAGATAGTAAAAGATTACTGAATCCGTTAAGTCATCTTTGTTAATATTAAAATATAGAATTAAGTGTGAATTTTATAAAAAAAAGAGACGAACGACATCTGATTTGTAAGGATTTGTGAAAAGATGGGCTAACTAAGAAGGGATAAATCTCGGTCGTTTCTGTACCCCTTTTTCTGGAGGATTGTCCCGACTCTGTAAAACTAGGTGAAGTCGAGACGAGACGGAGTGGAGTACTAAATCTTTCAGTTACCGTATAGTCGAATCATCAGTGACTAGGTACTCCATTAACGTGGAAGATTATAGAAGTCGTATTTCGGAGACTTTACCCGTTTCGGTTACTGGTCTCCTATTTTGTGTAAAAAAAAAGTTAAAACACTAGTTTAACTCTTTTATCGGTAGAGTCAGACATAAAGACTTCCTTTTTATTATAACGGAGTCTCTACATTTCTATGATCATTCGTGTGAGAACAGTACGATTCTACTAATAAAAAGTTTTTTTTGGGACCGAGATAATATGATCTCCAATATAAGTGGGTGTTTTGAACACATATACGAAGATCGGATTAAATAATTTTTTCGTGAGACCTAAAGTCATACCTCTCGACCCGTGAAGTAAAACAACGATTTATACCACCTTTAATAGGGGTGCCGAAAACAATACGACGAGTCTCTGTAGAATTGATTGATCTATTCTTAAGGAGAAATCCTTTCTCTACACCCGAATTCATTTATGATTTGTTTGACTCATAATTGTGTGTCCCTCTTTCCTTCTAACTACTAGACTGTTTTCTGATTAATTTTCTTCCTTGTGACGGTTGCAAAATAACATATTAAGTTAAGGTGTATTAAGTTTCCGTTTTAATTAAATCAAAGAATAAACTGTTGTTTCTTTCTCAAAATATAACTAATAAAAAAAATTTTACACACGAGTGTACTGTACCATTTTGAGGTATTAACCTTTACATCAACAAATTGGGGTCTCCAAACGTAAATTTAAGGTCTTTGGATGTCTCTGTATGAAGAAACTTTCCTTTACTTAAACGTGAATAAAGACGTCCAAAAATCTGTTTGTGTTTGTAGTTTAAGGTTAAAACCATAATTAATTTCCTTTATTTGGACTTTATAAACCGTCAAAAATGAAACTTGTCAACGGTAAAAACGTGATGGGTTGTATACGACTTATAAAATATACGTTCACTAAATAATATTTTAAATGGTTACTACCGATTGTGATAAAAAGTTTCACATAAACGGGTTTATAGTCATCAAAATTTCTAATTTACAACTATTACGTAATATTTCGACTCACACGAATAATTAAATTAGGACTTCTCAGAGAAATTTGAATAAAGTACAGTGACAGTAAAAGTTTATTAAAAGGAAAGACAACTTCTGAAGTATATTAGTAACCAACTTTTATACACTAAGAAGAAGAATTACTCTATCTTGTTTTATTTAAAAACAAGGTTTACATATTAACATTCCGAAAGAACCACCGGGTCACCATTTCTTAGGGGCGGACGGTTACGTCCTCTGCAGCCAAGTTATGGACCCAGCCCTTGTAGAAGACCCTCTCCTTTACCGTTGGGTGAGGTATAAGAATAGACCTCTTAGGTACCTGTCTCCTTCGACGACCCGATGTCAGGTACCCCAGTGTCTACCCGACCTTTGTTGAATCGTCGATTTGTTGTTGTCGTAATTCCATACGGTTCCAATTTACGGGAGTCTTAAGATTCGTCTCTCTTCGAAACATTAACTTCAGACTTAAAAGTTGTTATTAACTCAGACTCTATGACTAATGTAGCCAATACTTCGTAATTACAACGAATCTTCTACGTTGTAGTAACTTTCGGAAACTTGAATGTTAAAAGATGGGATCTTTATAACAAGGATTTTTCTCTTACAATCTTATCTTTTCTCTGAAACTTTTGTTTGATAAACCGAGAAGATCTTTAATCTTGGTTCTGTATTATGATCCAAGACAATGAAATACTCTTTGATATTATGGTCCCTTCGACTTTATTCTCGTTGTACTACGTTTCTTCTTCAGTTATTCGTCGACACCATGATTCGACGATGAATAACCCTGGTTTACGTTCCCTACACACGAGAGTCCTCTGAGAAGACTTTCGGATATCTTAAGGATAGGGTTCCTTCCGTATGTTATGTAAAGTTTATAATAAAATCTAATGAACTTGTCGTCGAAAGATAAAGGAGACATTCTTAGAAGGTTTAAGATTCAGTAAGTGTAATAGACTTTTTGTAAATCATAGTTATTTTTATATTATTAAGTAATTTTACCTGATTTAACAGAAATCATGTAACGAAAACTAAATTAATTAACGAAAATTCAACGGGAAGTTGACTATGTGTAAAATTACGTGGAAAGTTTGGATAGAACTTCATAGAATAACTGATTTGCAATATACTTTGTCTAATTACGAGGGGTTTCCATTAATTGTTGTTTTACCGGTATACAAATATAATATCTTGATTTCTATAGTTTGATCCGAGGAGTTTCTCTTGTTACTAATTTCCTTTGAGATAATAAATAAACTAAGAAGAGGAGAGGTTAAACCAATTGTAAGATAAAGTTTGACTCCCAAAGTTTCACTGCAACGAAGTTTTGTGTTTGTTTCGTTGTAGTTTAAGTTAGTCTATGTACGACGACATAATCGTCCAAGGGTTTACGAGTCAATGGTAGTACGATTTTCTCGTTTGGTCTCAGTGACTATGTCGAGTTTACTCAGTATGATAAACAAATTGTACCGTCATATCGATAAATCCTGACGTCGTTTTCTCTATGAAATCAAACCTGTGATAAACTTTAACTCCTTCAATAATAAAAAAAATATCGTATACGGATGACGTGACCGTCATTATTATGTTTAAAAACTGTTTGACAGTTCCAACTCTTACCATGAATTTTCGATATCCGAATAAAGAAAAATATTTTACATATCTGTTTATATAAAGACTCTGACACCTTTCAGATTTTAACTTTCGTAAGTTTTATACAAGTCAATAGACTTAATATTGAGTAAAAAGATTTGACTGTCACGAATTCACCTTTTTTGTATGGACCTGAGTGTCGGATGTACTTTAAACGTTATGTTTTATTCAACTGCTCGTTAGTCACTGTGTTCGGGAGACCTTTACGACGAAGGACCTTGTTTGCTTATGGTACACTATTAATAAGGTCTCTTCCTGAAACGTCAAAGTGTCTTTCGTATAAATTTATACATACAGTGAAGTGAGTTTTAGACAAAATCCGTGTGGAAAATCTATGACGTCCAAGTCAGAGTCTGGTGGTGCTATTTCACCCAGTGTGTTTCAAAAACAAGGTCATTTATATTTTCAATACGAATGTGATATGACACCAGATAATTCATACATTATCGTAATACAGATTTAGTTTTAGGACAACAACAACAAGTCAGTGATTCAACATAGGTTGAGACACTGGAGGACCTGACACCATGAGGTCCGAGGGGACAGGAGGTGATAAAGGGACTCAAACGAATTTAAGTTCAGTCAATTCACTACGATTACGTATGTGGAATTTACCTGTATGGATTTTGAGTTACACGCATGGAATTGAATTTTTTTCACGTTTTGTTTGTCTTTGTTAGGGTTATCATTGTAGTCTCTAGTAACTAGTGCCCAGTGGCACTGTCTATATTATTACTAAAGTTTCAAACTTTATCACGTTATTAATGATTTTACACTGTGTTTATGCTCCACTCGACAACCTTTTTACTAAGATTATGTGAACGAACTACGACTCAACGGTGTCTGGAAGTTAAGTAACTTGAACAAATGTTTTGTTTTTATCTTATTGTGTACATCTTTTGTTATAATACCAATACGCCCTCTTTCCCTCCCTCCCTATTTGACCCTCCAACCTTGACTGTATATGTGTGATGATATATACGTTATCTATTGATTATTCCTGACGCCGATATTGTGTCCCTTGGGACGAATTAAGAGACACGACATATACCCTACATAACTGTATATACCCTTTTCTTAGATTCTTGCACATCTAAATACGTATACATATCGACTAAGTGACACGACATATCGTCTTTCATTGTGTTATAACATTTAGTTGTTATGAGGTTATTTTTAATTTTTTTTTTGTGTTTGTTATTATGGGAAGTTAAACATCTTGTAAATGATTCTAGTTATTTCGTTTCGTACTATTTTGTTTCATACGGTCATCACTATAAGCCGTGTAAAGTACACAGTATTGTCATATTCTTTTCGTTTCTACAAGAAGTACATTTACTAAACTGAGAGAAGTAGAACTTATGGTTTCTCGAACTCTTGAAGGATGATCGAGGTACTAACGAGTGTGTTTTTATATTGGCAACCCATAAACAAGAATTGATAGTCGAGATTGAGGCTAGTGTAAAAGTAAGCAACCCTTTACTTAGAATAGTTTAGTCATAATATCAGTTACTATAATTTAAGAAGGATCTTTAGACCGTAAAACTCAAACAGAAGTTTCGTAATATGGGAAGAATTTATATACGAATGTAAATACAAAAGTTATCTCAATAGTATTTCACAAAATGTTAAGGATATAACGATTATTCATACAAACCAATTAATTTCTGAAATGACTCAAGACTTCCTATGTCATGATCTAATTATTTATTATGTTTGTTTATTTCGAGACATATTAACCACAGATAACACAGGTAAGGTGAAGGAGTTGTCGACCCCTTTTTAATTATTAACAAGTAAGGAAAAAGGAGGTACTAACGAGTTACTGGAAAAAATTCTCAAAGTTCTCATTACGTCATTATATAATAGTTACAAATTTTTAGACCAAACATAGAATATAAAACTAATATAAGTAAAATAAGTACGGATACTACTTTGAGTAAGAAAGACGTAGTAAGATCTACCATTATTCCCGTCTTTTATTATATAATACATAGGTTTAAGTAACAACAATAATCAGAGAGTCAGTACTTATAGAGAAACGCTTAGGTACCTGACGTCGTGCGGTTCGGAGGGACAGGAAGTGGTTGAGGGTCTCAGGTGAGTTTGGGTACAGGTAACTCAACCACTACGGTAGGTTGGTAGAGTAGGAGACAAAAGGGGAAGAGGAGGACGGAAGTCAGAAAGGGTCGTAGTCCCATAAAAGGTCACTCAGTCAAGAAGTGTAGTCCACCGGTTTCATAACCTCGAGTCGAAGTCGTAGTCAGGGAGGTTACTTGTGAGTCCTGACTAGAGGAAATCCTACCTGACCAACCTAGAGGAACGTCAAGTTCCCTAAGAGTTCTCAGAAGAGGTTGTGGTGTCAAGTTTTCGTAGCTAAAAAACAACGATTCGGAAAAATACCAGGTGGAAAGTGGAGGTATGTACTGATGACCTTTTTAGTACTGAAACTGATACACTTGGAAACAACAGTTTCAGTACACAGACACATACGACAGATCTAACCAGTATTGAAAGGAAGGTTCCTTATTCACAGAAAATTAAAGTACCGACGTCAGTGGTAGACGTCACTAAAACCTCGGGTCTTTGTACTCACAGTGACGATGGTAGTAAAAGGGTAGATAAACGGTACTTTACTACCCTAGACTACGGTAGTAGATACATAGAATTGACCATTCAAAATTCAGTGAAAAGTGTGAAGAAAGTGGAAGTAATCAAGTCAAGTCAAGTCAAGTCAAGTCAAGTCAAGTCACAGAAAAGTTACTCAGTCGAGAAGCGTAGTCCACCGTTTTCATAACCTCAAAGTCGAAGTTGTAGTCAGGAAGGTTACTTGTGGGTCCTGACTAGAGGAAATCCTCCCTGACCAACCTAGAGGAACGTCAAGTTCCCTGAAAGTTCTCAGAAGAGGTTATGGTGTAAAGTTTTCGTAGTTAAGAAGTCACGAGTCGAAAGAAATATCAGGTTGAGAGTGTGGGTATGTACTTATGACCTTTTTGGTATCGAAAGTAGTTCTCCTAGAAATCAAGGAGAAGTGAAAGACGGTATTCCCACCACAGTAGACGTATAGACTCCAATAACTATAAAGAGGGTCGTTAGAACTAAGGTCGAACACGAAGTAGGTCGTACTGTAAAACGTAGTACATAAGACTTATATTCAATTTATTCGTCCCACTGTATGTCTGAAATACATAAGGAAACGGTTAAACCTTGGTAAGGAAACAAGGTACAGAACAGGATTGCAAAGAAGTTCTGGACTTTTGTTCAAAGAGTTCTCCTTCTATCCATCAGACTATAAGGGTAGAGGAATTCTCAAAAGGTGTCAAAGGTGTCAAACAACACTAGGTGTATGAGTTTATGAAACGAACGACATCAGTTATTTCGTCTCATCTACAAAAAGACCTTAAGAGAACGAAAGAACTACTAAGTTACTTACAACCATTAAACTACAGACCAAGGAGACGGAAAAGATTTATGTCGAAATTGTAGACCTTAGAGTGCCAAGTGTATGACAACTTCGGACCGAACGTCTTAAAACACATAATGAAAAAAGATCATACACTCTACTAGTGTTGACACGACATCAAACTCCTAAGAAACCGCAACGGAAAGAAACCCTAACCTTACTTTTGACGGGTAAAGGTCAGGACACCGGTGACGACTCAAAAGGTTTAAACAACCGTATAACTCACGTCGTGAAAGTGTCGTTGTAGAAGATCCTAAACTTTATCGAATTGACCTTAAGGTAGTGGAGGTGATCGAAACAAGCACCACTACGAACGATCCGAGGTGAACAGAGACGTGAGGTCTCGATCACTCTTTAGTGTGGTAGTACCAACAGACCCAGTAACTCTAGACAAAATATGTCAAGAAGACACATAAGAACGTTAGAGAAGAATTATAGAAGACGAAGACAATCCAGGGATGGTAAAGACACGAAATAGCTCGGGTAGAAACGTACGACACTAGTTACGTTTCCTTATCTCCTTTTGCTATCTTACCCTCTCTGATCTCTAGAGAAGTTCTTTTAATCTCTATGGGTCCCTTATACAGTACGGTTCTACCCGATCACTGACATGATTGAACCGTTATTCCTCAAACTCTCGAGTGGTAATCGGGGTGGTATCTCGGTGTCTCGTCTACTGGGTGTCTGACCCCTTGTTAATATGGTTTCTAAAAAAGTGTGACAACGTTATAAAGATCCCGGGTGTTGCATAAAGGGTTGGATACGTTGACCGTTTCCCTGACTTTTTGGGGTCCCTTAAACTGAAACTTCTGGTCACCCTAAACTCATGTTGTAAGAAATCACAAAAACAAAAATTTATTTTATAAATTGTAGTAAACCCATCGTATAAGACACGTTCTCAAACAGAATGTTACGACTAACGTACATTTGGATTTAATCGGTGAGAACTCCGTATAATAGTAATTATTTAGATATTCTTTATATGTTATTTTCATATACATATATGAAAATTATATGAATTATTTTACGTATATAAATTATTTTCATATACAATTGTTTGGAAAGTTCGACAGACAACATGTCCACCAGTCAAATCGTATTACTCAGGTTGACTTTCACTGTTAATTGGGAAATAAATGAGCGACACTGTGTCGTCCGTTTCCTCTTTAGACTTTCGAAGGGTCGTAAGGTAAAAGAGGGTGTCTTCACACACACACACACACACACACACACACACACACACCGTACGAATCAGCGAGTCAATATAGACTGAGAAACGCTGGGGAACCTGACATCGGGAGGTCCTATAGAGACAGGTACCCCTCAGAGGTCCGTTCTCGTGACGTCACCCAACGGTACGGGAAGAGGTCCCCTTGAAGGGTGGGTCCCTAACTTGGGTCCAGAGCGTATAAAGTCCTTCTAAGAAATGTCAGACTAGTGGTTCCTTCAGGGAGGGCGTCTTCCCATGTACCGTTACTAGTCTACTGGACGTCACATCTAATGTATACTCCCTTTCTCTGGAGTCAGTTGTGGAGGATTATGTCTCCAGAACGTCACAATGTCTGTCTTTTTTTGTTTTGTTTTGTTTTGTTTTGTCCTCTAGAGGTCATCAGCCACGGACCCCCTCCTTAACTATGAACGAGGACTCGTACCGATCGGATCCTAACGACTCGAGAGTTGACATCGACGGAGAACTTTTAACACCTGTGGCCGATGTGTGTAGACTACTCGGCTCCCGTCGAAAGTGAACACTCCGCACGGTCCTTTTGGACTTTAACGGTTGTCAAATCGGACTTTCTACCTAAACCCGGCTCTCTGTTTGAAGAATTTTCATTCGATTACAAAAAAATTACTACCGTATTAGGTCAAATAGGTATTATACTTATGTAATTTTAGACTTGATTACTGTTAAAATACAATTATAATTTGACATAAAAAGACTATTGTAGGGTTACATGGTAGGTAGAATTTGTAGAGCGAATCTCCCTAGTCATAATCAAATGGCAAAGATAACACGTCTTTTAAAAGTGGAACATTCGTTTTTTAAGTACTCCTTTTAGGTCTTTGACTGAAGGGATCGAAGGGAATATCAATAGTACATTTGTATACTGAAATTGAGGAGGTTGAATCTAAGCATAGAATGTCTTCACTTTTTCTTTCTACGTGAAAACAGAAACCAATGATGTCCGTTAATTTATGGGACTCTTTTGAGAAATGTTGATAGACTTTACAACTTACTTTTATAATTTTTGTGTTTAAATTTTACTTAACAACTGATCTGTTCTTTTATTCTCTTTAAGTTTTCGGTTTTTAGATAGCATCAACTTTTCAAGNCCCCCCCCCCCCCCCCCCCCCCCCCCTTCTTTCATTTTTCCTTTTCTTTCAAAATTTGGTCAAAATCGAGAAATCTATCGACGACTCCAATTCATCTCAAAAAAGGTATACGATTAAAAACTGTCAGAATCCCAATAACAAACTATGTGACTAGAATGGGAACACTATGATAGTGTGTAGAGAGTAAAATTATCACAAAAATCAGAATTTCAGACGAAACAGACTGGAATCATATAGCTGAGGTCAAGAAGAAACAAATCACAAACAAAACATCTATTATAGTAAATTTTAACTTAATCGTTTATAGTTCATAGAACCTTATTCAGATTGTGTTTTAAATATTCTGGAGGTGTTCTTTTGATATTTTCATAGTGAGTCCCTTTACCTTCTTCTGTGTTTATTCACCTTCTTATAAGTACTTTACTCCACGTAAGTACTTTGCAGTCTTAAGTGTAATATTTCTCCTGTCAAGAGAAATGTAATTATGTATAACCTTTATACATTAAAGTTATATGTCTACCAAAGACTGAATTCTACCATATATATAATATATATATAATATATATATTACAAAAAATAAACGAAGTGGTACTATTCTTACACTATGTGTAAATCATCCTTGACTTGAAGTTTAAAACCAGAAAAGGGACCGATCGTAAAAATTCACATTATGAGAACACTACGACCTGTCACGGTCGTCAGTGTCGAGACTCTGTGAGTGGTAGTACTCGCACTTGTGGGGTATGTGAAGTTTGGTTGGAGAAGGGTATTTTGGTAAGACAGAAAGTCAAAGTCGTGTCTTAAGTTATTTAATGCCCTCTATAACTTGTGATAATATTTCAACCGAAACACAGTCTACGAAAGGGGTTCACATCAGGTTCCCCAGCGATTCTCAGCCTGTGCTGACTCGCTGAAGGGAAAGTGAACAGTGAAAGCACGTACCCTCTCCTTTACCGTTGGGTGAGGTCACAAGAACGGATCTCTTAGGGTCCCTGACCCCTCGGACCACCCGACGGCAGATACCCCAGCGTGTCTCAACCTGTGCTGACTTCGCTGAATCGTCGTCGTCGTCAAATTGTTTTCACAAGATTCGTGTAAATTCGATCCTATTTGATTCGATACTATAGTCGTCAAATTCACATAATTCAAGTCAAACTAAATATTGTAAAAGTTAAATGGTACTCAAACCTCTGGATTGGGTAACATTTAAGTCCTTCTAGACATTAGGGAAACATAAAAAAAGGAAAAACGTCAATGACAAATAATCTAATCATTGAAATATATCGGTACGTTTATGAGGTTTTATCAGTTCTCTTAAAAATTCTTTTTTCAACCTTCTAAATACAGTGGTATGTCATTCTGTATATTATTTTAATATCATTAATCTCGTCATACGGTTAATGGATTAAATAAATTCGTTTACCTTATACAATTATAAAGTTCGTATTATCGTACATATAAACTGTCCGTGTTTTGTAATTTCGATACTATACTGAATGAAAAAATTTTTTCAAATACACTAAAGTAAAATCGTTTACTCTTTTGTTAAATCGCCATATAAAATTGATAAAATTTATAACCGAAACCCTGTCAAAATATTTTGATGTACACAAAACGAAGTAGTCTATAAGAGAAAGTTTTTATTTTGTTAGTATTTAGTTTTATACTTTTTATTGTAGTATTTGTATATCATTTGTCTTTTATATGGTACTCATTCTTCATATGTAGTCTCTCTCGTTGTTAATGAGTCGTCTATTTGACAATGACATTAAGGGTTCGACTAATCACCTTTTACGGTAATAGTCATATTTTAGGGTATCTATTACAAAAAAATTTTTTCGTGATTGTAGTCTTGCATTTATATTAGGGAGTTAAGTTATTTCTAATGAAATGTATTTGGATCTTAGTTGTTCCTACGTACTTTAAACCACATATAATAGACACTGATCTCATTTTTAACATATAAGGAGAGACTTTTCTCCTACGAAATATAGATGAATGGATCTTCTTAGTGACTCCCAATACTCGGATCTTGTGGTTTGGCAGACAGTTGTAATAGAAATTATTACGGGTCAAGTGGGCGATTAAATAATAATAATTGAACTACTTATGAATAATTGTTGACTCACAAACTTTATGTAATATATTTCATACCCATGTAACATATTCTGTTCAGTCCATATATTGAACGGTTGTCGAGAACTTTAATAAAATGGATATAATAAACACAAAATATGTCTGTATAAATACCCATATGATGGACATAAGTATACGTAAAAATAGTCCACTTAACAGAACTACTAAAACTATAAGTACGCATTCATACGCACAGAAACATACACACACATATTATCTACCCCCCGTTACCCTTTTTAAATTGACTTAACTGTATGTTTAGATTATAATTTTACTGGGTAGATTTCGGGTTTGACATTTGTAAAAAGAAATTTTAGATGGTTTATAGGAGTATACAAATATTGATTACTTAAGTGACTCCCTGATATACTTATGTACGACATTTTGTATCGTTCACACATTTGAAATAAAACTGTTTAAAATAAACTTTGTCAACCGAAGACTTCACCGTATTTTATTAAGTTATAAACAAGTATACTGTTGTTTCTATGATACATATAATTTAAATGATGAAAGTCTTACGTATTTCATATTTTAAAAATCCTGACATACGAATATTAATAATAAAATAGTTAGATGGCGAAATCCACTTATAAAATCGAATTAAAACTACTTTAATATACGGTCTTTTTTATATAATATAAAGTATACAATGATGGATGATTTGAGTATTACGACTAAATAACGACACTAGTGGACAAATTCCGTACTTGTTCTGGATAATTTGAGTAAGGTCTTCCCTCTAAAAATAATAATTGTCTACGTAAGATTGACCCCTCAGAGTACGACGACACTTTGTACTCAGAATGAAGTGCTACGTGAATAAGTGATGCACACACATTCTTGGGTCTCGACCAAGTCAGGGCCCAAGTCCGACAAAAGCGCCGAGGACACTGCAGTCGAGGGCTTCACTAAACCGAGGGGCTCAGGGGGCCCGGGACGGGTAACAATATAAAGAAGGACACATTTGTGACACAATGGTCACGACCACTCGCGTGAGGGGCGGAGGGATGAAACGGGAGTATTTTAGGGGTAAAAAGTGTTTGTCCTCCTGTAAGTAAAAAGGGCGGAGTAAAAAGTTCATGGTTTAATACCGTAAAGTTTAAAATTCATTTGTTTTTCAGGTTAAAAAGTATCACTGTCGTTGTCGTAACTACATACTTTGACTTTACGGTTTACTGAATAAGGATTACTATAAACTTCTTCGGGGAACATCAAAATTTTGTACGGTTTTAATAAACCAAACCGTAAAATGATCTCGGGAACAAATACATTCGAGAATAGGCCGATACAAAGTAGTAGGTCCCACATCCAGGAACAATATTTAATCTCGGGCAGACGACTTTAGAGGAGCAATCTCCGTGTTTCCTGTCTATTAAGGTTCCTGAAGAATGAGTTTAGTTAGATTATTCGAGCGTTCGACGGACTATCTGAAGTACACTAGAACCTGTGTCATCTTTGTTACTATTTGTACCTTGCAGATATATATACACACACACACACACACACACACACACACACACACACACATAAATTGGAAAGTTCACTTGCCGGCACGTTCATTCAGATCTGTTAGAGGTTCTACCTGTCTTGGACCAAAAGGTACACACCTATAGGACTCTCTCTTTTCACTCACAGAGTCGTTAACGGAAAAGTAAAAACAAGGTTAGTGTCTTGGTACTCCTACATAAAACCCTTCTTTCGGGAACATCGGCGGTTGTACTACGATATGGGCAGGGGCCGTGACGGGTCGCACTCACCTGTCACTATTTACTTTTTCCGACATTCTTCGTTCACAAGTGAAATCCAGACTCCAAAGATAGAAAGTTCTCACTACACGATCCTTGGGTTCCGAATTTCCCACCGTTTTTCACGAGTAAGAACAAAGAGGGTACTGCCATCCCCTCACATCACTATGGCAAGGCACCAATGGTCCGATTCTAGATCTCCATTTTACGTTTTGACGCTCTATAGCAGAAACGAGAACGAGTAGGAAACCTCTCCCCGCAGAGGAATCGGGATTAAGATACAGACATAGCCCCACATTAACTTTATTCCCCTGACACGCAGAAATTTCACTCGTCAAAGAGTGTCGCTAGACATAGCGGTCGACACTTACTTGGTACTCGTCTTCTCACTTGTACGAGTAATGCCAGGCGTCAAAGAAAAAGAACCAAACATAAGGTACGATGGAAGATGAGACGGGAGTAGAGGAAAAGGGTTCTTGTGTGACGACACACTGGTACACTATCTAATCAAATATAAAAGACCTTAAAATATTTTACTTTCACATGGTTAAATGTTTTCTATAAGTTTTCTATATATGTGTAGATGTTGTCTCATAGGGGATCAAACAAGAGACATAGACACTCAGACAAAATATATAAAGTACCACCTCGTGATCGAAGATTTGTATTAATAAAATTCTTAATAAGTACAACATACATGACTAACATAGAAATAAGAATTTATCATAAGGTAACGTACCCATACCGTGTTATCCAAAAAAGGGGACAATTGTTTGTAACCCAACAAAGTTTAAAATTGTCAAAATGTTTACTTCGATTATACTTATAAGGGTCTGTTATGAAAAGTTATTGTATTTAAAATTTTTTTCTTTGTATCAAATAAATGTTACAATGTAATCAAAGTCCATATATCGTACTACTACGTCATAAATATCTAATGTAAGGTAAATTTCCATAATATTTTATTATCGATATATATATATATATATATATAGGGACACAACAACGGTTTATGTAGAGCAACGGATAGATAAAATAGGTATCATCAAACGAAAAGAATTAGGGTATTGGAATGGGAGTAAGATGGTACGGGAGAGTCGCCCCATAGGTTTTCAAACAAGAGATAGAGAGACTCAGACAAAACAATACAGATAAGTAGAGACAATAAAAAATCTAAGGTGAATATTCACTATTGTACATCATAGAAATAAGGAGACAGACTGAATGAAGTGATTCGTCTAAGACATCCAGGTAGGTGTAGAAACTTTTACTGTCTTAAAGGGAAAATATCGGCTTGTATAGGTAACGTCTATATACGGTGTAGAAATAGGTAAGCAGACAACTACCTGTGGACTCAACGAAGCCGCAGCGCCGACAATATTTATTACGACGACACTTGTGACCCCGTGCACGTAAAAAAAAGTTCAACCACAAAAACTCCAACAAACCTATATATAGGTCCTCACCTTAACGACCTAGTATAGTGTCAAGATAAAAATCTAAAAACTCCCCGTGAGGATGACAAAAGATATCACCGACGTGGTTAAATGTGGCTGTGATTGTTTGTCACACACGTTCAAGGGAAAGAGGTGTAGGAGCGGACGTAAACAATAGAAATGTGTAAAACTACTATCGATAAAACTATTCATACTCCACTATCGGGTAAAACCAAAACTTAACATAAAGGGACAACTAATCACTACGACTCGTAAAAAAAAAATTAAAAAATAAAAAAAAAATAAAAAATTTAAAATTTTAGAAATTAGGAATGTTCGCAAGGGTTTGTACTTGGGGGGAGGGTGGAGGGAGGGGTGTTGTAGAGAGACCCAGTAGGGGCACGTGGTCGGGGTTCCTTCGACGTGGGATGCAGTCTGTACCTGACCACTAAGTTAAGAATGTACTGTCATATGTACAATCTTAAGGGTAAGAGGGTTTAGTAGGGTGGGAGAGGGAGAGGGAGACTCAGGTCTTCAGGTAATATGTGTAGACACAGAAAAAAGGACAGAACGTATGTCCCAGCAGTAACGGTAGAAGGATTTAAGGTATATATACACAATCATATGACATAACCACAAAAAGAAAGACCGAATGAAGTGAGACATATTAGCCGAGGTCAAAGTAGGTAGAGTAGTCTTGACTAAGTTTACTTAAGAAAAATTGCCGACTCATTATGAGGTAACACATATACATGGTGTCGAAAGAATAGGTAAGTAGACGACTACCTGTAGATCCAACAAAGGTACAGGACCGATAATATTTGTCACGACGCTACTTGTAACCCCATGTACACAGAGAAAGTTAAGACCAAAGGAGCCACACATACGGGTCGTCACCCTAACGACCCAGTATTCCATCAAGATAAACGTTAAAAAATTCCTTAGAGGTGTGACAAGAGGTATCACCGACATGATCAAACGTAAGGGTGGTTGTCACATCCTCCCAAGGGAAAAGAGGTGTGGGAGAGGTCGTAAATAACGAACGTCTAAAAACCTAGCGTCGGTAAGACTGACCACACTTCACCATGGAGTAACACCAAAACTAAACGTAAAGAGATTATTACTCACTACAACTCGTAGAAAAGTACACAAACAATCGGTAGGCATACAGAAGAAACCTCTTTACAGATAAATCAAGAAACCGGGTAAAAAACTAACCCAGCAAATAAAAAGACCTTAACTCGACGTCTTCAACGAACATATAAAAACTCTAATCAACAAACAGTCAACGAAGTAAACGATAATAAAAGAGGGTAAGTCTTCCGACAGAAAAGTGGAACGAATATAAAAGGAAACAACACGTCTTCGAAAATTAAAATTAATCTAGGGTAAACAAATAAAAACGAAAATAAAGGTCTTAAGACCCTCCACCTAGTATCTCCTAGGACGACACTAAATACAGACTCTCACAAAACGGATACAAGAGGAGATCCTCAAAATATCAAAGACTAGAATGTAAAACTAGAAATTAGGTAAAACTCAAATAAAAACACACGCCACAATCTTTCACTAGATCAAAGTAAGAAAATGTTCACCAACTGGTCAAAAGGGTCGTGGTGAACAATTTCTCTAACAGAAATGAGGTAACATATAAGAACGGAGGAAACAGTTTCTATTCCACAGGTATACACACACCTAAATAGAGACCCGAAAGATAAAACAAGGTAACTAGATATACAGACAGAAACACGGTCATGGTATGACAGAACTACTGACACCGAAACATCATCTCGGACTTCAGTCCGTTCAACTAAGGAAGTCAAGGTAAGAAGAAAGAGTTCTAACGAAACCGATAAGCTCCAAAAAACATAAATTACACTGATAACCTATAGACATAAAGAAGAGCAGTTTTTATAGATGACGTGAACCAGGGAAAAAATTAGTCCAATAAATAAGGAAACTATGACTCAACATACTCGATAAATACATAAAACCTATAAAATGGGGTATAGTCAATACGTTAAACGTTTATAAAAGAGGGTAAGTTATCCAATAATAATAATAAAAAAACCAAACAACTGTCAAAGGAACCGACACCATTTCGAAAATTCAAATTAATCCAGGGTAAACAAATAAAAACGAACATAAAGAGAACGGAATCCTTTGTCTATGTGTATTTATAACGATACTAAATACATTTTCTTATAAGACAATACAAGAAAAGATCTACTAAATGTCAAAGTCCGGAATATGACTCCAAATTTATGGAAAACTTGAATAAAAATATATACCATATTAGAGAGAGAGAGAAAAAAAATGTATATCGACAGATCAAAAGAGTCGTGGTGAACGATTTCTCTGTTAGAAAAGAGGTAACATATAAGAAGGAAGACATAATATCCAGTCAACCGGTCTCCGTTTTCCCAAATAAAGACCCTAAAGATAAAATAAGACAACTAGATACACAAACAAAGACACGGTCATGGTACGACGAAATTAATGACATCTACACATGAGACTTTACTCTCTTGTACTAAAAAGTCAAATCAAGAAGAAAAAGTTCTAAAGAAACCGTTAAACCCCAGAGAAGACCGAGATACACTTAAAATCCTATAAAACAAATTCAATACACATTTTACAAAACCCATAAAACTATCCCTAACGTAATTTAGAAATTTAACGAAACCCATCATACCTGTGAAAATTGTCATAAGTAAGAAGGTTCTTGTTTCCTATAGAAAGGTAAAGAAACATGGTAGAAGTCAAAGAGAGTAGTCACAAAATCTTAAAATTCTCCTATTCAGAGAGTGAAAAAACCAATTGAAAAAGAAACCGTAAAATAAGAGAAACTACGTTAAAATTTGTTCTAAAAGAAAAGAAAGAAGAAAAAAAAAAAAACGAAAGAGAAAGACTATAAAGTAACAATTACATCTCTTTTTGTTGTCTAACTACATAGAATCAGAACATAGAACTTCAAATCACCTAAGTAGTAATGAAAGGCATCGAAAAACCATCTTTAAAACACCAAAAGGTTTACATAACAGTACAGTACAAACCGAAGTCGACTCCACGTGTTGTCTGTCAGAGCTCTTTAGTCCGTTGGTCGTGTTGTCAGAAGTCGGACGGTAGAGAAGGACAACGTCTCGTGCGACCGTGACATAGGAGGAGAACTCGTCTCAAGTCCTAGGGACGCCGGGAAGACAGTCAGGTAATAGGGAGGTTGGTCGGTTCCCTCGAACAGAAGAGGTACAGTCAGGGGTCTTGACCCCGTGGGTTATGCACCGAGTTTGGTGGAGGAGGAATCCCGTATAGAGTTGGGTACGTAAAAGGGAAAAGGTAACTTAAGGGAGGGTAGCCTTGTCTAGGACTGGATCAGTGAAGAGAAGGATGGATGGACGAAGGCACACCTGGAAAGAATGTCGGAACCAACATGTCCTCAAAAAGACGGTCCGAGGTCGATTTATGGTCACTTTTGACAAGGTGCACATCTCGACTTTAGGTACAGAAGGAAGAAGTGACAAAACTAGGTTTCGGTTATATGTAAAAAATTTCTTTCAAATAAGTTATATATCCTAAATTTCACCCATCCTATGTTCGATTCATATACGAATGGAAAAAATCTTCGACGATTTTACAAAGGACTTCACCAACATTATAAAATGTACTAGTAGTCTTTTCAGGTTCACAACGTCAAAGAGGTATAGAAACAGTTGTGAACATACTATCGGACAAATTAACATCAGTAAGATTGTATAAAGTCACTCTATAATTACATATAAAGGGATTCCAGATTACTTCATCTTGTAGAATAGTACACATACAAAAATAGACATACAGAAGATACCAAATTAGAAAACAATAAAGAATAATCCAATTCTTACAAGAATATACCAAAGTTAAAATAATATCTACATTTAGGTAATACTCTATATACGAAGTGTTAAAAAAAAGGGTGTAGAAGACGGTACCGAAAAATAAGTAAATTGTAACAGTTTCTTTAAAAGATTTAAACAATATATTGTTATAGTGTTAATATATATATATATATAGTATATTTAAATATATGGTATTTAAACATATATATATTAAGTTCCCGAAGGACCACCGAGTCGACTATTTCTTAGGTAGATGTTACATCCTCTGGACCCAAGATAGGGATCCAACCCTTCTAAGGGGACCTCTTCCTTTTCAGATGGGTTCGGTCATAAGACCGGACATCTTAAGTTGCCTGGTGTCAGGTGCACCAACGTTTCAAACCTGTGTTCACTCGCTGTAAGTAGATGGCTAGGTAAATCGATAGATATGTGGGAGTATTCGGAGGGAGAGGGAAGGGTGGGGTGAGGAGGTCCAGTGGTGTCTCGTGGTCCGACCCAACGGACATAATTTATCGTCGAAGGGTGATCGACAGATTCGAAGCAATCCAAAAAAGTAAAGATTACTTAAATAGTCAAGTCAAGTCAGTGAGTCAACACAGGTTGAGAGACACTAGGTACCTGACGTCGTACGGTCCGGATGGACAGGTGGTGGTTGTGGGTCTTAAGTGGGTTTGAGTACAGGTAACTCAACCACTACGATGGGTTGGTAGAGTAGGAGACAACAGGGGAAGAGGAGGACGGAAGTTAGAAAGGGTAGTAGTCTCAGAAAAGGCTACTCAGTTAAGAAGTGTAGTCCACCGGGTTCATAACCTCAAAGTCGAAGTTGTATTCAGGAAGGTTACTTATAAGTCCTGACTAAAGGAAATCCTACCTGACCAACACACTAGAGGAACGGCAGGTTCTATGAGACTTCTCAGAAGGGGTTGTTGGCGTCAAGTTTTCGTAGTTAAGAAGTCACGAGTCGAAAGAACTATCAGGTTGAGAGTGTAGGTATGTACTGGAGACCTTTTTGCTATGGGAACTGATCTGCCTGTAAACAACTGTTTCATTGTAGAGACGAAAAATTGTACGACAGATCTAACCAGTATTGAAAAGAAGGTTCCTCATTTGTATAAAATTAAAGTACCGACGTCAGTGATAGACGTCACTAAAACCTCGGGGGGTTTCATTCAGACTGTGACAAAGGTGACAAAAGGATAGATAAACGGTACTTCACTACCGTCACCTACGGTACTAAAATCAAAGGACTTACAACTCGAAATTCGGTCGAAAAAGTGACAGGAGAAAGTAAAAGTAGTTCTCTAAGAAATCAAGAAGAAGTAAAAGACGGTATTCCCAACTCAGTAGACGTATAGACTCCGATGATTATAAAGAAGGCCGTTAGAACTAACGTCGAACACGAAACAGATCGGGTCGCAAAGAGTTCTACATGAGACGTATATTCAATTTATTCGTCCCACTGTTATATGTCGGAGCTACATGAGGAAAGGGTAAAACCTTGGTCAGACAACAAGGTACAGGTCAAGATTGACAACGAAGGACTGGACGTATCTCTAAAGTGTTTTCCGTCCAGTCCACCAGACCATAAGAGTTGAGAAAGTCTTAAAAGGTGTCAAATAACACTAGGTGTATCAGTTTCCGAAACCGTATGAATTTAAATTTATAAGAATTTTTCTTTTTTTTTTAAACACTAAAACTAATCTAAACATAACTTAATCTAATTATAAACCGTTCAATTTTTATAACTTAGAAGTCTGAATATTAAGTCTATATAAAAAGACAAATAAATCCAGAAATTAACGAATCCTTATAAAGAAGACACTTCTCTAAAACATGTACAAGACAGTATAGATTCATAAAGTGTCGACAAAATAATAATTTTAATTAACTATAAATTAACATAGATTAAAGAAAAACGACCTTATATTTTTGTTTAAAAACATGGGATTTGGTACAATTTCAGTGTTTAGTTATAATCTTCGAAAATATCTGATAGTCTAAAAGATATATCTACTAGTATAGTAGAAACACATCTTTGGTAAAGTGAAAAATGAAGGTTATATATATACAATAGATAAAAATAACAGGAAATTGATGAAAACCAGAAAGAGTTTGAAGATCCGATACTATTTGTCTTGATTATTCTTACCACCATACGGATGTACACGAGTCCATACAGTCTGACGCGTTGTGGCACATACTATTGGACGTTACTAGGAGACAGGTACCTTATGACGTCTGGCCTTTTGACCTCACCCAATGGTAAAAGGAGGAGGTTCTCACCTCTCAGTATAGAATGAGGACTATAATCTTCCTTTCGTAAGTCTCAGTTCTCCCGGAATCCTTCGTAGTGATGTTTGTTTCGATCTCCTCCACTATCTTAAGGTCAACTCGATAAAGTTTAGGACTTTCTACTACGACACTTTCACAAAGTGAGTTATACGGTCGTTTAAACCTTTTGAGTCGTTACCGGTGTCCTGACCTTTTCCAGTCACAAGTGAGGTTAGGGTTTCTTTCCTTTATGGTTTCTTACTAGTTTGATCACATGTTAACGTGAGTAGAGTGTGTAATCGTCCATTACGAATTTTGAGAGGTTGACCCTTTTTTTTTTGTGAGAGGTTGACTCGGACGTTGTCATACACTTGTCTCTTGTAGGTTTACAAGGTCGACTTAAATTGTTTCTGTCTCCTTCGTCTCTAGTTTAACAACTATAGACAACCTAGTATCTTTTTCCTTCTCTCAATGTCTTTTTGTAGATGAAGACGAAATGACTGATACGGTTTCGGAAACTGACACACGTATCGTTCTTTGACTCTACTCTTATGGTTTGGTGGATTAAACGGAGAACTCTTTGGACATACGTCCAGTTCTTCGTTGTCAATCTTGACCTGTACCTTGTTGTCTGACGAAGGTCTAATCCTTTCCTCATACGGTTCCGACATACAACAGTGGGACGAATAAATTGAACATACGTCTCTTGTAGTACTCTTTGTGACCCGACCTTCTTCGTGTTCGACCTTAGTTCTAACGGTCCTCTTTACGTCTACTGTGGTGGGATACCCTCTTTCACTTCTCCTTGGTTTCTTGGAGAACTACTTTCACTTTCTCCTCTCACTTTTTAGACCGAATTTTGAGTTATAAGTATTTCGATTCTAGTACCGTAGGTCAGGGTAGTGAAGTGTCGTTTATCTACTCCTTTTTTACCTTTGTCACTCTTTGAAATAAAACCCCCGAGGACCACCGAGTCTCCAATTTCACAGACGGACTTTACACCCTCTGGGCCCAAGCTAGGGACCCAACCCTTCTAGGGGACCTCTTCCTTTACCGTTGGGTGAGGTCATGTGAACGGACCTCTTAGGGTACCCCAACGTTTCTCAACCTGTACTGACTCGCTGAAGTGAGTGAGTGAGTTTTAATAACGTCTGCCACTGACGTCGGTACTTTAATTTTCTGTAAACGAGGAACCTTCTTTTGAATAGTAGTTGGATCTGTCGTATAATTTTTCGTCTCTGTAATGAAACGGTTGTCTCCAGGTGGATCAGTTTCGATACAAAAAAGGTTATCAGTACATACCTACACTTTCGACTCGTATATTTCTTTCGACTCGTAACTTCTTAACTACGAAAAATTGACACCACAACCTTTCTAAGAACTCTCAAGGAACTTGACGTACTAGTTTGGTCAGTTAAGATTACCTTTAGTAAGGACTTATAAGTAACCTTCCTGACTACGACTTCGAGTTCGAGGTTATGAAACCAGTGGACTGTGCTTCTTGACTGAGTAACCTTTTCCGGGACTACGACCCTTTTTCACTTCCACCCTCCTCTTCCCCTACTGTCTCCTACTCTACTAACCTACCGTAGTGGATGAACTCCCTATACTCAAAGTGGTTCGAGGTCCTGAACCACTACCTGTCCCTTCAGACCGCACAACGTCAGGTACCCCAGAGTTTCTCAACCTGTACTAACTCGTTGACTTGACTTGACTAAATCTCGAAATGTCAATGTAAATTATAATCGATATGAAAAATAGTGACTGTTTAAAGTAATTACTTAAATTGACTAATTCTTACTAAATAAGATAAATATCATAAGACTATGAAAATAGTCGTTACTAATAAATGAGTAGACAAGAGGTGATATGGTCTCAGACAAGTTTAAGTACAGGTAACTCAGTTACTATGATTGGTAGAGTAAGAGACGGTGGGGAAGAGGAAAACGAAAGTTAGGAAGGGTCGTAGTGTTAGAAAAAGTTATTAATCAGAGCAGACAAGTCCATTTGCTCGTTGCATGTACTTCGGGGTTGTATGAAACGTTATATGGTTCCATATACCTCGAAGTAGTGAAGAAGGTCACTTATAATTCCTAACTAAAGGAGATCCTAACTAGACGAACTAGAGGAACGTCAGGTGCGTTAAGAGTTCTCAGAAAAGGTCGTGGTGTTAAACTTTCGTAGTTAAAAAGTCGGGAGTCGGAAGAAATCCCAGGTCTAGAGTGTAACGATGTACTGACGACCTTTTTGGTACCGAAACTGACATGCCTGGAGACAGTCGTTCCGTTACAGAGACGAAAAATTATCCGACAGTCCAAACAGTATTTGAGGAAAGGTCTTCGCTCGTAGAAAATTAGAGTACTGACGTCGGTGGCAGAAGCCACTAAAACCTCGGGTTCTTTTATTTTAGACGGTGACGAAGGAGAAAAAAGTGGACATAAACGGAATCACACTGCCCGGACCTACGGTACTAGAAGCAAAAGACTTACAACACGAAACTCAGTCGAGAAATTGAGAGGAGAAAGTGAGAGTAGTTCTCCAAGAAATCAAGGAGAGACGAAAGACGGTAATCTCACGATAGAGACGTATAGACTCCGATAACGATGAAAGGGTCGGTAGAACTAAGGTCAATTACTAAGAAGGTCGGACCCTAAAACGTACTACATGAGACGTATCTCAGGTTGGTTGGTCAGGTAAGACTTCCTCTATTGGGGACCCTAAAGAAACCTTCCTTACTACGATTTCGACTTTGAGGTCATGAAATCGGTGGAGTACTCTTCTCAACTGAGTAACCTTTTTTGAGACTACGACCCTCCCTAACCCCCGTCCTCCTCTTCCCCTGCTGTCTCCTACTCTACCGACCTACCGTAGTGCCTGAGATACCTACACTCAGACGCACTTGAGGCCCTCAACCACTACCTGTCCCTCCGGACCGCACGACGCTAAGTACTCCAGCGTTTCTCAGTCTGTGCTGACTTGACTGGACTTGGCTTGAGACGTATCTGCAATTTACTCGTACCACTGTTATGTGGCGAAACACCATAAGGAAAGTGTTCATAATTGTTCAGTCAACAAAGTACAGACCAAAGTTGGTAACGAAGAACTGGACGTATGTCTCAAGAGTTCTCTACCCAGTCCATCAGACCATAAGGATATAAGGGTAGAGAATTTTTTAAAAGGTGTAAAACAAGACTGGGCGTGTCAGTTCCCGAAGTCACTTCGTTTCATGAAAAAAACAAAAGACCGTAAAAGAACAAAAAGTATACTAGGTTGTATACAACCGTTAAGTCATAGAACAAGGAGACGAGAACGATTTAAGTCGAACATGTAGACCTTCAGGAACCGTATATATAACGATGGGATCGAACTTCCTAAATCTCGTAATGGATTTATCTACGTCTTTTTTTAAACTGTTTTATAACGTGGGTAAATACTAACTTTTGAGAAGTCTTTCACTCGTATTCCTTGGACCGAGTTGTATAATTCGTAATATATATGTATATATTGTTGGGGGTGACTTTACTGTAAAAAGACTTCTTTCGTGTGTCTATGGGTAAAAGAACATCGGTTCTCTTCCTTCTTTTGTGGATTTTAAGACAGTTATCTATTTACCTGTTTATCACTATGTGTATATGTTACCCTAAAAAAAATCGGATTTTTGTTTTATTTAATAAAACCAAAAACGTCGAGAAAAATCCTTTAAGCATCGTGTATCCGGTGTACTTTTGTCTGGTTCCCGGTCAAGGAGGGTTACGGTTAGAGACGGGTTGACTAGTCGAGTTCAAAATAGGGAAACAACTAACAGAGTTTCAAAGTGGAAGTCGAATCAACCGAAGGGAGACAGTTAAGAGAGAAAAGGTAGGTAATTAACACTGAGAACTGGAAAGTATAAAGAAAGAAGTTAAAAAAATTGAATTAAAAGAATGGTGAAAAGATCAAAGTAATACCTCTGTGACTCAAATAAAAATTATTTACATAGATAACCGTATTATAAAGAGGATTCATCACGAAATGACTGTGGGGTGTTCAAACTATGTGAAACTTTTCACCAGACGAAAATATTTATAAAGTAAAAATGAACTTTCTTACACACAAGACGACAACACACGTCACTAAATATTTAATCCATTGCAAGAAACTATAGCAACAAGGTCAGAAGACACAGGAATGACTGAAAGGTCAATAAAAAAGATAGTTAGTGATTAATAGGTGTTTATGAATGTCTAAACAGATAATGAAGAAGAAACACGAAATAAATAAGACTTTAGACAATAATACACGTTTTTAAATCCTAACATATAAGATAACTACTTGACTAGGGAAACAGTAACACTGCACTGGAACACATAGGGAACATTTTTAAAATATGGTTTTGTATAAACATATTATAGACAAAGGATATTATATATAAAGGTCGAAAGGAAACTGATAATAAACGTAAACTAGGAACTTGTTGTATCTCTAATCCTTCCGGTTGGGAGGTACGTTGACTTTTAGGAGTACATTCAGATGTCACCCGGGGAGGAATAGACGTCAGAGAGTAGTCACTTAAGTTTGTCGACACCTGTCGGTTCATAAAATTATGTACAATTAACTTTTTTAGGAGCGTATACATAATCTCTAGGAACGTCAAGTTTAGGTAAGTTCTCAGTAAGTTCTCAGTTGTCTTATAGTAGAAGATAGGAAAATGAAAATAAAGATAAAGATAAAAGTAAAAAATTAAAAATAAAAATGAAATAAAACGAAATGTTATGACATAACCAAAACGGTATGTAACTGTACTTAGTCGGTGCCCACATGTACTCAAGGGTTAGGACTTGGGAGGAGGGTGGAGGGTGGGGTATAGTAGAGAAACCCAGTAGGGACACGTGGTCGGGGTTCGAAGGACATAGGACATAGTTTGTATCTGACCGCTAAGTAAAGAAGACTATCATATGTACAAAGTTACGGTAAGTTCACCTAAATCTATAGAAGAAAAAGACAAATGAAACTGTGTGACTGAAAATATAACAAAACTGGTAAATAAAAATTACACTAATAATTATACCCAACAAAACTTGGATGGTAGAACGAATACTAAAAAAAAAGTGAACAGGGAAAACATAATAGGAGGAAAAAGAGAGAACAGGACGAAGGAATACACAACTTGTAAAAAATACTCGACTAATTGATATAAATAAAATCACGAATAAACCTGAATTAAATATGTAGGAATTGTGGTGACAAATGAAAGTTAAATACAATATGGTAAAGTACAATTCATACCTTTAGAATTTTATATGAGGGTAAAGAGTTGAATTGACTAAAAGTTCATAAGAGAGTTTATAAATATGTTAAACATTTGAGAGTTTT
Organism: Capra ibex; assembly: GCA_006410555.1. NCBI lineage: Eukaryota > Metazoa > Chordata > Mammalia > Artiodactyla > Bovidae > Capra > Capra ibex. The sequence goes on from SJYO01006231.1 coordinate 4,959,966, forward strand.
ATCACAATGAAAACAAAATTGTTAGTTAACGGAAAATTTCTCTAAATACAAAAAAAAAATTCAGTCTATATATTCACCTAGTACGTCGAGTTATGGTTCTTTTTTTGTTTTGGTTGGGTTAGTTTTTCACCTGTCTCCTGGATAAGTTTCATCTGTATGTCTACCGATTATTTGTGTACTTTTCTACAAGTTGTAGTGAGTAATACTCTCTTTACGTTTAGTTTTGATGTTACTCCATAGTGGAGTGTGTCCAGTCTTACCGGTAGTTGTTTTTTAGATGTTTGTCATTTACCACCTCTCCCACACCTCTTTTCCCTTGGAAGGACTTGACAAGTCAAGTCAGTGAGTCAGCACAGACTGAGAAACGCTGGGGTACTTAGCGTCGTGCGGTCCCGAGGAACAGGTAGTGGTCGACGGCCTCAAGTAAGTCTGAGTGCAGGTAGCTCAGGCACTACGGTAGGTCGGTAGAGTAGGACCCAGCAGGGGAAGTGGAGGACGAGGGTTGTGGAGGGTCGTAGTCTCATAAAAGGTTTCTCAGTTGAGAAGCGTACTCCACCGGTTTCATGGTCTCAAAGTCGAAATCGTAGTAAGGAAGGTTTCTTTAGGGTCCCGACTAGAGGAAGTCTTACCTGACCAACCTAGAGGAACGTCAGGTTCCGTGAGAGTTCTCAGAAGAGGTTGTGGTGTCAAGTTTTCGTAGTTAAGAACCCGTGAGTCGGAAGAAGTGTAAGGTTGAGAGTGTAGGTATGTACTGGTGACCTTTTTGGTATCGGAACTGATCTGCCTGGAATCAACCGTTTCATTATAAAGACGAAAACTTATACGATAGATCCAACCAGTATTGAAAAGAAGGTTCCTCATTCGTACAAAATTAAAGTACTGACATTAGTGGTAGCCGTCATCAAAACCTCGGGTCTTTTTATTTCACACTGTGACAAAGGTCAAAGGGGTAGATAAAGAGTACTTCACTACCCTGGCCTACGGCACTAGAAGTAAAAGACTTACAACTCGAAATTCGGTTGAAAAAGTGAGAGGAGAAAGTGAAAGTAGTTCTCCGTAAAATCAAGGAGAAGTGAAAGACGGTATTCCCACCACAGTAGACGTATAGACTCCAATAACTATAAAGAGGACCGTTAGAATTAAGGTCGAACACAAAGAAGGTCAGGTCGCAAAGAGTACTACATGAGACGTATCTTCAATTTGTTCGTCCCACTGTTATATGTCGGAACTACATGAGGAAAAGGATAAACCTTGGTCAGACAACAAGGTACAGGTCAAGATTGACAACGAAGGACTGGACGTATATCCAAACCTTACATTTAACTATGTCGGTGATACCTCTTGTCAATGAATTTTTTGATTTTTACCTTGATGGAATACCGGGTTGTTAGGGTGATTACCTGTATATGGTACTCTTTTGGTATTAACCTTTTTTTCTGTACATAGGAGTCACAAGTAACGTCATTGGATCTACAGATAGTTGTCTAATTACCTAATTTTTTTTTCACCATGTATATATGTTACCTTATAATGAACCGGTATTATTCCTTGTGTAAACTCAGTCAAGATTACTACACCTACTTTTGGATTTCAGATAATACGTCTTACTTTATTCAGTCTATCTCTTTTTGTGTCCAGTATCTAATTACGTATATATACCTTAGATCTTTCTACTATAACCACTTGTATAAACGTCCTGTCGTCACTCCACATCTGTACCTCTTGTCTGAACAACTGCATCACCCCCTTCCTCTCCCACCCCGTTTAACTGTCTCATCGTATCTTTGTATATATAATGACCCGCATTTTATCTGCCGGTCACCCTTTAAGGACAGTGAGACACTGTTGGATCTCCCCACTCTACCCCACCCTCCACCCCCCCCCCACCAAGTTCTCCGTCCCCGGCATACATAGGTATACCGACTAAGTACAACTACATACCGTCTTTGGTTGTGTTAGAACATTTCGTTAATAAGAGGATAATTTTTATTTATTCAATCTAAAAATTTTCAGTCTATAAATGTCACACCAAAGATAAGAACGCAGGAAACACCGAAACGTATGTCATTGTAAAGATAGGGTATAATAAAAAGAAGATGGACTTCCCGAAGGAAATTCAAAGAATGTGAAGTGTAGACGAACATTACTTACGAAAGTCCGTCATCTATGTTCCAGTAAATAAAACTCTTTTAAAATTTCTCATAACATAAAATTGTGATAACGTAAAGTTTGTTATAACATAAAAATTGTAGTCACAGGTGTACCAATAGCTATCATACATCATTAAATAAAGGGATACTATTAGAACATAGGTTCTGGAATTATTTAAGCGAATAATTAAGAATAAATTTTGAGACATAAAGATCCCTAAAAGATATAACCGTTTACATTTCATACAGTAGAAGTAAAGAACAGATCTACTGAGTAAAAAAAGTAAAACGGAGTATCAAGTCCACTCCTTAAGGTAATAGCAGAACCTTTCCAACTATTTCCCCTGTAGCAACGAAACAAAGGTGAGTCTCTTTTGTAGCTAGGAAAGTAGTAATTCATAATACAATCGACATCTAAAAAACCTCTAAAAAAAAAATAGTCTATCTTCTCCAAGAGATAAGAACCTTACAACACTCAAATATAGGACTTATCATAGTCTAAAACATTTTACGAAAAAAAAAAACGTAGTACACTAGTAAAGTCATACAGTTACTTAATAAAAGAGAAAATCAGATAACGATAACGTCTGTAATAACTATAATATCTAATTAACGGTTTACAACCTGGTGGAAACGTATGGACCTCATTCAAGATGAACAGGAAAAATTTTTTAATTAGTAAAAATACGTAAGAACCTTGAAGGATTATAAAATAACTTTTAAGAACACAGATTCAAGGATTCACTATACTCGGACCTCAAAAGAAGACAAATAATAACAATTAGAAAGAGTAACTTTTTTTTTATTGGAACATATCTTAAGATTCAACTATCAAAAACAAACAAAACGACAACAAATAAAAGTCATCAAACTTCTAAAACGAGATATGAGAAGAAAAGAAGAAATAAACACCACTTTTTAGACGACAATAGTAATGGTAACAATGGTGTATATGTTGAACGGGAGAGAGACGTATACAAATTCTAACACAAAAATAAAGAATAAAACTCGTTAAATTAATACTATACGAAACCAAATCACACAAAGAAAAAATTGTAGAATTAGGTCTAAAATAAATAAATAAATAAAATGAAATAAAATGAAATGTTATGACATAACCAAAACGGTATGTAGTTGTACTTAGGTGGTACCTACATGTACACAAGGGTTAAGACTTGGAAGGAGGGTGGAGGGAGGGGTATGGTAGAGAGACCCAGTAGGGTCACGTGGTCGGGGTTCGTAGGACATAGGACGTACCTTGAATTCTAACCACTAGACAAAAAATATACTATAATATGTACAAAGTTACGGTAATAGGGTTTAGTAGGGTGGGAGAGGGAGAGGGTGTCTCACGTTTTCTGACAAGATATGTAGACACAGAGAAAACGACAGAGTGTATGTCCCAATAGTAATGGTAGAAAGATTTAAGGTATATATACACAATCATATGACATAACCACAAAAAGAAAGACCGAATGAAGTGAGACATATTAGTCGAGGTCAAAGTAGGTGGAGTAATCTTGGCTAAGTGTACATAAGAAAAATTACCGACATATTATGAGGTAACACATATACATGGTGTCGAGAGAATAGGTAAATAGACAACTACCTGTAGATCCAACGAAGGTACAGGACCGATAATATTTGTCACGACACTACTTGTAACCCCATGTACACAGAGAAATTTAAGACCAAAGGAGCCACACATACGGGTCCTCACCCTAACGACCCAGTATGCCGTCAAAATAAAGGTCAAAAATTCCTTAGAGGTGTGACAAGAGGTATCACCGACATTCACTTTCACTTCAGTGAGTCAGCACAGGTTGAGAAACTCTGGGGTACCTGACATCAGATGATCCGAAGAGACAGGTACCCTAAAAGGTCCGTTCTCGTGACCTCATCTAACGGTAAAGGAAGACGTCCCCTAGAAGGACCGGGTCCCCAGCTTGGGCCCAGAGGACGTAACGTCCGTCTGCGAAATGGGAGACTCGGTGGTCCCTTCGGGCATCACCGACATGATCAAACGTAAGGGTGGTTGTCATATTCTCCCAAGGGAAAAGAGGTGCGGCAGAGGTGGTAAATAACGAACATCTGAAAACCTAGTGTCGGTAAGACTGACCACACTTTACCATGGAGTAACACCAAAACTAAACGTAAAGAGACTATTACTCACTACAACTCGTAGAAAAGTACACAAACAATCGGTAGGCATACAGAAGAAACCTCTTTACAGATAAATCAAGAAACCGGGTAAAAAACTAACCCAGCAAATAAAAAGACCTTAACTCGACGTCCTCAACGAACATATAAAAACTCTAATCAACAAACAGTCAACGAAGTAAACGATAATAAAAGAGGGTAAGGCTTCCGACAGAAAAGTGGAACGAATATCAAAGGAAACAACACGTCTTTGAAAATTAAAATTAATCTAGGGTAAACAAATAAAAACGAAAATAAAGGTCATAAGACCCTCCACCCAGTATCCCCTAGGACGACACTAAATACAAAAAATAAAAATGTCACCAAGTAACTGGAACTTAGATATCCAAATATCAAAAAAAAAAATTTAGTTTAAACCTTTTAAAGTTGTAAATAAGAAGTGTATAAAAAGAAAGAGTGGAAAGAGAGAGAAGGAACTCCTTGGGGTCAATATAATCTGACGAACGACTATGAGACAAATAAAAAAATTTAATAAAAGGGAAGACACAAAGTATGACCCCCTGAAATAGGATGATACACAAGTTCAAGGAAGGAAGACAGATTGAACGACGATCAATATAAGTTACATAAAAAGTAAAGTCTCTAAAATGAAAAATAAAGAATATCAATTCAAACCTTGCAAAATATGGAAGGAATAACTATCAATTGACACATTTATACAAATTATGACAACATTATTGTCCCGAATACATGGACAAAAGATTAACATTGTGGAAAAGGTTATAAGACCTAGATGGTGTCAACTAAAAAGAGGAGTACACCCAGTATAAATGACGAAGAAGTATACGGACCATTATAAAATAATTGACCCTCTATACTTAAAAAGAAACGACCCGAGACTTATCGAGACATAAGAACATTTTTATAAACTTCCCTGTATCAATTCAATGAACCTTTACCACTGAGTGTACCTAAAACTACAACAAAACAAATCATCGTAGTTTCGTCGTTAATAAAAGGGATGACAACGTTTTACGAAGACCCATTAAAAGGAACTTAATACTTAAAATATGAGAGCGACCTTTTATCGTAGTCGACATTAAGGGAGACTGGGTAAGCTACCAGAAAAGAGTCGGAGGTAAAGAAGTGTGTATGTCTAGTCCTGAGATGGACCTGTGGAAAACGGCTGAGGACCCTATACTAGTGTTCGTTGAGAGAAAAGAGTCGAAGAGACAGGAAGTTTTTCATCAGGAAACACAGAGGGAGCTAAGTTTGGAGACAGAGGAGAAACGTAAAGACCTGAGATGGACACAAGGGGAGGGACATAGTGTAAACCATATAATAAATTTTCGGTATTAGTCACATTAAAATCACGAGTGAACTAAACAGAACGTAGAAAGTCTCTAGTGATAGAATTAAACTATAGATCACAGAAGTCTGCGTAATGAAGATTATAAAACAGACAAAAAAATTTTAACAAAGTGTTTCTTCCACTTTTCATAAGGAACAAAAAGGTAAAGAACTTCGTCCTCGAGAAGTGAAAGATTATCAATGCACTGGAACATGTTCCTATGGTGAAAGTTCAATTACTATCAAGGACAAAGTGTTATAATATTTTGTTACGTTCCCTTTTATAATATATAATTTAGCCATAATGAATCCCGTACCATATTTATATCCAAGTTATGAACAAGAAATGTACTATTTAAAGAGTTTTCACAAACATAAAGTAAAGTGTATTAATAAGTTCAAGTCTTAATTCTTAAAAAACCTCATTATTAAATTGGTACAATACGAGATTTTTTCTAACTTCTCACAAGAAATTTTCCGGTCAATACAACCTTTCGTTCATTCATCTGATTTATTTCGTTAACCGTAGATTAGTAATAATATATTCGAATTTACAGCATAACAACTCAGTCTTTAAGATTAAAGTCCTATTAAAGGATTTCTTTAACAGCTTTTACTCGTTTCTACTTACACGCTTCTACTGTCTATAACGGTAAATATTATACCACGAAGACGAAAAGTGAAACAGATTTCATCCTCAGCTGAACAACGTGTACATTTTACGTGTTGGACACACGAGTCGGTGAGTCAGGACACTCTGGGGTCCCTGACACCGGGCGGCCCGAGGAGACAGGTACCCCTAAGAGGTCCGTTCTTATTACCTCACCCTCCGGTACGGGAAGAGGTCCCCTAGAAGGGTTGGACCCCTAACTTGGGTCCAGAGGACGTAACGTCCGTCTAAGAAATGACTGTCTCGGTGGTCCCTTAGGTGGTCCTTTCATTTTACGTGTTATCGATAGTTTTTAGTATACTTCTCTGTACCTTAAAGACGAATAATACGTCATTTACTTTTTGTTCACGTTTAAAATTTATACCATTTTGAAAAGTAACATACGAAACTTACAAAAACCTTCAACGTACGACTTCATTATTTACACTAATTTTGACTTTTTAACTTAACATCAAACGAAAAATAATGTAAGATATAAGATATTTTAAAGTCATTAGGTACATATATATATATATAAATATTGATCTTTGACTTTCAATCTAAAATACAATTATACTAATACTTTTTTATGTAGTCATAAAAATCACTTTCATAGAACTGTAAGGTAAAGTATTATTTAAAGATGAATGTCTACGTAGTAATTCTACGAAAATACGATTTGTAAATATAAAATATCCATATTTCTCAAGGAGTATTTTTCTCCGTCGATCAATTTCTTCGATCTTACTATCCCTTAATCAGTGGTAAGAAGTAAAATTTTCCGTAGTTTAAAACTAAATAGTTATTAAATCTTATAAGAATTTGTACTTTGTACTAAATAACTACAAAATTCTATTTATGATTGCAGTCAACAGTGTACTGACTACTATCTTTGTACGACATCTCCCCTTTCCGTGTTCTAGGGTAACGTCGGGGTCGAGAGTAGAGGATTCACCGACCCCGTAAAACAAATGACAATGAGTTGGAGACAAAGGAGTGTGCATTCACGTCTATATTACTTGTGTAAGGTCAACAGACCGACATCGCAAGTCAAGTCAAGTCAGGTCAGCGAGTCAGCACAGGCTGAGAAACGCTGGGATACTTAGCGTCGCAAGGTCCGGAGGGACGGGTAGTGGTTGAGGGCCTCAGGTGGGTTTGAGTACAGGTAGGTCGGTCACTACGGTAGGTCGGTAGAGTAGGAGACAGTAGAGAAAGAGGAGGACGGGGGTTAGGAAGGGTCGTAGTCCCAGAAAAGGTTACTCAGTTGAGAAGTGTACTCCATCGGTTTCATAACCTCAAAGTCGAAATCGTAGTCAGGAAGGTTACTTGTGGGTCCTGACTTTAAATCTTGCCTGACCAACCTAGAGAAACGTCAGGTTCCCTGAACGTTCTCATAAGAGGTTGTGGCGTCAAGTTTTCATAGATAAGAAACCACGAGTCGAAAGACGTATCAGGTTGAGAGTGTAGGTATGTACTGGTGACCCTTTTGGTATCGGAACTGATCTACCTGGAAACAACCTTTTCATTACAGAACATCTAATTTGATTGTATAGTTTGCAAACCGAACCTCTTATTATTCGTAGCTTTGACAGAGAGAGTAAAACAAACTCAGTTATAAAAGGTCTGCAAACATAGTCCGTCTCAAGGGTCTCTTTTCCTTTGGTTTACACACACACACACACACACACACACACACACACACACACACACACACACACATATGTATACATCAAAGACCCAAGATAGGAACGACCAGGGTGACATCATCTAACATAAAAGGTTTCTACCCGCAAAATTATCGGGGTCATAGTCTGTGAAAAGTGTTTATAACGACGAGCAGTATTTCTCTTCTAACAGACTTAAATTCACCTGTATACTAAACGAACATTGATTGTCTTACTAAGACTTTACTATGACGTACTGAAACATATACGTCGGCATTTACTTCGTAGGAGACGGAACGAGTGACCTTAGAAGTAAGAATGTAGAAGACGTATGTCATACTGATGGGACTATTACACTACGTAACTTTCGAGGTTGATAGTACACAACTCTCGGGGTACCTCTATTGGATCTTATTATCACTTCCATCACTAGAGATCGGGGGAGACTACGTATTTTGTCAAACTGACGTTTGTAGACTCGATGTACTTGGTCTTGGTGTGGTTACTCAGGACAATTCTTGACACTTCTTTGTGACGTAGACAGAAGGTTTTAAGTAACGATATATTTGTAGGAGTTTTTTTATTTTTACTTTTTTATTTACTTTACATACATTATTTTAGTAGTTACGGAGAAAGTATCTTCCACACGTCTTTACGTTATTGTACCTTTTAACAGAGGGTTTTTTTACGAAGGTCTAAAGTCTGGGTGTCTTTGACATTCTCTATTATTTTAGTTTATTTTATAACGAAATTTAGTAATTCCAACCCCGGCTAAAAATCCGATATCACTATTTGCTTTATGATGGAAATCTATGTCTCCAGAATTATTGATATTAAGTATACTATGTAAGAAGTTTCATATTCGATAGTTGTGTGTGGTTCTTGGACTTTCTTGTATAAGTTTTTTTCTAATTGAAACCTACCCTTCTACCTCGATTTTTCCAAATTTTTAATAATTCTTGAGTTGCATATAAGTTTTATCTTATAATGAAATCGTGTAGTGTTCATTAAGGGATCATGTTGCCTTTACCCTCCTTTCCTTTTAGTTCAGTTTATATTACGTCTTTAGGTTCTTTTCAACTAGTTAAAGTGAGTCGATACGAACGAGATTGTTTAATAGTGTCTTAGCTACCGAAATTTTTTTCTATTTACATAAGATAATATTAAGATCTCTGATCTATAGGTTTTAGTCATAGTTATCCGATTTTAGTTCCGAACCGTCCTGGACTTACAGAGGTGTCCGAGATCTTCTATAAGGTAAAGAATGAAGTACGTCTCAGGTTCTGACGACGTCATGACTAAAGCACCGGAATGATAATCGGAGACTGAGACGTTATTGGAAGGGAAGAGAAAACATACATTAGAAGGGGAAACACGTATTAGAAGGAGACGGGAATAGAGTGTCCCTGTGAACATTACCATAAATCCTGGGTGGACAAATCCTATTAGACGGGTAAAGTTCTGAGAAGTGGGTTAGTATAGGCACATCTCTACCACTTCCTGTCCCTTCGGACCACTCGACGTCAGGTACACCAGCGTTTCTCATCCTGTACTGACTCGCTGACTTGTTGTTGTTCTAGGAAAAAGTTCCATTCCGTTGGAAGTGTTTAAGGTCCTTAATTCTAGACTAGATAACCCCGACGTAATAAGATGGATGACGATGTCGACAAAAAAGTCACTAACGTTACTTTTACGACGTTTTGTCTTGGTTTTAGAGTCGATATACTTGGTCGGCAAAGTAGACCCAAAAAGGCCCATCCGACTGTGACCTAAATAACGGAAGTCCATGTGAGACAGATATATTTTTTACCATTTTTGAGGTTCCGGTCAGGAGGAAGGGTCGTGCCTAACGTTTTGTTAACGAAGATAAACATGGGTACTTCTTGTGAAAAGTTCTCTTCGACTTGATCTCTTTCTTGTATATATTTATTGTAAAATCACACAGGTTACTTTTTGGGACCACCGAGTCTACCATTTCTTAGACGAACGTTACGTCCTCTGGACCCAAGCTAGGAACCCAACCCTTCTAGGAAACCTCTTCCCTTACCAATGGGTGAGGACATAAGTACGGATCTGGTAATATACCTATCCCCTCCGATCATCCGATCAGGTATCCCAGTATTTCAGTCTGTCTTCACTCTCTGATTGTGAAAGTGAAAGCTACTTTTTGGGTCAACAGGTCACTTAATAAAGTACGGTTAGGATGGTCAGTTATATGTGATCGGTACGTTTCGTAGATTACAAAATGTTGAAATGAAATTTTTTACTTGTACGTGTAGTCACATTGTCTACATGGTGAGACCATGTCTTGTCATTACCATCCACTCCAACACGTACACACGGTTGTCCCCTGTGTACCTTTGAGAGATGAAAGACGAGTCAAAACGACATTTAGATTTTGACGATATTTTTATTTAGGATAATTAATTTTTTCTTTTTCTCATCCGGGGGTTCTTAGAGATCATTAAACTTATTTCTGAATTCCGTTCTCTTTGTAATTCTTTTTCTAGTCTACTTTATTTCTTTCTGTAGAATTTTTGACATTAATTATAGGTGTTTCTCTAATTTTTCGTTTCGTATATTTTTTCGTCTCTGTAATGAAACGGTTGTTGTCAGACAGAGTAGTTTCGATACCAAAGAGGTCACCAGTACATACCTACACTCTCAACCTGATATTTCTTTTGACTCGTGACTTCTTGACTACCAAAACTTGACACCACAACNTTATGTCGTACGAACCCCGACCACGTACCCCTACTGGGTCTCTCTACAACACCCCTCCCTCCACCCTCCCCCCAAGTACAAACCCTTGCGTACATTCTTAATTTCTAAAATTTTAAATTTTTTATTTTTTGATTTTTGTTTGTTTGTTTTTTGATATTAATTATAGGTGTTTCTCTAATTTTTCGTTTCGTATATTTTTTCGTCTCTGTAATGAAACGGTTGTTGTCAGACAGAGTAGTTTCGATACCAAAGAGGTCACCAGTACATACCTACACTCTCAACCTGATATTTCTTTTGACTCGTGACTTCTTGACTACCAAAACTTGACACTACAACCTCTTCTGAGAACTCTCAGGGAACCTGACCCTCTTCTAGGTTGGTCAGTTAGGATTTCCTTTAGTCAGAACCTATATGTAACCTTCTTGACTACGACTTCGACTTTGAGGTTATGAAACCGGTGGACTACTCTACTTGACAGAGTAACCTTTTTTGGAACTACGACCCTTTCTAACTTCCGTCCTCCGCCTACCCTACTGTCTCCTACTCTACCAACCTACCGTAGTGGCTGAGCTACCTGTACTCAAACTCATTCGAGGTCCTCAACCACTCCCTGTCCCTCCGGACCGTACGACGTCAGGCACCCCAACGTTTCTCAGCCTGTACTGACTCGTTGACTTGACTGACTGTTTCTCTAAACGTCTTTCTACGATATAGTTACTTTCATATTTACAATAAAAATTGTTCCTTATTGATCTTTCTTTATCCTTCAGGCACCTTTAAATTTTATCATATCAATTCAGACTAATTTTTAGTTAGTTCAAAACCTTCTATTTCAACAACGTTTCATCTTCAAAGAAAGACACTTCCCAAACAGGGAACTTGAATTTAATCTTGTAGAAGAATTGTTTTTTATCTTGAAGATTGTAGGTCCAAGGTCTCCTATTTCGTCGTCGTTTGGTACGAGATTATTCATGTTTCGTGAGAGACATTAATTTGGTGAAACAGGAATGTATTCTGTTCCCGTCGTTTTTAGAAGGACTCTTCCACACTCCGTCACCTCTCTAGGAGAGTCTCTGCTACTGAAGACAAGAGTAGGTTCAGTCATATTTCGTGATGTCTTACTTGGTGGTTTCAACTCCAGTCACTATGATTATTTACTTTGAGGTAGAAATCACCTCTGACTCATAGAGTTTTGTGTTTCACAGGAATAAATTATAGAAAGTTTAGGGAGGAAAGGGTGACTCACTTATGAACATTTCATTCTCACATAATATGAACGGAATTTTGTAGTAACGGAAAGTTATATTACTATTTTTAACGTACGTACGAGATCACTGGACTGACTATTGATCTTTTGAAAGGTGATCTCAGAATGGACATGTCTCTATTCCAATCAGCATCATCAATCTCTGTCCCGTAATTACCCAAAAAGATAGGAAGAAGAACCGAGGAAAAGTGTGAATATTAATTTCCTCGGTTTGTCCTCAATACATACCGTGTAATAACAACAATCAACGGGTCAGTACAGGTTGAGAAACGTTGGGTTACCTGACGTTGTGCGGTTACAAGGAGTAGTAGAGGGTTTCAAACGGGTTCAAGTACAGGTAACGTAACCGCTACGATAGGTAAACAAACAATCATTACTGTAAAATGATTGTCTGTTTAGTGTGTTGAACAATTCTCTCAAGGTTTAAATCTTATATAAGAAACTTTTCCGTTATCCAAATTCGGTTGTCAGTGTTATTATCACTTTCCTTATAAAAATTTGATCATAAGAAACTCTTGAAACGTAACACATTACAAAATTTTTCGATCATAACTGTTGAAAATTTTCAATTAGAACATACCTTCTATTCGTATGAGCCACAAATAAAGTACGAAGGTAATAATTAAGTATTACAAAGAATTAGAATCTTCATGGTTCGTGACACGGTCCTCAACCTAATATTCGAGTTTACCTGTTTCAAATCGTCACTAAACGAAAGACTCTTTTATTTCCCGTCGATACCTCAAAATATAAAGTCATCCGGAGACAATAGATGACTTTCTTTTCATCGCCCGACACCTACTTTCGAAATTTACTTTCGAAGTCTAGTAATTATAACGTAAAAGTGAAAACCAAACTTCCGCTCTACTATAATAATAATGATAATAATCACGATCCTTCTATCCGTCAGATTCTCTCATGATTTCACTTTAAGTGACTTTAACTTTCGATATTATTATAATGGTAATGATCAAATGAAAGAATATTATTTACTAAGTTTTTATTTTAGACGGCAAACCTGTGATTAAAATCAATTACGTTTACACACCGGTCTAAAAGAAGAATCCTTGGATCGTGTCTAAGATAACTTCCGTATTATTTTCAATGGTCCTTATATGTGTAAACCTAAAAGTCCAGGATTAAAACAAGGTTTTCTTTGATATCCGTCTCTAAAAGAAAGGTATATGTCCTACATTTTTACGTTTCCTCACTACTCTTTATTTTCTTTCATCGTACTTAGATTGACCCCTTTTTCGAAGGGAATCAGAGAGGTTTTGTCATCTGAGACTTTAAGCTTCAGTCATAACTTAGGTATATATCGTGAGATACAGTATCAGACTTCTCGTAAACAAATGGTCTTAGTAACTTATACAAGAGAACTTTCTTCCTAGTCTGGAAACATCCGTTTCATTAGCCGAAGAAGAAGAAAAAAATAAAAAGTCAAATCTAATGGAAACAAAAGAAGAAAAAAACAGAGAAAATATTAAGTGACTAAAAAATTAACTTCCTATTAACGAAATGTCTTAAAACAACAAAAGACACTTTGTAGTCGTACTTAGTCGGTATCCACATGTATATAGGGGAGGGAGCACTTGGAGGGAGGGTAGAGGGAGAGGTTGGGTGGGGAGATCCAACTATCTCGGAAACAAACTCAAGGGACTCAGTATGTCGTTTAAGGGTAACCGATAGATAAAAAGTGTATCATCATATTCAAAGGTACAATGAGAGAGGTATATAGAGTGGGAGAGGAGGAGAACGGGGGTACAGGTATTCAGACGAGAGATATAGACAAAGAGGTTACGACGGAACGTTTATTTAAGTAGTTATAGTAGAAAGATCTAAGGTATATATACACAATCATATACTATAAAGAGAAAGAGAAAGACTGAATGAAATAAGACACACAGTCCGAGATTCAATTAGGTGAAGTAATCTTGACTGAGTTTAATTAAGGAAAAATACCGCTCATCTTAAGGTGACACATATACAAGGTGATGAAGGAATAGGTAAGTAGACAGCTACCTGTAGATCTAACGGAGGTACAAGTTCGACTTGTAACCCCATGTACACGGCACAAGTCAAAGCCAAAGGAATCCCATATACGGATCCTCACCCTAACGACCCAGTACACACCGAAATAAGGATCATAAAATTCCTTAGAGGCATGGTACAAGGTATCACCGATATAGTCAAATCTAAGGGTGGGTTCCAGATATGATCCCGTTCATCACAATCAGTGAGTCGGCACAGACTGAGAAACACTGGGTTACCTGACGTCCCGTCGTCCGAGAAGACAGATATCTTAAGAGGTCTGTTCTTATGACCTCGTCCGATGGTAAGGGAAGAGGTCCTCCAGAAGGGTTGGGTCCTTGACTTAGGCCCATAATACGTAACGTCCGTCTAACAAATGACAGACATAGTACTTCCTTCAGGTGGGTTTGGATACCCTACGGCATTTTCGTCAAGAACTCCCTGTGTATCGTTATGTTAGAGTTCTTTGTTCTTTTTGCCGTTTATCTGTCGGATTTAAATGTGGATCATGTTGACCTATTTCTTCCTGTTTTGGGGGTCTTAATCTTCCTTTCTTTGGTATTTCTATTCCCGTCTTTATTTACTTTTTTTTAAAATTTTTCGTTCTCATTTATAATTATTTTGGTTTTCAACTAAGAAACTCGTCTATTTGTTTTAACTGTTTGGAAATCGGTCTGAGTAGTTCTTTTTTTCTCTCTTCTAGTTTAGTTGTTTTAATCTTTAATTTTTCTTCTCCAATGTCGTCCGTTACAGAGACGAAGAATTATACGACAGATCCAAGCAGTATGAAAAAGACGGTTCCTCGTTCGTAGAAAATTAAAGTACCGACGTCAGCGGTAGGTGTCACTAAGACCTCGGGTTCTTCTCTTTTAGACAATGAGAAAGATGAAAAGGGGGTAGATGAACGGTGCCTCTCTACTCTGACCTACGATTCTAGAATCAAAGAACTTACAACACAAAATTTGGTCTGAAAAGTGAGAGAAGAAAGTGGCAGTAGTTCTCCGAGAAATCAAAGAGAAATTAAAGTCGATAATCTCACCATAGTAGTCGTATAGACTCCAACAGTTATAAAGAGGACTGTCAGGACTAAGGTCGAACACTAAGTAGGTCGGACCATAAAACGGTCTATATAAGACATATCTTTAATTTATTCGTCCCACTGCCATCTGTCGGAACTACATGAGAAAAGGGTCAAGACTTTGTCAGTCAATAAGGTACAGGACAAGATCGACGTCGAAGAACTAGACGTGCGTCAAAAGAGTCCTCCGTCTATTCTAGTGGACCATCATGGTAGCGAAAGTCTTAGAAGGCGTAAAACAACATTCGGTGTGTCACTTTCCGTAGTCCTATCAGTTACTTCTTCTTCATCTACAAAAACAAAAACAAAAAAAAGACCTTAAAGGTACGAAAGAGATACTAGGTTACCTACAACTGTTAAACTAGAGACGAAGGAGACAGAAAAGATTCGAGTCGAACATGTAGACCTTAAAAAGTCAAGTACATGATGACTTTGGATCGAACTTTCTAAAACTGGTAAAGAAAAGATGACACACTTTACTCACTTTGATAAACCATCAAACTTGTAGGAAAACCGTGACGGGAAGAAACCCTAACCTTACTTTTGACTGAAAAAGGTCAGGAAACCGGTGACGATTCAAAAGGTTTCAACGACCGTATAACTCACGTCGTGAAAATGTCGTAGTAGGAAATCCTAAACTTAGTCGAGTCGACCTTAAGGTAATGGAAGTGGTTGAAACATCATTCCGGGTGAACTGAAGCGTGAGATCCACTCACTGGTATGGTAACACCAATAGACCCAGTATTTCTCGAAAAAAAGTTAACAAGACACATAAGAACGATGGAGAAGAATTAGAGAGGACAAAGACAATCCGGGAACAGTAAAGACAGGAAATAACACGGGTAGAAACGTACCTTATAAGGGATCCATAGAGGTTAAAAGAACTTTTGTAGAGATTAGAAGGGGTAAGATAATAAATGGAAATAAACTCGGAAATCTAAATGATAAAAGAGTTACAGAGAGTGTAAGACAGTACATACATTTTCTCGATACAAGTCATGTGACTTTTTTATTCCCTATAAATATATCACTTTTCCCCCGTAGGGTCCACCGGGTCACTACTTCTTAGTCGTACGGTCACGATTTCTGTACCCAAGTCAGGGATCGAGTGATTCTAGGGGACCTCTTCCTTCACCCTTGGGTCAGGTCGTAAGAACGGACCTTTTAAGGTACCTACCTCCTCTAGTCGGTCGATGTCAGGTACCCCAACGTTTCTCAGTCTGTACTGAATCGTCTTCTCGTGCGTACGCATGTTATTTAATTTATTACATTTACTTGTGTCCTCTTTCCTAGAACACACCATTGTGGACTTTCAATATTAAAATATTTTAGAATTATAACATATGTGTAACATTTGACACGGAAAAAAGGAATAATAAACCCCCTTTTCGGAAAAAATTTTTTCTAAAAGATATGAAAAGTAAATCCTTTACTCATGTTGGTTAGATAGGATTTCTTTTAGTCAGGACTTATAAGTAACTACGACTCCGACTTCGAGGTTATGAAACCGGTGGACTACACTTCTTGACTGAGTAACCTTTTCTGGGACTACGACCCTTTCTAACTTCCGCCCTCCTCTTCCCCTGCTGTCTCCCACTCTACTAACCTACCGTAGTGACTGAGTTACCTGTACCCAAACTCATTTGACACCCTCAACCACTACC
Source organism: Capra ibex (assembly GCA_006410555.1). Lineage (NCBI taxonomy): Eukaryota > Metazoa > Chordata > Mammalia > Artiodactyla > Bovidae > Capra > Capra ibex. The sequence continues at coordinate 4,976,703 of SJYO01006231.1, forward strand.
TGTCCCTCCGGACTCACGACGTCAGGTACCCCAGCGTTTCTCAGTCTGGTTGGATCTGTCGTATAATTTTTCGTCTCTGTCATGAAATGGTTGTTTCCAGGTGGATCAGTTTCGATACCAAAAAGGTCACCAGTACATTCCTACACTCTCAACCTGATATTTCTTTCGACTCGTAGCATCTTATCTACGAAAATTTGACATCAAAACCTCTTCTGAGAACTCTCAGGGGACCCGACGTCCCTCTAGGTTTGTCAGGTAAGATTTCCTCTAATCAGGACACACAAGTGACCTTCCCGACTACGACCTCGACTTTGAAGGTATCAAACCAGTGGAGTACGTTTCTCAACTGAGTAACCTTTTCTGGGACTATGACCCTCCCTAACCCTCGTCCTTCTCTTCCCCTGCGGTCTCCTACTTTACCGACCTAGCGTAGTGACTGAGCTACCTGTACTCAGACTCACTTGAGGCCCTCAACCACTACCTGTCCCTCCGGACTGTAAGACGTTCAGTACCCCAGTGTTTCTCAGCCTGTACTGACTTGCTGACTTGACTTGACTTGTTTAGTCACTACAATTTGTAGAAAAGTACAGGGTCAACTGGTAAATGTACAGAAGAAAGTTTTTTTTAATATATATATATATATATATATATATATATATATCTAGGAGACGGGTAAAAATTTTAGTCCAACAAACTAAGACAAAAACAACCAACCCTACTTAATGAGTATATAAAATCTATAACAGGGGAGTACCCTATATAAGAAACGTTTATAGAAGAGAGTAAATGATGCAACATAAAAGTAAATCGACTACCGAAAGAAAAAGAACACTTCTTCGTAAAATCAAACTACATTAGGGTGAGTACATAAAAATGAAAACAAAGGGAACGGATAAAAAGAAGATTATCAAAATGACAAAATCCAGAATGTAAGTTAAGAAATTAGGTAAGACCAATTCAATACGAATATCATATACTATTTCCAGATCTAAGTAAGTAAACGTAAGTCAAAAGGGTTGTGGCAAAAAATTTCTGTGAAAGGAAAAAGGAAACACGCAAGAAACTACAAAACAGACTTTAATTGACATGTGTAAACACACCCAAATAAAGACCCGAAATTTAAGACAAAATTAAGAAAATTAAGAAGGTAGACAAAAGGACGGTCACGTACGATAAAACCAATGATAACTAACCATCGTTTTAAACTTTGGTCNATGGCTCCAGGTCGGGGCCACCTAGGTCCCACTAAGCTTCCACCCCCCTGCCTCAGCCGCAGAAACCTTTTTATGTATAAATTAGTGTCTATATCTCTCTAATCTTTACCTATCACATCATCCTTCTAGTCACCTCTTTTCCTCCGACTTATTGAACCCAATGCACTTTATCGTAGGTACGAGGTCTACCCTTAAGTCGGTCTTTTTGGCCTCGTTCTTTCTTCGCTGTACCCCCTTAGTCAGAAAGTCCTTTGACTAGGCTAAAGAAATAAAAACCCAAACGAATATATGGAGAACAATGTATCCCTACTTATGTCTCAGTGCACCCTCAGCCGCCAGGACTGGAAACAGTTTTAGTCCACGAAGTGTATTTACGTATTTTTTCCAGAATCCCTATAATGTAGTAGAAGACCGGTACTCACTCTGGACGACTGTAAAATACTAGGAAAGAAAGACTATTGGTTTTTTGAATAAAGAAGGTTCCCACAAAAAAGAATTTGGTCCGTGGTGGGAGGTTTATTTCAATGTAAGGATATCCCACTCCCACATCACTCAATGTTAGTTCTTTCCTTAAATAAATTGGGTTCCAATTGTACTAATCAGAATTTCCAATTATGAATAAAGAGGATATACGAATTTCCAATTATGAATAAAGAGGATATACAATCAATATAAGTAATATTCCCATCCCTTGTACCTCTAAATCGTCGTTTGTAGTCGGGTTGTTTACTTTTAGGAAAGTGGTTACGAGGGGAATTCTAGATAAATCAGAATTCTATACTATTTCAATGTAAAAATGTATCGTTCCTGTGTCACTATATATTGTTTCATGTCACTAGATAATGTTTTCTCTTTTAGGTAATTGAGTTTTTCAGATCATAACGATTGGAATTTTTGATGATATAAAGGAAACGATATAAGGTTTATGTAACTAGTTATATAAGGGTCCATGGATTCCTATATCTCCGGACCGCCGCTAGTAACTGAGTTGTTCTTCTTTTCCAGGATACGATTAATTCTGAGAGTTTTATGAGGTTTTGAGAGACACGACAAATGTCAACTCTCCATCATTTGTTAGTACACGGATCTCCGTCGTCATACCTATTAGGACAGTGTGTTCGATCAGACAGTCGTCTCTCCAAACTGGACTCTGTAGGAACAGGGTGGGTCTCGTCCCTTAATCGTCGTTAATAGCTGTGTTGTTTACTTCTTGGGAAGTGGTTATATTAAGGATTGGTTGATATGATTATTAAAGGTTGAGGGGTTTTATTAAACGGAAATCATTCAGATTTTGTAGAGCACGGAGAGTCTAAACCTCCGACATTTGTTAGTGTACACCGACCTGTTTGGATGTCTACCCGATCTATTGGAAGTCTCCTCAGGCATTCGACTTTGTGAGAACAGTGCGGGTCCTTAAAAATAACGGAACCTCGACGTACAAATGAGGAAGAGGCTCTCTTTGCCAATACCCCCTCTCGGGGGCATTTCAGTCTCCACGTCCACTCTCGTATTTTGTCTGAGACCGAAACCCCAATCTACGATCCCTTGTCCCCCAAAGGACTCCGAACTAGTGCGGAAACGCATACGGTTCGGAGGAAGGAGTACTGGAAACGGTACCCGCCTCAAGGAGTGCGACCGGGGGCCGTTGGTCTCTTACACTAAGAATCAAGAGTACTAAACAAAAAAAAATTCATCCTAACGAAACCTACAAGTCTCAATAACACAGAGGTATATTTAAAATCCTAAAAATTAATATAAAGACACTTATTAAAATAATCTTAAAACTATCGTAACGTAACTTATACATCTAACGGAATGTATAATATTTGGAAGAAATAACCTCTTCCTTTACTGTTAGGTGAGGTCATAAGAACGGACCTTATAGGGTACCTGTCTCCTCGGACCACGAGATATCAGGTGTCCCAGTGTTCTCAACCTGTACTGAATCGTTGATTGGTGGTTGTTGTTAAGAAGGTTATGTACCCGTACTTGATAGAAGGGTAACACAGAAAAAAGTTAAAAAAAGTAACTATAAAATATTAAAAGTCACATATACAGAAAATGAAGGAACCAATTTAAATAAGGATTGATAAAATAAGAAATATAACAGTAATATTTACCCTTATAAACGTATTTAAATAAAGACGATCAAACAACAAATATATCTCTTTATGATTTAAATACATATCAATAAAACATACAAAATAAAAATAACATCATGAAATGATAAAGATTATCAAACAATCATAAAAATCCCGAAAAGTATTTATTTTTACGTCAGGTGTTTAACAGTGTCAAAATGAAGAAGGAAAGGTTAATCCTACTGAAAATAGAGAAAAAGAGAGGATTGACGAGACCGATCTTGAAAGTTGTAATACAACTCTTCTTCATCTCTCTCACCTGTAGAACTGAAAAGGACTAGAATTTCCCCGTCGAAAGTCATGAAGTAGGAACTGATACTATAATCGACATCCAGACAGGATATACTGGAAATAATACAACTTTATATAAAGAAGATACGGGTATAATGTAGTTCCGACATATAACAGTGGGACGAATAAATTGAATATACGTCTCATGTAGTACTCTTTGCGACCAGACCTTCTTCGTGTTCGACCTTAGTTCTAACGATCCTCTTTATAGTTATTGGAGTCTATACGTCTACTGTGGTGGGAATACCATCTTTCACTTCTCCTCGATTTTTCGGAGAACTACTTTCACTTTCTCCTCTCACTTTTTCAACCGAATTTCGAGTTGTAAGTCTTTT